>JACCID010000129.1:0-372594 GCA_018906775.1 Sycophila sp. Sp_5
CGAAAGGGGGTGCTCAACCATCTCCCCGATGCGCTCTCCCGGATGTATGAGGAAGATGGAGTGGAAGTATCGGCGTTTGAAGAAATCGAGGACGAGTGGTACGTGCGACGAGTGGAAGAGATACAGCAGACCCCGTTTAAGTTTCCCACGTGGAGGGTGGTGGACGGCCCGTTGTACAAGCACCGAACGGAGGAGTTGCTCGACCCGATCACGACGCCAGACGAAGGATGGAGGTTGGTGGTACCTAAGAACCACCGAGGCAGAGTGTTGGAGGAGGCACACCTTGCTCCCTCCTCTGGACCATCTGGGCATTGAGAAGACCCATGATAGGATTGCCAGAGAATATTATTGGCCGGGGCTGTGGAACGACGTTCACGGGTTCGTGACGACCCTGCCGGAATGTCAGACCCTACAAGGTTTCCCACAGGCACCGGGAGGTCTGATGGGAAAGCGAATCGTTGAGCAACCTGGATGGTGGTTGCCGCGGATTTGATGGAGTTCCCTCCCAGCCGCAGCCAACATAAATATCTCGTGGTATTCATGGATCTCTTCACGAAGTGGATCGAGTTGAAGCCGTTGAGTTGATCTTGTTCCGCTGGGAGGCTCCTTGGTATTTCCTAACGGATAACGGGAAGGAATTCGCCAATAAGTTTCTAACCCAAACTTTAGAGGAGTACGGGGTGAAGCATATTACCACTCCCCCGTATCATCCCCAGGCGAAACCCAGTGGAGCGAAGCAACCGAATCTTGAAGACCATGATCGCGATGTACGTGAAGTCTAATTACCGAGATTGGGATGTTCACTTGCATGAATTTAGGCATGCCGTGAACACCGCGACCCAGAAGACGATGAAGGTTTCCCCGGCCTTCTGAACTTAGGAAGACAAACCCGTTCCAGTTAGAAGTCTAAGGCGGAAGGTCGAAGGGGAAGCGCCGGTGGTCTTCACGGACCCGGAAGTGTGGATAGATCGGGTAAGAAGGTTGGAGGCATTACGAGAGCTTATAGCGCAGCGAGTGGACGAAGAGAAGGAGAAGCAAAAGAGGATATATAATAAGGGCCGGCGAGACGTGAGGTTCAATGTAGGAGACTTGGTACTGCGGAGGGAGCACCATCTGTCGACTGCAGCGCAGAATTTTTTGGCGAAGTTGGCGCCGAAATACGACGGCCCGTATAAGATATTGGAGGTGCTCTCTCCAGTCGTTTACCGAATCGAGACGGATAATAACAAACAGACCCCCAAGGTCCACGTTTCCGATTTGAAACGGTATTTACCCCCGCGCGCGAGTAAGGGAACCCGGGAGGAGCAGGATGGGTAGTGCAGACAACTGGTAGGTAGGGTATGAGTGAGTAGAAAGAAAAAAATTTTGTTTTTTTTTGTTTTTGTTTTTTGTTTGATATAGAGAAGAGACATGTCGAGCAGCCAGAAGAACCAGAGGAAAGAGCAGGAGGAGCGGAGGGCTCGACACGAGGCTCTACGGACCCTTGAGGCGGCCATCCAAAGGGAGATTGCGACACACCCGCTGCCACCCTTGGAGCCGGAGGTGATGGAGTCGTGGAAGGAGGCGGCCAGACGGACGGGGGCGATTCCGCGACGGGGAGGGCACCACCCCATAGCTGCGACGGGAGTTCCGCAGACCCCGGAGGAGGTCCGAGAGAGGAGACGGAGAGCAGCCGAGCTGCAAATTGCGCTGGAGGCGGAGGACAACAGGTGGGTGGACGCCGAGCTGGTCAAGTGCGAGGTGGATGGAGGTGGGTCCGCCCGTGCGGGAGTACCCGGGCCGCCTCCGGACTTTCCGCTGAAGGAGAGAGTGCCGGCCAGCCCGATATCGGAGGTCACGAGGATGGTCCAAGGTATGGGGACCGAGGAACCGTTGGAGGGTCATAGGAAGATGACGCCCGAGCTGTTGTGGGTTGCAGGTGGACCCACCCCGATGGAGGTCGGAGAGATTCCGCTGCCGAGGGCCCCACCCCCATTGCGGAGGCCGTATGGGCATCCCCCGGTACCTGCGGAATCGTGCGAGGATCGTCGAGCTGGGGATTCTCGGGAGGAGGGGCGTGGGGGAAAGGTGGCCGAAGTCGGGGCGGTGATTCACGAGATTCGTAAACCTGCCCCACTCGCGCAGTGGCCAATGCTGCGGTATGACGATGGTTATAAACGCCATCGTTATAACCCGCGGCGGCAACTGACGTTGGAAGACTACGAGTCGCCAAACCTGCCACGTGCCCGAACCCCGAGCCCCGAGCCGGGACCTCCGGGCCACCGGGTGCCGGCCGGGGCTAGCCGTAGTAAGAAGACAGGGCAGCCCAATCCGATTTCCTCCTCCAAATCCCGCGACGCTCCCAGGAGCCAAAAACCCCGCGACGCTCGAGAGCGCATTAGGCGTCTCGAGGCTCAAAGGGTAAGGAAGGAGACTGCCCGGGAGGCACCGCCAGACGACCTGCGGAGGAAGGAGCCGAGGAGACCGTAGCCGGAGCCACGGAGGGAGGGCGTAATGTTCGGCGATCTGCCCTATGTGCCCGTCGATCGGGCTGTGGACCCTCCACCGCGGGCCTGTTATAACTGCTGGCAGGTAGGCCACTCGAAGGTGAGGTGCCTTCGGCCCGCGCGCTACATTTATTGTAACAATTGTGGGCGGCGCGGGGTGGACCTGGCCAGTTATCCGCGATGTGAGGGCCCCCACAAGGCCTGGTTGCGGGCCAGGGGTATTGAGGACGGACCCCGAAGGACCATGCCACCCCCAAGAGTGAGGCCGATTTGGAGGGCGCCGACCGACCGGGTGGTGCCTCAGATCCCGGGCGGGGAGAGGCAAGATCGGAGGGAGACGGAGGAGAGAGCGGTGGCCGTGATTCGGCAGGAGCCGGCGCCGGGACCAGTTCCCTATAGGTCGCTGCCGGCGATCGAGGCGGTGGAGAGAACGGTCGCAGTCAGCCCGGAGGAGCGGACTTCTTTGGCAGCCGCAGTCCCGCCGCCCACCCCATCGCCACCAACCTCAGCATCGGCGGAGACCCTCAAGAAGGTGTTGGCGAACTGCCGGGATTTATCGCCGGCATACCAGGAGTGGGCCCTGCGTCTGGTGTTTGGCAGTGGGTGTCCTCCGCCCCCCTCGTGTCACTAGACACTGTCTCTCTCCTCCCATGGAAGAGCCGCGACATTGAAGAGCCGCGACATTGAAGAGCCGCGACACTGAAGAGCCGCGACATGGAAGAGCCGCGACATGGAAGATTCGCGACAAAAGTCCGTTCCGGCGGCACATTAATGCTTTTTTTTATTTTTGCGACTAGGTGGAGTTGATAAGGGCGACGGTAAAGTGAGACGAATGTGAGTTGGAAAACGTTGAGATGGTTAAGTAGTGGTGACGGGGTAGAAAAGAACTAATGATCAGAGATGCTTGAGGTTACGAATTCCCTTCCCACGCGACAACTTTGGGATTAATCAACGTTCACTGTTGTTCCGTTTAGGGAGGGGGAGTTTGTGAGGGAGTTTTTATCTAAATGTTGAGACGTAGAGTGGAAGGAAGGGAATTCGTCGACGTCGAGCTGTCTCGCAATATTTATGTATGCAGGCAGGCTCGACGAGACGAGGAAACGATTGCGAGGGCTACCTGGTGGTCGGAGCCGTGTATGTCGGAGAGAAAGAGTGGTGCAGCGGGAGGTAGCCCGACGGTGCCGCGACCGTGCACGCAGCCGAGGCGAGAGACGGCCGCTCAGCTGAGCGCGGCCGCCATCTTCCCTCGACCCCGCGACTGTCGCGACGAAGCCTGACGACGACGCCGAGGACGCAGGAACACACTGACACTCAGCGCACACACATACACACACTACACGAACAGGCACCACACTAAACGCGGCGAGGGTCGCGACGACGCGGGTACGCGGGGACACGCGAGCCGAGGCGGAGACGTGCGAGCCGGTCGAGCACGTGTTGCTCGGCCGGCGGAAACTGAATAGGCGCGAGGGAGGGGCGGCCGCTAGGCGCGAGAGAGACGGAGCGCGCGGTGGGAGAGAGAGCGCGCGCGCGGCGGTAGAAGGAGAGCGCGCGGCGGAAGAGAGAGGGAGCGCGCGGAGTGAGAGAGACGGCGCGCTAGGTGCGAGAGAGAGAGGGCGAGGCGCGCGGCCATAGGAGTGAGAAAGAAACGATCGGTCTCCACTCCTATGCATCGTAGCGCCTTGCGAGATGGGGCGTTCGCCTCGTGGTCGCCGTGGCTCTCGCGCTTGAGGTTCGCCTCCACCGTGGCGGTGTGTCGTGCCTCCGCGAGGGCGCTGATACCGCCGCACGACCTCAGGTCCGTGAGGGCGCTCGGGTCGTGGGTTCGCGATCGACGCGCGAACCGGCGCGCCGATCGCGGCTATATGCTAAATGGGATGGAGTGAGAGGGAGAATTCGTGACGCGGACAGAACGGCGGTTTTGGAGAGAAAAACCGCCATTCTGGAATAAGTACTTGTACTGACGCCACTTAGTTCATTTTTCAATCGGTTTTCTTGTCGTTATCGAAGTATTTTTCTAGTTATTTGTTGGATTAGATAGTAGTTTTAGGAGGAGTTAGGGAGTTCGTTTGTCGGAAATCCAGCCAGTGAATAATTAGTTAGAAGTAGGTTAGTATAGGAAAGCTGTTGGAGTTTGGTGGAGTTCTATTGTTTTGTGGTGAGCAGCGTGGAATTAGTTAGTCGCTGTAGGATCGGTACGGACACACTCGCGCATCCGAACTCGGGGACGCGACTGACACTACACTATAACAAGTGTATTACACCAATAATTGAATAGATTGGCATTAAGTGAATTTGAGTGCGTGATTATTTTCGTGATTCAGCCCGAATTTTCCCTTGAGTGTTTGTGTTTTCTGAAGCGTGTTTTTCAGCGATCTCGGGGCGGCGGTTTGCCCAGCATCAGCGACCGTAGTAACCAGACAGCAGCAAAGCGTATTTTGCCTCCGTCGCTGAGGACATCCCCGGACTCGGTGCGTCAACGACCACCCTTGGGTCTGAGCCAGCCGGACATCGGACCAAAACGGTGCACGAGCACCTGGCGCCCTTTTAAGTAGTGAGTTGGTGTGATTTTCGCTTGCGATAAGGGTTTGGGAGTTTTGTTGCGGTTAGGGTGACTGAAGCGAATAGAGTTGAGATTAGGTGTTGGTCCGTCAGTGAATAGTATGGGGACCTTGAAATACTATATCACAACCTTTACTAGCGCACGTTTTTCCTTTCGCCGAGATGTAGTTGAGACTGCAGGAGAAGCTATCCAGGTCCGCACGATAACACTTTGTCAATTTGTTTTCTCACACCCACAAAACAAAAACTGTCACTCACGAAAATAAAAGCAAATCTTCCGATCATTCGTCAATCAATAAAATCAATGTTCGACCTGAGTCCATTTAGCGTCCTTATCTAATAAACGTTCACTGAAGTCTATCTTGTCTATTATTTACGAGTTCTGCGTTATAGTTCGTTATCGTATTACTATCCATTTCTGATTTCAAAAAAAGATCTTAGAATACATCATGGAACACGCAGGAATTTTTTCAGAATTTTTCGACGTCTTTTTTAAATTTTTAAAAATTACCATTTTGAAAAATCCGAAATGTCGAAAATTTCTGAAAAAATTCCAACGTGTTCTTTGATGAATTCTAAGAACTATTAATTCTATAAATTTTTTTCTTAATATCTATCGTTTTTGAGTAAAAAATTCTTGAATATTTTGAAATTTTTCTATCTTTAGGCCGCCATTTTGTTTATTGCCACATGAAATTTGATAATTGTCAATGACATAACTTCTGGTTTAGGACCATTTGACGTGGTTTTCTTAGTTACAGAAGAATCTCTATGAGCTTTCAATACGAAAACGTTCGTAAATAAAAAAACCAAAGAAATCGTCATCGGAGGCTATGTTGAAATAATAAATTTCATATTCTAAAAGGCCAATCAATTTTACGTCGAAAATACTTTTTCTGAAATTTCTGACATCTTTTCTTATCAAAAAGTGCAGCTGTTGAAAACCATGATGAAAAAATGTCATTTTGGGACCTAATCGATTAAAATTAACCAATTAACAAAATGTTATCAATTTTCTGTTAACCACCAGGCATAAGAAATCTGATAATTAAAAGATGGCTTTTTTGATATTTTTGCAGGCATTAGTAGACAGTTGACAAAAGAAAAATAAAAAATTATCTGCTTTTGGACAAAGAAAAACTGTCCAATAGCGTTTTATCAAAAATGTTATCAGTTTTCCGTTAAGCATTATAAAGAAAAAAAAGATGTAATAAAGGTACCGTTCACACACATGAATGGTAGCTTCGTTACGAGTAGGCCGTATAAATATATATATATTTATGACAGCGTTCGTTCGCGATCGAGAGCCGACTGCCCAGTGCGCTCTCGCGAGTGCCCACTTTGCGCACGACCCCGTCATGTCGCGTTCTCCCCGCTATGTATCAAGCGCGCAGGATTAACCCCCTCCTCCTTTCTCTTCTCTCCTCCTCATTAATTTTTTAAATTTTATGGTGTATTTATCATTTTAAACGAGCTTTATAACTGTTAATTACAATGCTGGATTTAAAGGATGCAGTTTAAAGAAACAAAACACTTTTTAAAGAAAATTTTAAGAACTTTTATTTTTAATTTCTTTCTGGCCTTAGAAGGTGCAGTAAACCAATAGAGAGGGTAAGCTTGAGAAAAATAAAAAGAATCTGAATCCCTGCACGAAGCTGCGCCTTATATAATGGCGCGACTTTTGCCCCCACCAGGGCTCCGTCGTGCCTTGCGCCGAAAATCTCGCCGCTACTGATAAGCCGCCCGTGCGGCCCTTATACATACAGTTTTTTTCCCGCGTGTGCTCTGGTTTTCTCTCTCTCTCTCTCTCTCGACACCTCTCGAATATCAGCCAGGCGGCCAGCCGGGAAACCTCTCGGAATTACCGGGCACGCAATATATTATTTCATGTGGCCTTAAAAAAGGCCGATTCTCCTCAAAACTCATTTCTTCATAATCGCCACTTCACCTCAGTCTATAGGGATCTTGCCTGGTGAAGCGACGGAGCCTTCGCATCCCGGAGCTGGCCAGACTCCTTCGGCGAAGACTTTCGTGCGTCCCCGAGCAAATGTTCGGTCCACAGGGCTGGTAGGCCATGGATCTATTCCATGCTCTACAAGAGGCAATCGAGAGCGACATTATTCCTCAAAGTCTACTATTGACGCGACTTTATTTATTAATTTTAATCAATTATTACCCTCTCCACAGGTTCCTGCACCAACTTCACACTGCCTTACGAATACCTTCGCATTTGCCCAGGATAACTCCTGTGAAATAGGGAAAACCACAAGGGCCAAAAACCTATTTCAAAGATATTTATGTATTTTATTTATTACAATCATATACTTAATTTTAAATATATTTATAACCGTATGGTTTTAACTTAACTTAAACTTATTTTATTCTTAGAAACAATTACAATTCTAGTTATCTAGTTATAAAGAAAAGCTCGCACACATAATATTTTATAAATTGTTATATTATATTTAACTATTACTTCCTTGAAGCAATCGTAAATCACATCTCTTATCTCCTAATACGAATGACTAACCTTACGACGCGGAATAAAAATACTAACTAGAAAATTTACTTGTTTATAAGCTTTCCTCTTTTCATTGAACGGTTTTTTCTCGGTACAGATTTTACTAAACAATTCTATCTTATATCTACATCTTATTCTGTGCGTAACAATAACTCTTTAAAAACTCCTCCGCCCCTCCTCCCCCCTCCTCGGTGATAATCCTCATCCCCTCCTCAATCACCTCCTTATTATTGAACCCTCCCTCAATTTTTATGAAAATGTAATTTTATCTGCAAAAAATGTGGATAAAAAATTTACAATAAATTTCTTAAACGTATACTGATACAGTCTGCGGTATATCGAATCATTGACATAGCAGAAAACGATAATAATGGACATTTAGCAAATATAATTCCAACAGAATTTTTAAACTCGTTAACTCCTAATGGATTACTTCAACGTAAATTAAAAATGGCGCAATTATAGTTTTAAAATAAAATAATGGTTGTAAAAAATTATTTTCTGGAAATTGACTGAAAAAGTAAACATATTTAATTATATCACTAAAGCAATTGGGTAAATGAAGTTTCTTATCGTATACAGGTAAAAAAAGAGGTGAAAAAAGTAAAAATTATTTTCTAGAATTTGTCTGTATCGCAAAATCGGGGGTGGACGAGCGGAGCGAGTAGCGGGATACCCCCTAGTATATACAGGGTGTCAATTAAGTCCCGGGACGGCTGAATATTTTCAGAGGTAAAGTAATTCTGATAAAGGTCAAGGTCATTTCTTAAGTAACTTTCAACAAGGAATCTAATGGTGATCTTAACTTTGACCTTGGACTTGACCTTGAAGGTTATTTCAAGGTCAACTTTTTTTTTTTTAAATAGGAACCCCCATTTTTAAGACTGGTAATCGATAGAGCGGGAAATTTTACATTCAGATACGTAATTAAGTCAGAGCTAGTGTTTGAACTTGAGGGTTACTCCAAGGTTATTTACACTCCAGCAAGGTTCTTAGATACCTCTGAATATTTTTGCAAGCGGTAAAGCTATTCCTCGTGTAACTTTCAACGAGGAACTCAATGGTGACCTTATACTTGACCTTGGACGTGACCTTCAAGGTTATTTCAAGGACACCTATTGTTTTTAATGGAAATCTTCATTTTTTACACTGGCAATCGATAGAGTGGGAAATTTCATTTCGAAAATAGTATTTGACGTGATCTTTAGAAGGTCAATTTTGGATAAACTGTCAAAACATTGTCGTATTCAAACTTTAGAGGATTTATGAAAGACTAAATGTTTGAAAAAGTTTTGAAACCAACAACATCGACCACCTTGACTTTGAGATCAGCTTTGCACATTATTTGAAAGTTCAAGCACTTTTTAAATTAATAACCTTACTATCGCCCTTATTCTTACTTTTAGCGTTACCCAGAAACAACGACTCAACGGCTGATCTCAAAGTCAATGTGGTCGATGTTGTTGGCTTCAAAACTTTTTCAAACATTTAGTCTTTCATAAATCCTCTAGTTTGAATACGACAATGTTTTGACAGTTTATCCAAAATTGACCTTGATTTGACCTTCTAAAGATCACGTCAAATACTATTTTCGAAATAAAATTTCCCACTCTATCGATTGCCAGTGTAAAAAATGAAGATTTCCATTAAAAACAATAGGTGTCCTTGAAATAACCTTGAAGGTCACGTCCAAGGTCAAGTATAAGGTCACCATTGAGTTCCTCGTTGAAAGTTACACGAGGAATAGCTTTACCGCTTGCAAAAATATTCAGAGGTATCTAAGAACCTTGCTGGAGTGTAAATAACCTTGGAGTAACCCTCAAGTTCAAACACTAGCTCTGACTTAATTACGTATCTGAATGTAAAATTTCCCGCTCTATCGATTACCAGTCTTAAAAATGGGGGTTCCTATTTAAAAAAAAACAGTTGACCTTGAAATAACCTTCAAGGTCAAGTCCAAGGTCAAAGTGAATGTCACCATTAGATTCCTCGTTGAAAGTTACTTAAGAAATGACCTTGACCTTTATCAGAATTACTTTACCTCTGAAAATATTCAGCCGTCCCGGGACTTAATTGACACCCTGTATACAGGGTGTTCGAAATGTTCCGGACCCCCCACTTATAACATAAAGTAAGCATTTTGGAAAAAAATGTTAAATACAAAAGTTGTTAAGTTTTGAAGGTTGAACTAAATGATGACCTTGGATTTGTTATTGGTTATCATTTTCAAGGTCATTTAAAGGTCATCTTCAGTTTTTTAAATAGGGACCCCTATTTTTTATTTCAGATTCTGAAAGAGCACAAAATTTTACATCTGGATATGTATCCACGTTATGGCTCAAAATGACCTACAGAGGTCATTTAGTGGTTAAATGATTATTTAGTAGCAGAAAGCCAAAAAATCCCGATTATTAAGAACTTTGGGTGTATTTGACGAAAAGAAAAAAAAAATTTCGTACTTTAATACTAAAGTACATAATTTGATTTTCTAGGACGAACTTTATGGTCACTTTAAAATTGGCCTTCATTTTTAAGGTCATTTGAAAGTTATCTTCAGCTTATTAAAAAGGGACTCATTTTGTATTCCGGATTCTGGAGGAGCATTAAATTTTAGGTCTGGAGATATGTACAATATCCACGTCATGGCTCGAAATGATCTACATAGGACACTTGGGGGTTATTAATTTCAAAAGCAAAATAATCTAACCGTTTTACATGAACAGTTTTGATTGCAATAATTTTTTGCAAGGGTTACGAGTTTCTACGCATGATTCATAGCATTTTCAGGATCGTTACTTGTACCTTAGAAGATTTTGCTCACTATTCTTTTTAGGAATCAGTTCATTTATAATTGTTAATTAACAATTGTTTACTCCTATTTACTTTTCTATTTTCAAGAGTTAAGTGAAGTTCTCTTACTTCGAAATTCAGATAATTGTATTAATTTTCAATAATTGTACTTTTAATCGTAGTGAAAAATGGCACATCTTACTGAACGAGAAAGAATATCTTTGTTGATGATGCGAGGGTGGGGTGATCAAGAGAGAGGTTACAAACAGGTACAGCCTTTATTCAATGAAACATTCAGAGTTGAAGAAAACAACCCTATATCAAAAAGTACCGTAATTCGTACAATTAGACGTTTTGAAGAGACAGGTGGTATTAAAGATCGTCCTAAATCAGGTAGATCCAAAACATCGTCTAATGATGAAAAGAGCTTAGACGTATTACAATCATTTATTGAGGACCCCCATTGCAGCATCAGACGTTGTGCACAAAAGCATGAAATGGGAGCTGCATCTGTGCACAAAATTTTGAAACTCAACAAATGGCATCCTTTCAAATTAAAGTTGGTACAGGAATTATCTGAAGATGATTTTGATAGAAGGGTAGAGTTTTGTGATGTAATGATGCAAATGATATCTGATGATCCTTTGCTCCTCAATAACATTGTTTTCTCTGATGAAGCCACGTTTGAGTTAAGCGGAACAGTGAACAGACATAATTGTCGATACTGGAGTAACATCAATCCACATTGGATGAGAGCGGACCACACGCAACATCCTGAAAAAGTAAATGTTTGGGCTGGCATATTTAATGGAAGAGTACTTGGCCCTTTCTTTATTGAAGGTAATTTAAATGCTGCAATGTATGAAAACATGCTTCGAGACCAAATTATACCTGCTATACGGAATTTAACGGGTGGAAATCTGGACGAAATTTACTTCCAACAGGATGGTGCTCCTGCACACTGCGGTATTCATGTTTGCCGATATTTAGATGCAACATTTCATGATAGATGGATTGGGCAGAGAGGTACAATTGAATGGCCACCTCGGTCCCCAGACCTAACGCCTCTTGATTACTTCCTTTGGGGATACTTGAAGGATAAAGTTTATGTTATAAAACCACGTGACTTGGATGAATTACGCCAAAGAATCACTGATGAAATAGACTTGATAACTCAGCAAATCTTGCGAAATGTTGTTGCAGCCTTTTACAATCGGTTAGCATATTGCCAAACTGTTAATGGGCAACAATTTGAACAGTTGTTGTAAAAAGTTCCTGTCAACGACATTTTAAAAAAATTCAGTTTGGGCGAATAGTCCACTGTCTTGATTTAGTTAGCTGGGCCGCCGATAGTCCTGCCTTAGCTGACTGGGCCGCTAGTGTTCTTGTCTTAGTAGGCTGGGCCGCCGATGGTCTTGCCTTAGTTGGCTGGATCACCCATGATGTTACCTTAATTAGTTGTACCTCCCGTGCCTGAGCAATAAGGCTCATTTTGATTAGACATTTTTTTATTTATCATTTTCTCCCCCGAGGTATGTAGTTGTTGGGCCTAAGGCTTATTTTGATTAGACATTTTTTTATTTATCATTTCCCCCCCCCCCCCCCCGAGGTATGTAGTTGTTGGGCCTAAGGCTTATTTTGATTAGACATTCTTTTATTTATCATTTTCTCGCCCGAGTTATGTGGTTGTCTGGCCTAAGGCTTATTTTACGCCAGTGTCAATTACACCTTCTACAATCCTAATGCAGAATTTAGCGCTGGTGCAAAATGGAGAATTACAACTAGGAGGCTTAATTTGGAAAACTAAAGTTAACCTTCAAATGACCTTGAAAATCAAGGTCAATGTCAATTTAACGCCACCATAAAGTTTGTCTTGCAAAATCAAATTACTTTAGTATTGGTCAGATACGCTCAAAGTTCTTAATAATCGGGATTTCTTGGCTTTCTGCTACTAAATAATCATTTAACCACTAAATGACCTCTGTAGATCATTTTGAGCCATAACGTGGGTACATATCCAGATGTAAAATTTTGTGCTCTTTCAGAATCTGAAATAAAAAATAGGGGTCCCTATTTAAAAAACTGAAGATGACCTTTAAATGACCTTGAAAATGATAACCAATAACAAATCCAAGGTCATCATTTAGTTCAACCTTCAAAACTTAACAACTTTTGTATTTAACATTTTTTTCCAAAATGCTTACTTTATGTTATAAGTGGGGGGTCCGGAACATTTCGAACACCCTGTATTATAACGGGACCGTCCTTGGGCGACACCAACGTCCCACGATGCGGCTGTATGCAGCATGCTGTACACATGCTATGTCGTCCGCTACGCCGGGAGATTCGAACTCCCGGATATCTGGAGCTAGGCTGAGCCCGAGCGCGTGCAGATAATGATCGCAAAAATCAATCGCACCGACTAGGTCTCGGTCGCGGTTCACGGGAAGGCTCGGCGTGACCGGAAAATAAATTATAGATCTAAATAAATATAAGCGGGATTTATTTCTCTTGTCAACTATGTGATACAAAAAGCTAAACAAGCGGGTGGTCGCGCAGGCCGAGTACCGTCGCGATCACGCGCTTTGCTCGGGCCGGTACCCTTACGCACACATGCACACACTCGTGCACGCTGCACCACACGCGCCTCAGAGGAGGTTTCCTGGACGCGTCCGTCCATGATTCGCGCGCTCCTCTTACCTAGGAACCTGCGACGGCTGCTCTCGCGATCTTTCACTCGTACTCTCGCTGCCACTCTCGCTCGCGCTGCTGTAGCTCCCGCTGCTTCTGCTGCTGCCGGCCACATCTCTTCTCGAGGATAAGCTTCTCAAGCTTTCAAGAGCACAGCCAAACCAAGAACTCGCGGATAACCGACGGAAGCACATAGGAACATGTGTTGCTCACTCTAATCAAACCCGGAACATGGCGGCCGCTTCGAAAGCCTGCGCGGAGCGCCTCTCTCTCTCTCTCTCGCCTTTGCAACGCGAGCAGCTGACAAGCCGTGATGTTTTATTTTAATTTAATATTGAATTTTTTTAGTAAATGTACCACAGAAAATAATACAAGTTAGGTGTACAAATAAAAAAACCATTTTAAATAATAATTCTTCAGAATAAGTTATTTTGAATTACTTTTTGACGCTGAAAATAGTATTCATTCTAATTGAATTTGCGTGTTAATTTATCTCAAGATTTTATTTATACAGTATACTAAAAGTGTAATTTAAGCATTCCATAAAATATATTAAGTATTTTATTGAGTAGCATAATAATAGTATATTACATAACAAGGGAGGTAAAATAGAAATGGTCCCAGATCACACGGAAATTGGCACCCGAGCTGAAGGCGAGACCCTCTAATGCTGGCTGACCTATTTCTCGCATTGGGTATCTGATCATTGAGTGACATTCCCTATTGAAAATTTTTACGTGAGATCTTATGTCAAAATCTGATCTAAACTTTTTCTATTTATAAGGGACTAAACACCGTGCAAAATGTGGATAAATTCGTTATTAAAACATTTTTTTTCGATGTAACTTAGAATTTTTCTTAGAAAGATTTAAGTTCCGCTTTTGAAAAATTCTAAGTACCATGGAAAAAAATTTTTTGATAACGAGTTTATCTACATTTTGCACGGTGTTTAGTCCCTTATAAGTAGAAAAATTTCAGATCAGATTTTGGCATAAGATCTCACGTAAGATTTTTCAATAGGGTTGTTCTTGATCGAGAGGTTTTCAAGAGATGTTCACCAACTAACAAACGATCCAACAAACAAACGTCATAGGTAATCGAGGTCGTCTCGACGCTGCCTGTTGCCCTTGACACAGTCGAGAACAAGACTAGACCTGCTTCTCCGGACCTGCTCAACTCCAACAGGCATCTGAAAAATAAAACAAATACACAATGTCACAGCTTCCTATACCCACACTTTTAACCTCCAACAGAAGCACCCTAATAATAAAAGAGTATAGTTCCCAAATACTTAACTGATCCTCTCCTGAGTCTCCTCGTTGACGACTAACTTAACTCTTTCCAAAAACTCTTGAACTCCCGGTGCATCGCACAAAATATCTCATGCTTACCTTTTTATGGTACCTTTCCGCTCTGTCAGGCGGCGATGCTCGGTCCGCTGTGGTCCTTTACCTGCGTATAAGCACAGGGTTTAGCGTAATAAATTGTTTAATTTGCCTAAATTAATTGTTTTCTTGTGTTTCAGCCATTTCCTGACTCCAATCATAGGCAATTACCCGCAAACCACATTCTGCACGGAGACGGGCCTGTATACAACTTGTGACGCGACCGTGAATGTTTACGAAATTTTACCGTGAAATTTAAAAAAATAATAATTGCGTATGTTGAGCAAAACTTTATGCGAGAGCATATGGTTGCACGCTGCACACTCAACAATTTTATATTTTATTCTATGAAATCTTTTTTCGTCCTTAAATTAGATGATTATTATTAGACTAAAATATTTATTATCTAATTTAAAAAATGTTTATTACGATTATAGAGTAGAAATAACCATGTTTAATGACAAAATTAAACTTGAAAGGATACTCCACCATTAAAATGATAGATAAAAAAGAACCCATAATATGTAAATATAGAAAATGGATGATTATGGAAATCTGAAACCCAGGATTAGGAAACTTTTCACACAGTTTCAATTTCTAGTTACCGTTCAGAGTACGCTAGTTAAAAGCAAACCTTAGATTTTGATTATTTTTTATTTACAAATTCATTAACATAATTAATAGGAATACCATCTCGACCACTAACTGCAGCACTTATTTCGGTTTTACTTATATTTTGATCTAGTCCTTTCCAGATTTTAGTTGCAAGAAAATTATTCATTATTTCATTATTAGTTATTATTTGCGAACATGTTGATTCGGTATCTGTCGATTGTACGGTATCTATCAAAGCTCTTATTTTATTGCTATTTATTAACGAAACATCTACTTCAGAATCACTTTCAAAATCTCTGTAACTGAAACCACCAATTAATAACTGTTTAAAATCAATTACATACGGAGATGTAAAAGATCTGTTTGTGTTAAAAGCTAACTCCACTTCAAAAGGTGTCACAATTGGTTTAAAATATTCTTTTGAATTGATCATGCTATTTTCCGGACAAGAAAGAATGATAAATATATCCACCTGCAACAAAAATATCTGTATTGGAAAAAAATGTCAAATTTCTAATTAAAATTAAAATATGTAATTGCAGGGTGCATACACGGTGCTTAAAATAAGAAAATATTCTGAAAACCGATATATCTACACAAGGAGTCGAATTTTAAGTACTTTCGGTCTCTTGACATTTTTCGATATTTTGAATAATTATCTAGTTTTTGTTAATTAAAAATTACATAAGTATTCAATCAACCCTTGAGCTGGTGATGGTAGGCGGAGCGTTTTATCGTTATTTTTAATTAATGATGTTTCGTTTGTAAAATTTTTTTTTTATTTATCACCTTTTTATATAAATTTATTTTTTCGTCGATGGAGCAAAAGAAACGCAAAGAAAATTAAACACTGTCAGTTTGGACCTGGAAAACCACAAACGTGCCTGTCGTCGTTCGCCTTGCCACCCCCTAACATAATAAATTCAAATTTTTCTTTCCATTAACCTTACAGCTTTTCTTTTTGTTAATTGTCCAACACGAGTTATTCCATAAATTTATTCGAGTTTTGTGAAAACTCTACCCACGTCGGACATCTGTTGGTTTACGTTTGTTGGTAAGCCTCTTCCAACTCCAGGAGTCGTTATCGTTCGGATAAAGAGTGTTCATTGTGCGAATAAAAGGTAATAATTAAAAATATAACTATATTTACAAGATTAATTAAATATATATTTACATTTACAAATTTCCTAATTAATCGCGATAGTTACTTTTAAAGAATCTTTAAATAATCCATTTGTAAAAACTAAAATTAGATAGTGTAGAAATGCGAACGAAGGTCGGTCACGAAGTCGGCATAATTTTCCAATATATACAGTGCCAGTCACATACTTTTTACCCTCCCGCCTCGAGCAAAATTGATGAAACTTTACAGCTCTGTATTTTTGGCAGATGTCAACGTACAGAAATGATCGGGGAAGCATTTGAAATTTTAACAGCTTTCAAACTGCACTATTTGCATGGATTTATTTACACGGATAATAACTCTCTCTCTCTCTCTCTCTCTCTCTCTCTCTCTCTGCTGTCCATGCATGGATTTCCAGCTGGAATCCAGTCCATGCATGGATTTCCAGCTGGAAATCCAGATGGATTTTCCACCTGGATATTTTCAACAAGGCTTGCTTCTGCAAGTTTTAATCCATGTTCACAAAAACTCCCTGTTAAATTTATATAAACATTTTGCTTTTTAATTAGTCACAAATAAAAAATTTAAAAATTGTTTTCACAAAGATAAAATTATCTGATGATACTGGTTATCCGGATGAAATAAAAGAAATAAAAGAAATGTCAATGGGAAGTTGCGCTCTAAGTAAAGAATTTGAAAAAAAAAAAGGTTAGATCTTATAATAATGCACTTGCTTCTGCAAGTTTTAATCCATGTTCACAAAAACTCCCTGGTAAAGGTCCATCAGTAATTCGTATTTGGGCAAATATATCGTAATACATATGCCTTACATCCAGATAAGGGTATAAGAAAATATGGTCAGTTATACGTTGTAAGTAATGAAGAAGCAAACCAAATAAGAATAGTAAATAACAATAAATGTTCTATTGAAATTTAAAAAAAATTAGATAATTTAGATTGTAACGCTCAGCTGGGATCAGGGCTGAAATACAGAAAAATGCACAATTTAGAGAATAAAAAGAAATAAGCACTTTTATTTACAAGAGAACTAAACCATACACTAAAAATGCCCGTAGCCGATGCGGGACTTTAAAGGCGACAGTCGCGACTATAAAGGAGTCACGACACTACTATATTAAACGCGAGCACATACACGCGGTCCGGCCGTGTGAAATTACCAATGAATATTGACGAAGCAAGTTCGTGTAGTATAAAACCTAATACATCTTATGGAAATAAAAAAAAAATATGGAACTTTTAATATGGGATGAAATAAGTATGACAAAAAATAGTCTGTAGAATCAGTAGAAAGATGTTTAATGGATTTAGTTAAAAATAATTAAATATTTGGTAGAAAAGTAGTAATGTTAGTTTAGGAGACTTTAAACAAATGTTGTCAATTTTTTGTTTTGGAAATAGTGTTAAAATAATAGAAAACTATATAAAAAGTAGTAAAATTTGTCAAAAATTTGAATCTATGCCATGAAAGCAAAATAAAAGAATTTCAGAAAACGACAATGAATTTTAAGATTGACTTTTATATGTAGGTAATGGTATGTTTTCAACAAAATTTGAAATAGATAACCAATTAATAAGAATTCTATAAAGTATAATAAAATTTAATAGAAGAATTTTTTGTAAATGAAATAGATATTAATAATAGAAACTTATTTGACAGTGTAATTTTAACACCAAGAAATATCGTTGTTATTGATAAAAATGATAAAATTCTTAATGTAATCCCGCGTTGTATACGGGCTGTGGAACTCAGGAAGTTGGGTACCCGTGCACACCCCGAGGTAACAACTCATCGGGCATTCGTATGTGCATCGAACCCTCACGTGTGTGGGGATACAGGAACTTCCCACACACACCACCCCGTTCAAACTGGCGCCCTTAAACGTATGCATAGGATGAACGGCACGCGGCGCATAGTTTAAAAATTCGTATTCTTTCAATTATCAAAGTGATCGGTAGTTAGAAGGCGCGTGACGCTTCGTGAGTCACTCACTTAAATGTGAAGGAGCACCCGAAAAGTGATTTTTTTTCTTTCTGGTTTAATTTAAATGATTGACACTTGTTGACGAATGGACGGTCACACCAATACAGTGTTTTTGTCGAGTGACAAACAATTTTGAGCCGTTTTCAATTGTTTTTTTTTTCGCGACTTATTCTTTAGTAAACGGTCGCAGTCGTACCTTACTTTCGTTTAATTACTCTATACGTAAGAAGTAAGAAGACGAAGCCGACAGTCTCAGCCATGCCCTGCTCCTGTCGTGCCGTTTTTTTATTCGTTTTTTTTTTTATAACAAACCCATAAGGTTTTTATTTTATTGAGAAGGATCGTTCTTACTGTTGTTTTCTACCGCTTCTCTCTTATTACAGACTTCGTTTTTTTTAGTTATTCTCGCAGTAGAATAAATTTTCTTTTTCATGTTGGCTAGTTATCTTACATATGTATTTTTACAATTATTGTAATTTTCTAATAAGCGAAGCATTATTCATAAAAATCTTCATCATAAAAATCTTTCACTGTAAAGATAGTGATTGAATCAACTGCTTTTTTCAGTTATATTCTAGTCACTGACTAAATAGCTATAATTGAATGACAACTCAGTGAAAAACGCAGTCACTGTCAAAATCAGTGTTTTTTTTCACTGTTTTAAATTTAGAGAGCATCGTCAGCATTATAAATGCATTGGATAAAGTTCAAAAAGTAGATAAATTAATAGTATGATAAATGGCTCTGTAAATAAATACATTGCTTCAAATACAAAAGTATGCTCGCTGCATTTCCATAAATCTGATTATATATTACCAGGTGAATAGTTAATAGTTGATTAAATTTAAATTAACCTAACCAAACCTAAATTTAAATTAATCTAAACCTATGATTTAGTCATTTAATCATATATATATATTTTATTATAAATATTCAGTCCAAGAGAAAGCGCTTAAAAAAGACTGCAGTCCTTTTCCGTGCTAATAAAAATAGAGAAAAGAATAAGTTAAGATTGGAAAGAAGATTAATGAGATAAAGCAGAACGAAAAGCACATCATCATTATCATCAATAATTACCTTAAAACATAGTTGCAGTAGATGCTGTGGTGACTCATCGGTCGCTAGCTACCTGAACCAACAGGCGCAGCGCGACATCAATTAGACGCTCTACCTTCCGAACCAACCTTCCTTTATAATTACTCCAGTAAAAAACCACGTTTTCTGTTCCAAAGGTCCGTCCCTCCTTAATCCTCACAATAACCTTCCTAAACACGTTATTCTAATAAAAACCTTGGAACAACAAGCCATATGACACCCCGGGAATTTCCCGCGATATTCGCCTACAATCTGGGTATCTAATTTGAGCATTCTCAATATACCGACCTACTCCGGAACGGGGTTTCCTAATCGTCATTTACCCTGTATATAGGTTTGGATACAGGTTTCCCCGTTCCACAGGCATAACCCTGGACGAATGCGGAGTGGGAGTAAGGGACGTAGGGGCGGAAGTGAGAACTGCCGACGAAGTAGAGGTCTAGGGAAACGCTGGGCTACAAGATTTACTGAATGACGGTTCAGATAGAGGGTCATAGAAAGAAAAAAAAGCTAACCAGTTTTAGGTTTGTGAAATTAGAGTTTGAAACAAATATTAACAGTTGAAATTTTGTAAAAAATAAAAAAATAAAATAGTTGAAATAGACGTTCAGAAAAGCAAAGAAGGTATACCAATCATAACTTTATAGGATTCGAGTTGGAATTAAAGTTATTAGAGACTACAATACATTCTAATAGCTATAATGTTAGTCAAAGAGAAAAAAACAAACAAACCTGCCTGAAATGGACGATTAAAATTGATCATAAAAAATTTAACCGATTCCCAGACAAATTCTTCTATATCATTTTGGCCATTAAATTTCATTAGTTAATCGATTCATTGTTTAACCCTTTAACGCCCAACTTGAACATTTTTCGACAATATTTTTGGTGGTGTGTAACACTTACTTAAAATGGTTCATGAAATTCTTGAGACACAATTTTTAACGTAAAATTTTATGTACTTTCAGAATCCGGTATTATATTTGTCAAAATATTCAACAATAAAAAGTTATAAACAATTTTTTGCAAAAAAACGTGAATTTTTGAGAAAAAAAATTCATTTAACCCAAATTTTTGAATGGAAAGTGGGTTCGCTCGTACGTCTAACACGTATATATTTGGTCATTGGCATGTATACTTTATTGTAAAACAGTTGCAATACCGAAATTAAAAATGGCGGCCATCCAAACAACCCCTCTTCTACCAAACTTATCAAGAAAGGTTCGTGATTTTTTTTTCTCGATCAGGATCGACTTAAAAAAACATGTATACAACCAAAAGTTGTTAGAATTCATCAGAGAAGATGTGTGAATTTTTTCAGACTTTTCGGAGTGACTTTTAGATTTTTGGATATGGCCAATTTTTTCGACCTTATTTTTACCCTATTTTTCTGTACTCAAGGTCATATTCGATTGTAAAATTTTCCGATATTTTCATTTCTGGGATCAAAAATAGGGGTTGCTATTTGAAAATATTAAGTTGAATTTCGGCCATCCCAATTGAGTTATTCAGCTGCGTAAGTTAAAATAGGATACCCGAACAACTTTCGTCTGAACAGTTTTTTTTATACAACGCCAACTGTCGAAAATATTTCGGTGGTTTCTTTAAAATGGTACACCCTATATATACAGGGTGGCCAATTTTAATCACCCACTAAAATTTCACGATTAGTAACCCTATTGAAAAATCTTACGTAAGATTTTTCAATAGGGAAGCTTTTTCTCGAAAAAAGTTTCAGACAAAAGTTCACGGTAGTGTAGAAAAAATTATAATCCCACATGAAGACCACCCGCAAGAATGTTATATAATATTAAAGATCGATGTTTCAGTAATTATCTTTTATCAAAATCAATAAATTGTATATAATTTTCTGTCATTCTACCTTCGACGATAATAATAATAATAATAATATCATGATTATAATAAATACATTACAAAAATACTAATACTTCGCAACTTCGATAGCAAGATTGGATACTAGATATTGGCGATATATATTTTTATTTTTGTCTTTCAAAAAAATATTTTAAATAAGTTTTAAAATGTTTTACGCTTACGCACACCTTTCTCGTCAAATTAGTTTTGTGATTCATGTAGTAGAAAAACTCCAGAGCAGTTTCCAAAACATCGATTTTTTGAAAAAATTGACTTAAAATTCGTGATCATCGACCTCAAGAACCCCTAGTAAAGTAGTTTCAATGTTTATAAATCGGTTTAAAATCGTAAAACTTGATTTTAATGTCATTTTAATCAAATTTTCACTTTTTGCGATTTTCTGCCTTTTCATTGCCGTATGGGAAGTTGAAATTTTGAATTGAATTCGATTCTGAATTCAAAAATATAAAATTTTTCTTTATTTTTTTTTAATTTAAAAAAACCATGAAAAACTGTAAAAAAAATGAGGTTTTTCGAGCAAAACCATAAAAATGAAGCGTGACCCTACTTTTTTATTGCAAATTCGGATTCAGCGTCGAAAAATACATAAGAATATATAGGTCTGGCCAATTGCACAGACATCTTTTTTTTGTGGGCCTGTGTAATATGCATATTATTTATTTTAATTACAATAAATATTGAATAAATATTGCAAATTTTAAACATGTAACGAACTATACTCATTTACAGCACGCAGAAGTCCAATTGGACTAAATACAAAGTAGCTCCTTCACATTCTAAGTATAAAAAAAGACTTTTGCGTGCTGTAAATGAGTATAGTTCGTTACATGTTTAAAATTTGCAATATTTATTCAATATTTATTGTAATTAAAATAAATAATATGTATATTATTATTATAAATGTAATTTGTATGTAAAATATTTATGTTAATAAAATCTAATACTATAAAATTTTTTCGTTCAAAGTACGAGCACCCTATTTCACTTCATTTGTAATGTATTTATTATAATCATGATATTATTATTATTATTATTATTATTATCCGTCGAAGGTAGAATGACAGAAAATTATATACGATTTATATAAAATCACGGTTTTCTCGAAAAGTTACCAAGATGCGATATTGATTTTGATAAAAGATAATTACTGAAACATCGATCTTTAATATTATATAACATTCTTGCGGGTAGTCTTCATGTGGGATTATAATTTTTTCTATACTACCGTGACTAGTTAACTTAGAGGGGGCCATGTTTTGGTGATCTTTCATGTAATCTTGAACATGCTTTTTCCAAGGTTATTTCAACGTCAATGTTATTTTTTAATTAGGAACACCTATTTCTGATAGCAGATTCAGCGGGAAATTGTACGTTCAGGTAATGCAACATGTGGGGGGCCCATGGGACCCCACCCCGTCCCTAAGGTCATTTCTTTGTTTGTCTTTTGTTTTAATGGAAATCCTTATTTCTGATCAAATATTCGCGTTTAGACAAAGTCACGAGACCTCGTGTTTCTTATTTCTTAACCACGAATTGCCTGTTAAAAGTTAATTAATTTTAAAGATTTGTCCTTAGATTTATTTTTAAAGTAGGTGTTACGGATTTTCTACACTCGTAAAATCCTTGTTCCTTATGTTCGCGGGGGTTCGTTGGCGTCGCTCCAAACGTACCGAAATACGCGAGATGATTGACGATGGGACTAAGGCCTTTAAATAAATACTTATGGATACGTGGATACTTTGCTCGTTTATTGTCTTATCGTCGCCTCGAGAGAGAGATAGCTTCGTGGTCGTCGGGCAGTGTGACGCCATGGAATCGTTTGCGAGTGTCAACGCGACGTACGGAACGTCGCGATTGTCGAAATGTCAGAGCCCCGAGTATTGGGTTATTGGTTCGCGCCTCCTTAAATACCCCCTTTGATTATCGGGGGTAGGGGAAACGAGCTACTTCCGCGTCTAGAAGTTTCGCCGCGCGAATTCTTCTGCGTTTGCATTTCGGAGTGCACTGCACCCAATCGCGCATCGTCAAGATCCGTAACACGTCCGAAGCCGCGGGGATCTCGCCCTCGAGATCCTGTCTCCGTAACACGTCCGAAAAATTTTTTTTTTTAATTTTCTACTCGCCTATCGTGTGTGTGTGTCAGTGTGTTAACAATTTTGGATCTATATTTTGCTCTCTCCCTCTCTCTCTATGATTACATTTTTTATGATCTTATAGTACATTTAATTACATATATATATTATACGTTATCCTTTTCGCTAGATTTGCTTAGGTTGGCCGTCGAGCGGTAGGCAGCGTGTGAGTGTTTGTGACAACTGCAATTACAGCTGCGTGGATGCAAGGCTCATTTCATTGTTTGCTACTTCTACTATTACTCATATATTATTCTTCCTTTTTCTTCATAGTTTCACAGTGATCGCGGAGGTAACAACTTCCCTTTGTGGGGCTTCCACTTCGCTTTGTATACTCAACCTATTGGACTTCCCACCGTATTTGGTATATAGCTGCACCATTGCTGTCATCATAACATTCGTAACTTCGTGATAAAGACAATAAAATATAATCGTACATACATTAAGAAATTCGACCCGGTGTTACATAGTCCAAAGCGTAGTATTACATAAAATTTTCATAATAACTTATTCTAATACAAATAAACAGTAACAATTCTTTTCAATATATTCTCATGACTTAAAATTAATAAAAACGACTTAAAATTAATTAACTGATTAACTAGAAATAAACTAATAAAATTGACTTAAAATTAATTGGAATTCTTAAAATTAGTACAAATGACTTAAAATTAATTGAGCTTAAAAAAATGTCGTACGTAAGTCCCCAGCAGGTGTTTTCATGGTGTGGTTGATCTTGGTGGTTGGTATAGGGCAACAGTATTCCCCAACGCCCCGGCGATAACTTGGTATTATTAAATAATCTCATAACGTTAAGATTGCCCAGTTCTCCATCCGTGATTGACACCCGCGGTGATTGCACCTTTGGTCCTGGAATTTGACTTACTTCTGGAACAGAACTTATGTGATTAGTTTGCGACCCCCTTCCCCTCTTAAACGGGATCTTCCAGATAATAAGACCCATAACCGCCAACACAGTCAGTGTGCTACCCGAGTATGTTAACGAACTACAGACTGTTGAGAATCGAGTATTAACCCTTCTCACCTCTGATAGTGATCGAGCCTTTGCGATTATTTCTTTGAACTTGGCCCCTGAATTGAGCAAGTTCTTTCCCGACTTCTTAGCGTATGGCAATATTTCTGTATTAATAATAATCGTGGTAATAAGTTCTCGATCAATACTATCCTCAATAAGGGCGGACACATTTAACTCTGAATCTCCAAAACTCTGTAATGTCGCATTATACATTAATTCGGAAGTGGCAGTTAACCTTACTGCAGGGGTTCTGGCGGTGCAGCCATTTTGCAGTCTCAGTATCTCTCTACCCTTAATGTTTATGACATGTTCGGACTCATGCCTACATTTTATTGCGAGTTTTTCTTGTGAGATTATTGAAAATAGCCATGTATTAGTTGCTTCTAATCTGGACCATTATGATTCCTGTAACTTTGTGACCCTTATTTTACAATCACTAATGTCTTTTATCACCCCAAAAATAGTTAATTCGACTTCGCACGGTGGCTTATTCTCGACCTCATGGAACGGCTCGTTATTCTTACATATCAAAGTGGTATTCAATTTTTTGCATTTGTCAATTGACTCCTAAGTAAGCATGAGAAAGGTATCATTATCTCGACTTATCGCGAAATATTCGGATTTTGGCCATATATATGCGAAAATTGTCGTATCATTAAACGTCTCTTGTCTCGTTGGTAAAGAATTTGCCTTAAATAATTAATATGTAGGAAGGTCTAGTAGGGGTATTGTTATGTAATATACGAAATCTACTCCTGTATATACTATTGATACTTTGGATATTTTTATTATTTCGGCGATGGAGGTATCAATGTTAAAGGAAGGAAAGTCAACATCCTGAAGATGTTTTCTGGCTAATTCGGATGATTTTGTATTTGGTCACTTGCAAGGAAACGTGGGTGAATAATTCCTTGTGTGGCAAATAGTATTGCGTCAGTCAATGTCTCTGTGTCTATCTGAAATTGCGCTACTGTCTGTGCAAAAAAATCAATTGCGATAGCTAATTTAGTGCCACTGTTATATTGATTTTGTAATTCTGTTAGTCCTATAATTGTTGCGTTTATTGATGTTGCACTGTCGCGTAATATGTCGAACTGACCCTGTACAACCTCTGTTTGCTGAGCCAGCAGATCGGCTAACTTCCGCGTATCGTTTGCAGAAGTCTCGATGATGTCTTGGAGTTGGTTTGCTGAGTCCTCGTCTAATGTTCCAAAAAGATATTTGAGACCTTTGCCAACTATATTGATAAGTCCTCTTCGGACCCTATTATGGGACCCATGATTATGGCCCTGAATCATTGACATAGCACGCTCAGAATCGTGGGTGGCTCGTTGTATTTCCTTTAATAGCTGTTTCAAGGTTTGTGCGTGGGGACACAACTTATTTAGTTGTTTGCATTGCTGTTGGATTATTGTCCACGTAGCTATTAACTTATTACCCATCTGGAGATATTCTGATATGTCGACTCGTTGTATTATTTTCCATGATGTGCTCGTTGTCTTATGCTGCGCTATATTTTCCGTGATCAATCCTGGGTTATGATTGATCTACTGTATGTAGGTAATTGTGATGTCGGCATACCCCATTGCTCTGGCATTCATTATTTGAATTTTTTCTTTAGCGCTACTGTTTTTTCTTTTTTTTTGTAGGCTAATGATGTGTTAAGTAAATGAATTATTCTGCAATTGTATTGTCTGATATTGCTTGACACATGATGATTCTAAATTAATTTTTCCAAGATTTTGTTATAAAAGTACCTATTATTTTTATATATTTAATGTCCTCGATGTGTCTAAAAGTGATTAGAAGAAAACGCGATTAAGTTGCGACGATTTTTAGTTATAAACAAATTAATTTTTAAACAATTTTGTTATAAAAGTACCTATTATTTTTATATATTTAATGTCCTCGATGTGTCTAAAAGTGATTAGAAGAAAACGCGATTAAGTTGCGACGATTTTTAGTTATAAACAAATTAATTTTTAAACAATTTTGTTATAAAAGTACCTAATATTTTTATATATTTAATGTCCTTGATGTGTCTAAAGGTGATTAGAAGAAAACGCGATTAAGTTGCGACGATTTTTAGTTATAAACAAATTAATTTTTAAACAATTTAGTTATAAAAATACATGTTATTTTTATATATTCACGTAGGGGAAGATTGTTCAATAATTATAGGATTTGATTGAATTTGTTATATCAGTAAGTTTATGAGATATTAAATTGTTAACTAAGCATTTTAGGAAAATATTTAATTACATATGGTATGTGTATTAAGTTGGCGCTGGTATATTCGTAAATGTAAATGGTTTTTCAATTTTCTAATTTAAAGTTATAAACAAATTAACTGCATAAACAATTAAAATGCAATAATTATTATTTTTATACATATTGATTCGGAATTCTTAATTGTAAAATTACGGATTGGTTTGAAAGTCATAGTGTTATTTTTGACTGAGCTATGGCCGATAAACATTAATTAACAATTTTTTATTACGCTTCGATTAAGGTGTCTAATTAGAATAGGATGGCTATACTGTTTTTTCATATAATTGATGTGTTAAAAAATAATTTTATAAACAATTAAAAATTATTTATGTGTAGAGGAGTCTTAATTAACAAATTAGAGCCTGTTTTGCAAATTTTAGGTCCCATAGGAAGAAAGATATGGGCCTTCAAAGTTATTTTGCAACTATTGCTCAGTAAGTGTATGTGAGGTCCCGAACATGTGTGTGTAATCAGTCTTTTGATATTGCCAAAATTTAAGGTGGTTCCCTTTTGCAAGAGTCATTTACATACTCAATAATCGAAAATTTTTCTAAGTCCCCTTCGCGTATATGAGAAAGTGAGAAAATATGGCTAAGTCCAGATTTGATTGAAATTGGTACTTGTCGTGCCATCTATTAATGCATCGTGTACTAATGGATGCGCAGGTCGTTTACTGTGGTCACTGAAGTGAATTTCGTTATCCTGGGTACCCTGGGTACCCGGCCTGATGACGTTACGCTTGCGTGCGTTTTTAATTTGTTGAGGTAAGTATTTTTTTTCTTCGACCACCGCGCTTAGCCGTGCGTTCGGTATATTTAGTAAAATATTTCGTGTGTTTTTGCTTGTGCGCTTATTTGCGAATTAAGACAAGTATTTATATTTAATTCGCTCTTTTTCCTTTGTATTGTGTGGTTATTATTGGACATTCACAGAGTTCTGTGAATTTGTGTATTTGTTTATTTTTTTATTTTATCGTGGACTTATTGAGGAAAGGAAAAAAAATCGAAAAATGGCAGACTGTACATCATTCTCTGAATCTTCTAGTTTCGCCAAGAATCACGAAGGGTGGAGTCTGCCAAAGGCTCTGGAGGAGATAAAAAATCTTGGAAAAGTGTTTTTCCGGCATCGAGTTCATATGGTGAGTATATCCTTATACAGGGTGTTCAAAAATGAACTGGCCCGACCAGTATAATGTATATTTATCTTCTAGGAGAGAAAAAAAATTTATTTATTATTTCAAAAAAAAATTTACGCAGAATATTTATCTTTATAGGAGAGAAAAAAATTTATTTATTATTTCTCAAAAAAAAAATTACGCAGAATATTTATCTTTATAGGAGAGAAAAAAAATTTATTTATTATTTCATAAAAAAATTTACGCAGAATATTTCTCTTTATAGGAGAGAAAAAAAATTTATTTATTATTTCACAAAAAAATTTACGCAGGAATATTTCTCTTTATAGGAGAGAAAAAAATTTTAATTATTATTTTTTTTTATTAGTTCCGCAAAGTGATTCCTCAGCCTGGGGATAGCGCGATAAAAGAGGAGTTGAATCGCATCCTTTATGTGCCCCGGCTGAAGGCTAGGACGTATGAATTGGAGAATTTCCAGGATGGTTTATATATGACTAAAACGTCCCGTTTCAGCACCGTTGACAGGAAGGAGTTACTGCAGCGTATACAGGTAGGCTTAATTTGTCTATCTCCCTCTTTTTCGTTTTTATTGCATTCTGATTAATTTAGCATCCCCGTAGGTGTCGTCATTATCGTACCCCCGCCAGTGACCCTTAACAACCTGGAATGCATTGTCTCTAGTAGTCTAGAGGCAATTGACAAGGGGGACATCAATCCTATTTACATGACAAATTTTAAGTGTCCTGCCGGTGAGGACTCATTGCTAACCGGCGTTCCGTCAGCCGTATCCATGAAAAATAACCCGCACCTAGGTGTCTGTCCTGGTATTAACGTTCCTTCGTTTTACCTGTCCGGGAAGCACGCCATCACCGAAATGCACCCTGAGGATGGGTATCTGGATTCGGTGAATCTGGTCCGATGGGGTCTAAGTGGTGGCCCCTGCAAATTGTGGCTTTGCGTCCATCCACATGATTTTGCAAAAACATCTGAGTTCCTTGCAAAAATCATGGCCCGCTTGCGGAATAGCAATAGGCCTGTTAGTGCTTTTTGGGAACCAGGGTGTTCTGTTCCCTTGAATCACAAACGGCTATTGGTGACGCCTAGCCTATTGCAAAAGGCCGGAGTCAGGTTCCAGAGTCTCATCTAGGGTCCGGGGGATCTCTTCTACATTGGCCCCGATGTGTACCATCAAGTTATTAATCTTGATGTGTGCTTTGCCGAGGCATCTAATGTAGGTGGTCCTTTGTGGGTGGCGGGTGCTGAAAAGTTTATAAATTGCCGTTGTAAGGACTCCGGTGTAGTATATATTCCTCCTCCCGATGATTTGGTAGCGAGTGTGTCGGCCATTCGGTGTAAGTTTATATTAACTTGCCCCGAGGACGATTGCCTAAGCACTTTTGATTCCGTCAATATGCTGCGGCGGCATCTACTGATTCATCGGGGAGAAGCAAGAATCGGTGAACCAAGCCCCTACTGTGGCAAATGTCTTGCTTCTGCAAAAAGTATGGGCCGTCATATCAACGAGATACACCGCGGCATTAATAAGAGACAAACTACAAAATGCAGCGTGTGCTCGTCTGATATACGAAACGATTATTTTGCGAAGCACCTGCTTACGCACCAGAAAGACTGCCGCAGTAGGTGTTTGTGTTCTGTTTCATATATTTATGTACATATCTGTATTTCTCCTACTCCTTTCCTTCTAATTCCTAATTTTTGTTGATCGCGCGGTTGTAAATCCGGTTGGCTTAGTCTCATAAAAACGGTGAAACAAGATGCACCCAATACTTCGGAGCTTTGTAAGTTTTTCTTCTCTTTTTTTTTTATATTGCTATTCTACCTATTTAATATCATCGATTAATTATTTATTTTTATTTTTAGATTAACTACAAGAATAGCACCGCATTCTATTGGCGGTACTTAAGGGAGAGGGCCCAGAAGTTCTGGATGGGTCAATCGGACTACTGCACCGAGGACTACTTCGGTTTTAACTACCTTTTCTCTGTGGTAAAGGAGATAAAAACAAATTTGTGGAGATACCAATACAGGCGGACCTCCAATAGACACCGATTGCACTGGATAGTGCTGAAATTTGTAAGTGAAAAAAAAATTTTTTCATCTAATAATTTCTTTCTGTTTCTTATATGTATCTAATTTTGTCTCTTCTTTTTTTTCTTTTTGCAGTGACAGAGGAATCGGGAGTGTGCCGCGAGACGTGCGGCGGAACGTGCCTCCATACAAGTGACAATACAAGCCTTATTGGTGGAAAAAGATTTAGGCATCGAAAGGTTATTCCGCCACGATGTATTACAATACTCCATTAATGGTGCCTATTTTTGCATTGAGATCCACCATTCTGTTGGCGCAAGGATATTTGTGGGTCCTAACAACGTGTGGAGTATTCCATTACGTAAGCATTCCCCTTTTTCTTATTATTTTAATATTTTTACTTTATACCTATATTTATGGTCTCTCTCTTTTTTTTCAGGTTAGATAATTGAATTTAATCTAAGTGACCACCCGGGTTTTTCTGAATAAAGAATGTAAAAAAATTTTTATTATTTATAATAGGAAAAATTTTAACGTCCCCTTAAAATATATTTATATGTGGCTCATTCCTCGTTTTTATAAATTCCCTGTTATAATATCACCCATTATAGAATCCTTCATTTTTTTTTTTTTTTTTTTATACAGCTAAGGAAAGAATTGTATGTTAACTGTTACATTCGTATTTATATACATGTCGTTTTTACTGTGGCGTCCAAAAGCCGCGGTAAAAAAATTGTTCGTACGCTAATCTAAGCTGGTTCTGTATTTATATTAAGTAATATCTGCGGTACCTCGAATGAGCGTTTTATTTTATCAAGTTGAACAGTTCTATTATGTCCATTAACATCAAGAACCGCATTTCGCCCCTCGTAATCTATGGATAATATCTCATGAGGTCCCGTATATTCATAATGAAAATTCCCTTTTTGCGGTTCGTTTATTAAAAATATCATTTCTCCCTGCCTGAAATGCTTAGTATTCAATCGTCGGTCATAATAATGCTTAGATCTGTATTTTGCTCGCGTTTGATTTATTGCGGCTAATGCATTGGTTTGGTTAATGACCTCTACTAATTGCTGATGATATTCTTCATGGGTTATTTCGTCTTTAGGGGTCGGAAAAGATGATGGTGTCCTTGCTTTGTATCCAAAAACCAGCTCGTGTGGTGAATATTGTGAGCTTACATGAACCGCTGTGTTGTATGCGTGCTGTGCTAAAGGTACCCACACATCCCAATCCGATTTTGCTGAGTTGCAAAATTGTTTTAAATACTCCGTCAGCATATGATGCATGCGTTCAATACCTCCGTTGGACTGTGGGTGATATGCAGTAGTCGTGTATTTTTCTATATTAAAAATTTTCGCAAATTCGTCCATTGTCTTACTCAAGAAGTTTGTCCCTTGGTCTGTAAGAATGGATTTTGGTGGTCCAAAGTTACAGATAAGTCTGTTTGTAATTGCGCGAGTTACCTCTTTAGCAGTTGCTTGTTTCATTGGGACTAAAAGGCGCTGGCCTCTAAGGGTCCGTAGAAATCAAGAGACAACTTGTCAAATGCCTTACTAGCAGTATCTGTAATAAGCATAGGAAGTCTGGTTTTTATTCGTACGAGTTTTTTCTCTTTAGTCGTATTTTTCCATTCCCTGCGATATGGCCCAGGAAGCTGGCCTCCCTTTTGAGAAATTGACATTTCGTTGGTTCGACTGTTAGATTCGCATCTGCAAGTCTCTTCATAAGCCGTTGGAATCTAATTTTGTGCTCAGCCAGATCTTTTGCTATAATTATAATATCATCAAGATATACATATAGTTCATAGCCCTGCAACCCTGCTAAAACAAGCGACATTAAACGTTGGAATGTCGCAGACCCATTTCTTAGGCCCATGCCCATTCGAGCATACTCGTAGCATCCATAGGGTCCGGCGAATGCTGTTTTACTTGCTGATGCGGGATCCATAGGGATTTGATAGAATCCTGATTTTAAGTCGATTGCTGTTATATATTTTGCTGCGGATACATTATCAATTATATCCGTTGTAATTGGTAGTGGGAAATTATCTGCCTCCGTTATTTTGTTTAATTTCCGAAAATCCGTTACCAGATGCCATCTTTTGTTGCCCTTCGCATCCGGCTTTTTGGGTATTATCCACATGGGAGATGAATATTCTGAGGTGGATGGTTTTATAATCCCTGAGTCTATCATCTCAAGTATTTGCCTCTGCATCTCATCACGCAGTTCCTGAGGCTGTCGATATTGTTCATTCCTGATAGGTTTATCTGATGTTGTCACTATCTTATGCGATAATACAGATGTGGCCTTAAGTTTTTCTCCCGGTAAGCCAAATATTTCTGGTCTCTCTTCTATTAATTGCCTTACATGTTGTTTTTCCTCGTCATTTAAATCTTTTAAATCCATGTGCTGTAATACTTTCTCAGCCCGTGACTTTTTGTCTGCGTCAGTGTGGCATTGAAATATACGGGTGTCCTTATTGTTAGCATTTTCTTCATCGTAATCAAATATTGCGTCCATCGTATCGGGCATGACCTCGTATGGTTGGGGTTCTATTGATGGAGGGTTAACTCGTATGTGTTTGTCGCTGATATTAATGCATTCGGCATATGCTTTGCCATCACGGTTTGTTGCTACAAAATTTCCGAATAATAAATCGGGCCCTAAATCTTGCAGGGGTTCAAATCCCGTTTGTGCTAGCTGTTAAAAGACGAATGGTCACCTCTTCTTCTCTTTCCTCCTTTTGTGCTGAGTCTTGATTTTCCCCTACTGTTGTGGCTGGCCGCTCGATTGCTGAGGCGGGTATCGGGCAACCTGATAGTTTAAAGCCGCGCTATTTGTTGTTTGATATTGTTGTTGGTTGTTCTGATTAATGCTATTCTGATATCCGTTCCTTTGATATTGCTGACGAATCTCTAAACTTTTGTCCCTTTGATATCTGTTCTCCTGATATTGTTGGCGATTTCCCTGACTCCTGCCCCTTGCGAGACCTACCCCGATCTTCATAATAATTTCCTTGATTTCCTGGTTGATTGCGAGGTGGCTGTGGACAATTCCGCTGTACGTGTCTTTTCATATTGCAATTTCAGCAAGTCAGCTGTTCATAATTCCTTTGCCTGCATCGCCCCGCAGTGTGACCTGGCTGTCGGCAATATTGGCACCAGGATTCCTGTTGAGTGTTTGTCTTGTATATTTGTGCATAGTCTGCTTGTCCGGGGTCAATGGCATTGGGTTGTGTTACCATATATATAAGATCAGCATTTTCCGCCGACTTGCACACATGGCGCAACGCGTTTTCGTGATCGAATTCCCTGGCTAATTCCACTGCATGCAATAAGTCCCGTGGTCTTTCTCATCGTACCTGTGTTTGTAATCTGATTTCAAGTCCGTATAAGAAGTTTGTTAATGCGGCTTCGTGTGTTTCCGCTATGATAAGCTGTTTCTTTAAAGCTGATGTGTGTTCGTCTAAATTCTAAATTATTTGTGATCGTTGCAATCGAGCCATCATGCGCTTACCAAATTCATCTGCAGCCTCGCCTGGTTTTTGCTCATCTCTGCGCATATCTGCCTTGATATTATCTATAGTCCGGATATTCGCATATGCCTTGTTAAGTGTACTTATTAATTTCTCTACATCCTCGCGAGTTTGGATGTCTTGCAGATATATCATGTCAGCGGTTCCTGACAATTTCTCCGATAGTATTGTTCGCAAGAAGGGTATTGCCCCGTCACCGTGGTCGTCAAGTACGCGTCTAACTAAGTCACGGAATAATGGAAGATTTTCGACTTTTCCATCGAGCCGAGGAATCATTTTTGAAATGGTGTAAATATGTCCTATATTTATACTCTGTCTGTTATTCATTGCAATCGTGGGAGTGCGTCTCCAGCGATCTGATTGTGTTGCACGAATTGGCGTCGGGTTGTACATTACCTGATTTGTAGGGGCCTGCATGTTATTCGATTATGTATTAACAGTACCAGCAATAATTGGGGAGTGATTATTAGTTTGCACTCTATTTATGCGGGAATTCCCGAGGTAGGGAATAGGGGATATATCATTAAATAAAACCGGCTCGGGTCTAAGTGGTTGACCGTTATTATTGTTAATATGTCATGCGTCTCCCGCTGCCTGTAAGTCACTATTCGCTGTTGTGTAAAGCGCCGGCGGCGTGTTCTCAAGTGCCGTCATAAAAGTTTGTCCTACAAAACCGTCTTGCGTCGGTACTTCTCTAGGTCTTAAGGGAGATATATCAGCAGCCGAATGATTTTGGAGCCCTACATCGTTAAACGAGACGTAGGAGGACTGATTAGCGTTGCCTTGTAAGCTATTTGCTTGCTGTTCAATCGATTGCGCTTGTCGAGGTTCCGCGGTATGTGCTTCTATTACCGTGGGTTGTATGAGTTCTGTAAGCCCGGCTGTATGTTGCTCTGATGCAGGCGAATTTTCCCATTCAGTTTGACCTTTGGCTGCTGTATTTACAGTATCTACGGAAGGCGGAGATAAGTTGCTCGCGCGCGCTTGCTCTATGACTGATATATATCATATTGCTTTTTCTAATTCATTATATAGGTGGACTGCGGTTCGCGTCTCCGTTTCGTCTAGTAAGGAAAGTGATAGCAATAATTCCAACTGCCCTTTTGCTAACGCTACCGATTGCATATAGGGGTCAAAAAGAGCCTCCTGTGCGATTTTAAAGACTTCTTGGATCTTTGATTTAGTGTTGTCATTATTTCCTTGATTTTTCTCTTTATCGGTACGGAAAAGGTTTCCCAAGATTGATTTCGACATTGTGATTTGTAAATTAAAGTTCTCTTTTAAATATTATATTGTATTGTGTTATAGATGTTAGTTGTGCCCAAATGGCTCTGACACGATCCCGTTTAAGTTTCCTAGTCTCTCTAATTATTTGTTAGTTAAAATAATAAATTCTTACTTACCAGCAGGCGAATAGTACTACGAGTTTCCTCAGCATCCTTGACTCAGCTTCCTTTCTTATCCAGATCCTCCAACACCAAACCCGTACACACCTAGCACCACTGTTACGGATATTTCGTATTCGCGTTCGTATATATAATCCTTTATATTCGCGGGGGTTCGCTGGTGTCGCTCCGAACGTACCGAAATACGCGAGATGATTGAGGATGGGACTAAGGCCTTTAAATAAATACTTATGGATACGTGGATACTTTGCTCGTTTATTGTCTTATCGTCGCCTCGAGAGAGAGATGGCTTTCGTGGTCGTCGGGCAGCGTGACGCCGTGGAATCGTTGCGAATGTCAGCGCGATGTACGGACCGTCGCGATTGTCGAAATGTCCGAGCCCCGAGTATTGGTTCGCGCCTCCTTAAATACCCCCTTTGATTATCGGGAGTAGGGGAAACGAGCTGCTTCCGCGTCTAGAAGTTTCGCCGCGCGAATTTCTCTGCGTTTGCATTACGAAGTGCACTGCACCCAATCGCACATCGTCAGGATCCGTAACACGTCCGAAGCCGCGGGGATCTCGCCCTCGAGATCCTGTCTCCGTAACAGTAGGATTTTCCACTCTAGGTTGACATTGAAATGACCTTGGAAATGAGGTGGAGGTCACTTGCACCCCACAGACATGACCTTGTCTAAACGTACAAATCAACGTAGAATGCAAATATTTGATTTCATCACCTAAAAAAAGTCTCGCTGATATTCAGCAGATTCTGTAGTTCCCTTTTACGAATAATCTTTACACTAAGTTAGACCCCTATATATTTAATAAATTAGTACTATGTAATAACCCGCTCCAATATTCAACCTATGCCGTTCAATGTTGAGTAATACTTTTTAAAGGTAAATATATCATAACAAAAAATGATTAAAGATTTACAGCCTAAAATTTGCAAACATTACAATATTTTCTAAATAAGTGTCTATACTAATTTTTTTCTTTTCTTTTCCAGAAAAGTGATCCGTTACAACCGGTATAGTAACATATAAGTCATCATGCTTGAAAAAAAGCTACGGCAAGTAGACAGATAGATCAAAATTTAAAATCCTTTTCATCAAACAACAACAGAGATAAATAATAGTGCTAAAATAGCAGAGATAAAGATAATGTAAAACTGTGCTTATTTTTACTGTATATAAATATTTTGAATTATGTTTATTTTTAATTTCGCCACAATGGCGTCGGAAGGGAAGGAGATCCTCGACACCTCTCGGCATAAATTTTACAAGTGTCACCCTAAATAAAGTTAGTGCTGTTGTGTGCATAGTTTGTGGTAGATTACAAAAAATTGCTTGTTTTCTTAAATAACTTAAAAATAAAATCTATAATAATTATTTGCACAGAAACTTCGATACTCAAACATTATGAATCTTTCAAAATGAATAACTGTAATATATACTATAATAATGGTACTATAAATAAATCTGATGGCGTTATCATTTATATCAGAGAGGACATAACCCAAAACACTACAATTACAAAAATTAACAAACAATCTATATTAAAAACCAAAATAAACCTAGTTAATATGCATGAATTAGTTACATTAATTTTTTATAGTTCGCATGACCTTCATAAAACTGAATTCCTTATGTATATCAAGAAATTGATTAAAATAAACGACAAACATAAAAATAACATAATAGTAGGAGATTTCAACTTAGACATGCTTAGCCACGAACCAATCGACCAAGAATTACTATATACACCTTGCTAGAAAATAGATATTGCCCAGTGATAAACTCTATAACAAGGCCCTCAGATATTAACAACAATGATACTTGTATTGACAATTTTTTTGTCAAACTACATAACATCAATCACAGAGCCCTAGTAGTAGACACATCATTCAATGATCATTATACAATAATCTTAAAACTGAAAGGCAACAAAATAGAAACTATTAGTAAACAACACAAAAATCAAAAAACAGATCATAAAAAACTAAGAAATATTGCTGGACCAATAAACTGGAATAAAATGCTATACACATTTTATCTATGCATAAAAAATAAATATGGCCTGAAGCACTAAAACTAGCAGAAGTAGTACCAATACACAAAACGAAGGAGAAATATCTACAAAATAACTACAGACCGATATCTTTAATATCAAACATTGCCAAAATATTTAAAAAAACTAATTCACAGCAGATTGATAGATTTCCTCGATAAAAACAATCTGTTATTTAAACGGCAATTCGTATTCAGAAAAAATCTAAGTGCTACCGATGCGTTCAATGTAATTCCAAACAAAATATACAATAAAGTGGATAAAAGTAAGCTAATAGCTACATCTTTTCTTGATCTTGCTAAAGCATTTGACACAGTGGGTTACCATATTCTACTAGACAAATTATAAAAGTATGGCATCAAAGCCCACAATCTAATAACAAGCTATCTTACAAATAGAAAACAAAGAGTTTAAATAAATGGAGAAAAAAATGATTTGAAATCAATAAACACTGGTGTACCTCAAGGAACAATATTAGGACCGCTATTCGTTATTATTTACACAAATGATTTGCTTAATGAGATACAAAAAAATGATATACAAGGAAATGAAACACGAGACGCGAAAGGTGAACAGTTTGTAGACGACATCATATCATATGCTGATGACACAGCAATAATTGATACTGGAAAAAAATGCCAGGGGTAGAGATAAAAATGAATAGTTACTTACAAAATATTGCAAATTGGCAAGTGTTACGTCATGAAAAAGAAATTATAAAAAGAAAATAGAGGGTCGGGTACATTAACCGAAAACAAGGATTCAATATATTTGAAAAAGGGAACACTTTAAAATCAGGCAAAAGATATAAGAGCTAAAAGCAGGTATCCGAAAGTTTGTATTACTCTAGACATACAGTGACGGGCAGGAACAAGTCACTTATGCGCTGGAGCTGTGGCACAGATAATCACTCTGCCTCAAGATTAAAATACAAGACTCTGGGATAATGCTACAAATTAACCGACGAAAAATACGCTTCCGGTAGTAAAACTAATCCGAAAGGTCGGACTTGAAAACGGGTAGACAACTCACAGGGGAGTCAGGCACCCATGAGTCTTGTTTTATTATCTTAGGCATACAGTGGCAGACATTTGCACTCCACTGAGACACAAGAGTTATGGTGCGACCAGGAAAAAGAATCAAAGAATAATCACAAATGAATATTCTGCCTCAAGATATTAGGACCCCGAAAAGGGTTATCTTTGGGTCTGTGCAATAAATCGATGAACGAAAATGCGTAAACGGCAGTAAAAACTCGGGCTACAAGAAGTACATTTACGAATTATCAAGTTAACCTAATTTTGCCCATGAGATGGACCAACGAAAATTCAGCAATTCCCCGAATGGAGGGGATTGAAAACGGGTATAAAAACCCTTGCTAAAGGATGGCCACAATTTTTGTGGTCAATCCTCCATAGTGCCATCTCGTTAGATAGTGGAAAATTAGTCTCGTCCGGCGGGCCCGAGTCGAGCCGAGCCGCCGCTGACGCCCGGCTCAGACCGGATGCCCAAGCCCGCCGCTGCAGACGCTTGGTGTCGTCGGGGATTTTCCCGCGTTCCGAGATTCACGCAGAAACACGTTTTGCTAATGGTGGGGGTTTCCCGTCATATAAAGCAATAAAGAAGGCCGAGCGAGGTCTGAGTTATACCCGAATGGTTTTTTCTATTTTTTCTGCGGGAGGAACTCAAGAAGCGGCTTCGAGTTCCGAACAAAACTTTTGAATACAATGCCACTATTTACAATTACAATAAATTAAAATAACTATACTTAAACTCCAGTAATAGTACAAGAAACAAAAACCTACAAATACCTAAAGACAAAAAACAATAGCAACAAAAGTAGCTCAATAAGAGCTCTAATGACTTTCAATAGATTGCCTAATGAATTAAATTATTTAACAAAATTTTTAGCAATAAAGAGAAAAATCAAGGTATGGATACAAGAAAATTCGACATGAAAATTATAGTATTAACCCTTTAACGCCCAACTTGACCATTTTTCGACAATATTTGCAGCGGTGTGTAGCACTATCTTAAAATGTTTGCAGACATACTTGAAATACCATTTTTAACGTAAAATTTAATGTACTTTCAGAATCCAGTACTAGTATTGTTGAAAAATATAACAATAAAAAGTTATAAACATTTTTTTGCAAAAAAAAAAACGTGAATTTTAGAAAAAAAAATTTGATTGGCTCAAATTTTCGAATGGAAAGAGGGTTTGCTCGTACGTCTAACACGTACATATTTGGTCAATAGCATGTATACTATATTGTAAAACAGTTGCAGTACCGAAATTAAAAATGGCAGCCATCCGAACAATCCCTTTTCCACCGAACTTATCAAATAGATTCGTGATTTTTTTTTCTCGATCAGGATCGACTTTACGATAAAAGGTTATAGAACAAAAAGTGCTTATAATTATTCAGAGAACGCGTGTGAATTTTTTTAGGATTTTCGGAGCGATTTTTGATTTTTTCAAAAAATGGCCATATCCAAAAAACCAAGTCACTCCGAAAAGTCTGAAAAAATTCACACGTCTTCTCTGATGAATTCAAACAACTTTTTGTTGTATAAATTTTTTTCGTTAAGTCGATCCTGATCGAGAAAAAAATCACAAACCTTTCTTGATATGTTTGGTGGAAAAGGGGTTGTTCGGATGGCCGCCATTTTTAATTTCGGTACTGCAACTGTTTTACAATATAACATACATGCTATTGAGCGAACCCTCTTTCCATTCGAAAATTTGAGCCAATCAATTTTTTTTTAAAAAATTCACGTTTTTTTTGCAAAAAATTGCTTATAACTTTTTATTGTTAAATTTTTCAACAATACTAGTACTGGATTCTGAAAGTACATTAAATTTTACGTTAAAAATGGTATCTCAAGAATTTCTTGAACCATTTTAAGTAAGTGCTACACGCCGCTGAAAATGTTGTCGAAGAATGGTCAAGTTGGGCGTTAAAGGGTTAAAGTCATTTGTATTAATTAAAAATTATACTTCAGAAATTACCAAATTGCGATCTGTTCTAGTCAATTTTCTCACTGGATCAGAATAGATCGAATATATATATTTTATGACTTCCGTCGGTTTACTGGATGTTTTTAAAAGGTATTTGAAGTCTGTCTTTGGATTCAAATAATGTTATTATTTTATTTTTAAATAACGTTTATAAATTTTAATTTTTTAATTTTGAAGATTAAATTTATATAAACATTTTGCTTTTTAATTAGTCACAAATAAAAAATTTAAAAATTGTTTTCACAAAGATAAAATTATCTGATGATACTGGTTATCCGGATGAAATAAAAGAAATAAAAGAAATGTCAATGGGAAGTTGCGCTCTAAGTAAAGAATTTGAAAAAAAAAAGGTTAGATCTTATAATAATGCACTTGCTTCTGCAAGTTTTAATCCATGTTCACAAAAACTCCCTGGTAAAGGTCCATCAGTAATTCGTATTTGGGCAAATATATCGTAATACATATGCCTTACATCCAGATAAGGATATAAGAAAATATGATCGGTTATACGTTATAAGTAATGAAGAAGCAAACCAAATAAGAATAGTAAATAATAATAAATGTTCTATTGAAATTTTAAAAAAATTAGATATTTTAGATTGTAACGCTCAGCTGGGATCAGGGCTGAAATACGGAAAAATACTAAAAAATCTAATCAATATTATAACAAATATAGCGTATGACATCATTAACAAGAATCACACTGACAACAAATTACACAAAAAAATATGTCTCTCTTGTCATTATCCGGTAATAAAAGGAATAAAACACCAACATTTGTACAAGGCAATCGAAGTTATAAAAGCAGAAGAAATTAAAATAGACACCTATCAAAGAAGTTTAGTCTTAGAGAGGTTTGAACAGGCAAGCTATTACTGAAAGTGCGGCTCTCTTGGTTACCGTAGTCGATCAAGACTTTGAGGGGATTTGATATCGGAATTCATCATTCGACGGAACCCAACATATGCTGAGGGTCTTTACAGGATCATCTGAGGAGGAATCCTTCCATTCAGGTTGCATCCCTCGGCAGATCGTTGAACGTTGTAGGATGATTCGATGTCCATTTATGCATTTAGAAACTGCGTCGATATACGACTGATCTTAAAAAAGATGGGCGGCCCTGGGGAATCTTAAAGTCTCATCTTGAGCCAGTTTCTTTGGTACACTGAGGGCGAGATAAGAGGCGCAATTAAACCCCGTAAGTCACTGCCATGAATTGGAAATGTCTCTCCACTCCACTTAAATCCCGCCAAATAATGCGCTGTAGGTCCATGTCTTCTAAGTTCACCTGAATTTGGCAATACATTTTCTGTATATCCGCGCTGACTGCTATGAGAAATCCGCTTGGAGGGGAATAGGCAGCAGACACGCATTGAAAGATAGACCTCTCCCAACACGTCAGGACGCACTAGAAACTATATTGAGTTTCTATCGACCTTCCCCTTGCCAGATGGCGTGGAGAGCAAGATAGGACTAGTTGCATGTGTTCAAGTGACTCGTATTCACGTTTAACAAAGGTATTGCACGGCAAGCGCGTGCAATAGCTTTGTTGCGCATAAGTTGGTACGTAACGCGCGTATATGTAATATATACTTGCGTTAGCGCGACCGCGACAACCGGAGAGTGAGTGCGCTCCCGAGCGTCCCCACCTCGCGGTGCTCTCCCACTGTTCGGTCCCTTTTGGACCTCCGCAAAGAAACAACAAATACATACACGCGAATCCTTTAGGCCCGACGCGGCGCACATCTGCGTGCTTTCCCGCTCGTGCCGGAGATGTCGGGCGCGAATTCCCGCGTCCAGACGTCTGGCGTCTGGCGTTGCCCTCTCTCTCTCTCTCTGACGTTGCCCGCCTCAGCCGACCTGTCGCTCCGGCCTCATCGCCGCATTTGGACGTCCGGGCCGCCTGGCCGCCTCCCCCGCCTCGGCCGCTCCGGCCGCTCGGGCCGCATCGGACGCCCGGGCCGCCTCGCCCGCCTCGGCCGCTCAGGCCGTCCCGGCCTACGATGACGCCTTTTTTTTCTGCACCCCCTTAACAACTTCGTTATGAGGGGTTTTTCCAGGCGTCTTCCCTTTCCTTCTTCTTTTTGCAACGGTGTTTTGACCGAATATCAGCCGATTGGCCCGGGCAAAACATTGAGCACTTCACTTCTTCTCGGAACCTCTTGCAGTGCGGATCGCCGGAACTACGAGAGCCAGTCTAGTCGTGTCGGTCTCTTTAGCTGCTGTTTGAAACTCCGCGCGCCCGGATAACCTCTTAAGTGCTTGTGTATGTGTGTGACTCGTCGCCGCGCGTGATTCTTGTTTCTCGCGGAGAACGCGTGCGCTCCCTGGTGTACCCTACTGCGACGGCGGACGCGTGGAGGACGTGAGTGCGCACCCTGGACGAGACGCCCCCCGCTCTCGTAGACGCTTGCCCCTGCGCAAGCGTCTGAGGTGGGCTCCCGAGGCGGCCTGGACCCCACGAGCGCGGCGTCGTTAGGTAATCCCGTTCCCGAGACGTCGGGGCGACACCGCGCCAAGAGTGTTTGCAGAGCCACCTTCCGGCCTTCAGCCCCCGGTAATCTTGCGCGTTACCGCGGCGGCTCCTTCCACACGCTCCAAATTAAAAGTGTACTGCGGTAAGAGATCTCTAGTTAGTTTAGTTTATTAAATGCATTCAATCGCGCTTAAATTTCCTTTGTTATAAATTATTGTATTTTATTATAAATTCTTATGGCTTTTTCTTCCACCTTCAGTGGAGGTTTTTTATGCCCAATAAATTAATCGTTCTGTTGCTTAATTAAATTACCTATGTTTTGATTCAAACGCCCACTCAACCTATTATTTTTTTATATAATATCAATACGCGATGCTAACGCGCATCATCTCGTCTGGGGCCACTCAAACTGCGACGATCGAGGCGACAGGCCCCTGGAGTATCTCTGCACGACGGAACTTGATATCCTCAATAGAGGCAGGGTTCCGACGTTCAGAAACAGCAAGAGGGAGGAGGTCATTGATATTACACTCGCAGCGCGGGGTATCTTCCCGAAGGTACGGAGATAGAGAGTATCGGATGAGGTCTCCATGTCCGACCACGAGCAGATCCGCTTCGAGCTGGGCAATCTGACCAAGGATGTTCAGGCGAGAAGGAATCCCAGAAAATTAAACTGGGACTTATACTGCGGTCGTCTAAGGGAGAGACTCCCGGACAAACCAAGCAGGCTGGAGAATATGGAGGAGATTGAAAAGTACTGTGGCAGTATACAAGCAGCCATAGTAGGTGCATTTGAGGATAGCTTTAGACCAACGAAGCGCAGACAGGGCAAATCAACACCCTGGTGGAACCCTAGAATGGGAACCCTGCGCAAGGAGGTCGGTAAGGATATCAATACTCCATGTAATCTCTTAAATTGTATTTATCATTGAGATTAAACCAACACCCACCACGGGACGAGTCTCCCATCTTGACAGTCTCTTCCACCGAGCGCGGCTCGGATCGAGCGGGAGCTGACAGTCGCAATCAGTCCACTCGGCGCATTAAGCCGAGCTCCAACCTACAGGGGAGGCTAGTACGCAAAATGAGCGTATGTAGTTGGGCTTGCCGCGTATTATCAGATTTTTGTTAAGTTGCGTCTCCGTTTATTTGTTAATTGTTTTTTCTTGTAGAATAACCGGTGCGAAAGGGCGACCCAAGCCCTACTAGGTTGCGCGCGTTCCAGATCCTGCGGCGAATAGATGCAACCGTTTTTTGCAACAAGAGTTATTTTTTTTTTACATTTATATTTTTTTTTAATTAATAAAACTCTATATTTATTTAAAAAATAAAGATGAAGTTTTATTTAGCCGATGTTGATTGAGAGTATCGTAATTTCATTTGAGTGCCGCATACGTAAGGTGAGTGTAAGGTAGCGTTCAGCGTTCCGCTAGTAAACAGAGTTAAACGGACGCCATAACGTCCAGATGTCTCTATAGCACCCTCTGAAAAATTTTCCCTCACAGTCCTCATCAGCAACCGACGTATGTCATGGGAGACGTCTTCTTCTATCTTCCAAAATCGTTCAACCAGTTGATTAATTGAAGATTCCACATTCGTGGTTGTTGAGCATACGGCGACTGGTGTCACTAGTCCTAGGCTGCTGTTCTGAGAGGTTGGTGTCCCGTTTGGTCCCCGACGCACTCCTTCGCGTTGAGTTGTGGCGTACGTCTCTGTTCCGAATAGGATGTTAGCACCCTTTAGTTGACTGCGACCAGTTCAAATCTTTTTTATCTGCTGGCTAGCGTATCTACGATTTGTGCTTGCATTTTCTTGCCTGTTCGACGTTCCGTTGCTTTTAGAGCCTGGGCTGAAATTAGCAAGTCTCATATAGACGGATTTTGTATACGCTTTAAACTTTTTCCCCAGGAGCGACGTGTACAAGTGTCCATTGCGTCGGTAGAGTAGAACACGAACCACTGATCCCAATTTTTGACAGGCAGTTTTAAAATATGTAGCGCTCAACGGTGCTTTACTATTTCACTGAGGAGTGATTGCTAATTGGCGCTGCTCTCTGCGGTACATGCTGGTATGGATGGTAAGGCTCCCATGAGCTCGTCGGTCAACAGTTGTGGATTCATTATGCGATGCTAACGCGCATCATCTCGTCTGGGGTCACTCAAACTGCGACGATCGAGGCGAGAGGCTCCTGGAGTATCTCTGCACGACGGAACTTGATATCCTCAATAGAGGCAGGGTTCCGAAGTTCAGAAACAGCAAGAGGAAGGAGGTCATTGATATTACACTCGCAGCGCGGGGTATCTTCCCGAAGGTACGGAGGTGGAGAGTATCGGATGAGGTCTCCATGTCCGACCACGAGCAGATCCGCTTCGAGCTGGGTAATCTAACCAAGGATGTTCAGGAGAGAAGGAATCCCAGAAAAATAAACTGGGACTTATACTGCGGTCGTCTAAGGGAGAGACTCCCGGACAAAGCAGGCAGGCTGGAGAATATGGAGGAGATTGAAAAGTACTGTGGCAGTATACAAGCAGCTATAGTAGGGGCATTTGAGGATAGCTTTAGACCAACGAAGCGCAGACAGGGCAAATCAACACCCTGGTGGAACCCTAGAATGGGAACCCTGCGCAAGGAGGTCGGTAAGCTATTTAATAGATTGTAACAAAGGTATTGCTCGGCAAGCGCGAGCAATAGCTTTGTTACGAATATAAGTCGGTACGCAATGCGCGTATATTTAAGATATACTTGCGTTAGCGCGACCGCGACGGCCGGAGAGCAAGTGCGCTCCCGTGCGTCCCCACTCCGTGGCGCTCTCATACCGCGACAGTCTCTCCCACCGGGCGCACCTCGGATCGAGCGGCTCGGAGCGAGCGGGAGCTGACTGTCGAATTCAGTCCACTCAGCGCACTGAGCCGAGCTCCAAATTAATGGGGAGGCTATCACGCGTAATGAGCGTGATAGTTGGACTCTCCGCGTTCCGATAAGGTTAAGATTTGCGTTTATTTTATTAGTCACCACGTTAGTTTTAAATGAGCGCGCTCAAGGAAATCCGTAATACATAAGCAAAGTTTATTTTTGTATTGTTTTATTTTATATTTCTTCTTTATCATAAATAAAAGTTTTAAATAGTTCTAAGCGTACACAAAAGTGAAATCATTTATTTTCCGTTTAGAGTAAAATTTCGTATTGCTATTTGAAGTGCCGCGTATGGGGTTTCGAGCGTATTGAGCTCGTTCCGTGATAGTATTGTACGCGTATTGAGCGTGACAACTTGGGTTTTTAACAGGCGTACTGAGCCTGTTCGCGAGTAGTGCTCCTGAACGTACTGAGTACAGGGGCAACCGGAACACCTCCTCCTACCCCGTAGAAACCCGATTGTTACAAGATGGAAAGAAAAAAGAGGCTCTAGGGAGCTACTGGCTTACAGTAACTGCAGGCGGGAGTATAAAAAGGCTCTTGAGGCAGCCAAAAAGGAAGGTTGGAAGCGCTACTGCGAGGAACTCAACAGTACCCCGGAAGCGGCTATGCTGAACAGAATTTTGGCCAAGCCGACCGGAAGCGCTCAGCACCTGATCAGGAAATCTTCAGGGGAGTGGGCATCTGACAATGGGGAGGCTCTCGAGTGTCTTCTGATGGCTCACTTTCCGGGACTAAACTCTACGGATCCGCAGGAGCAACTTCCAGAGGAGTTTCTAGAACAAGACTGGAATCTGGCGGATCAGGTCATAACAAGCAATAGGATTATTTTAGGATTAGATGGGCCATTGACTCATTCGAACCCTATAAGGCAGCGGGAGCAGATGGTATTTTCCCGGCCCTACTAAAAAAGGGCGTGGATTCGCTGTTGGAACCGCTTAGTACAGCCTACAAGGCTTGTCTGGCGCTTGGTTATATACCGAACGAATGGAAGAAGGCTAAGGTTATTTTCATACCTAAGCTCGGAAAACAGGCGCATGAGAGCGTGAAGGATTTTAGACCGATTAGCCTTACGTCTTTTATGCTTAAGACACTGGAAAGGCTGGTAGATCGGGAAATCAAGGAGGGAGCCCTGACGACTCGTCCTCTGCACGCTGCGCAACATGCGTACAGAGAGGACAGGTCGGTAGACTCCGCACTTGACGAGGCTACCACCAGAATTAAAAAGGGGATGAAAAACAAAGGTATGGTACTAGCTGCATTCCTGGACGTGGAAGGTGCCTTCAATTTCACGACAAGTAGCAGCATATGCCGAGGTGCAGAGAGATATGGCATTCCTAACTCCCCGATAAGATGGCTGCATAACTCACTAGTTGGGAGAGTAGTCCAGGCACAGTGGGGATCCGAGACAAGGGGGGGGGGGGCGGGTGTGGAGGGGCTGTCCACAAGGAGGAGCCCTCTCGCCCACCGAGTGGTCCCCCGTCGTAAACGAACTACTGGTAAGGATAAATAAAGCAGGTATATACGCTCAGGCGTATTCAGACGACATCCTAATCCTGATTACAGGGCAGGACGAGTGCACAATATCAGGCCTAATGAATTTTGCATTAGGCATCGTGGAGGTTTGGTGCAAGGAGGTTGAACTGTCTGTAAACCCTGAAAAGACAGTACTAGTCAACTTCACTACCAGATATAAAGTTAAAAAATGGGTCCCATTAAGCTATTCGGGAAAACACTCACTTTGTCCCATGAGGCAAAGTACCTAGGAGTGATTTTTGACTCGAAGCTGAACTGGAGTAAACATTTGGAAAGCAAGAATGCTAGCTTCACGGCTGCTTTCTGGACTTGCAGAAGAGCTTTTGGAGCTTCCTGGGAATTAAAACCTAGGATGATCTTATGGCTCTACACGGCGATCCTTAGGCCAAGGCACTTGCATGGGGCCATTGCTTGGTGGCCTCGATGCAAATTAAAAACAGGTAACTTGCTTTTAGACAGACTGCAAGGGATGGTGACAAGGGGCATTACTGGGGCCAGAAAGTCCATACCACTGAAAGCTTTAGAGCTGGTGTTGGGCCTCCCACCCCTTGAGACTATGTTAAGGCGAAGATTAGGGTTTCCAAGGACTGGCTGTTACACGAGGATGCGGAGATCGTCAAATCAATTGACATAAATCAGAAGCGCAGTGCAAAGCTAGATAAGGTTACCCGCAACTACAGATTCGAAAAGAACTTTGTGGTTGTGGACACACACCAGCCGACAGAAGGGAACCACGTATACAAATGGTTCACGGACGGTTCGAAGAACGAACTGGGAGTAAGTGCGGCAGCGTGCCTAGAGGGGAGTAGTAGGGAGATTGTTCTCTCACTAGAACCCCACGCCACGGTCTTCCAAGCGGAAGTCATAGCCATAAAAAGTTGCGTGGTAGCCATGCTTGAGGAGGAGTGGACATATCGGAAGGTTGTCATACACTCTGACAGCAGGGCTGCTATTGCGGCTCTTAGTAAGGTGACGGTCACCTCTTATGAGATGCTTGCGTGCAGGACATCACTCGACGACTTAGCGAGGAGATGCGACATTAAGTTAAAATGGGTAGACATTCGAGGTAACGAGAAGGCCGATAGGCTGGCGAAAAGAGGTGCGGCGGAGATCAGCGCAGAAACCGTCGAGACGGCTATACCGGTCTGTGAGATTAACAGCAGAATTCAGGCTTGGATTAGGAAGAAACAGATTAGAAAATGGGAGAGGTACGGGAAATGCAGACATACAAAAGCGTTTATAGCCGAGTCTGCCCCGATAAGATGGGTGAGAGAGATGATCACTCTCCCCAGAAAGGTTATTAGGAAGGTAGTGGAGTGGCTGACGGGTCACTGCGATCGGTCGCACTTCAAAAATAGGATAGGGTTAGGCGCTGAGAATACCTGCAGACTCTGTGGTGTAAGTGAGGAAACTCCCTTGCACCTCTTGTCGCTGCCCCAGGCTGATGGGCGGTAGGCGCGGGGTGTATGAGGAGTGGCTTCTCGAACCGGAGGGGGTCTGCTCTATGGGGCTTAGCAGGTTTCTTAGACGGGTCGACTATATAGGGAGGTTGATAGGGAATGAATGATGAGGAGACCGAGCGCAAAGGGCCAATAGGCCTAGGTGCATCACCCACATGTCCCCGTGAGGGGCCGCGGGTGCGTTTCCGCTCTGACATCGACTATCGACTATCGACTATCGACTATGGTAAGTCTAATACGTCATGACCCGCAGGGGGGATGGTTGCACAAGGTCCACACTTGCCAATCTATGTCTTGATCAACGCATAGATGCTTTTTCTATCGAACGACATACCCCTTAACAGAATCACCGAACAGGCAAGAAGCTTGAGCTAGCGAGAGGCTTTGAGGTCAACCACCGATCTCCCAATGCGCCTCAATCCTAGAAACCCACGGAGAGACCCAATCCGGATCGAAGGACAACATGAACTTATTATTTATATTTACATAACTTAATCCACAATTTCTCCGAGTTTTAACATTTTTAAATGAAGAAAAACTTGGCAATCTTGGTCTTTTTCGCGAAATTCTGTAGTGTTACTAAATGAAAGAATGTGCAAATCATTCGCGTGAATAGAACGTAAACAAAGAATGTCTTATCATACAATATATACAATGCAAGGTTTGTATATTTTCATTTGAGCGAACGAAAATCTTAAATAAGTATATAATACTGATTGAATAATTTGAAAATGCTGTCGATAATTTTAAATTAACCGGAAAAGGGCGTTTATCAAGAAAAGCCCTTTTTCCATTAAACGTTCAAAATTTTTTTTGATATTTTGATAAATTTGTACTCACGTTCTTTGAAGTATATACATTTAGAAAATTCAATAAACGGAAAAAGGGCTTTTTGCGAGAAAAGCCCTTATTTCATACAATGCTTCAATTGATCTCGAGACAATCAAAAAGAGACATTATAGTGTTGGATGATATAGCATTTTTTACATCCGCTTGTAAATGTAACTCTAGACTACAACATAAAGAAATGTTTCCTCGTTATAGAGAGACATGCGCAGTTTGACTAACATACTTGAAAGACTAAACAACTTCAAGAGGGAAATTTTCAAGAGGAGTAGAAATGCATCCACAGGAATGTTTACTAGAACCAGCGCAATGTTAATTAGATATTAGAAATATATTAGAATCAAAATAAAAATTGGGATTGGGCAAACTCCTTACAAATTGGCTTAACCTAGTAACGAAGTTACTAGGCATTAAGACTGCAGCGAATAATTTGCCACAATCCCTGTTAATGCAGAATATAAAATATATTTTTATTTTAGTAAATAAGTTTTATTTATAAGTTTTGTATCAATTGTCACGGCTCGACAGCTGCTCGCGTCGCGAAGGCGTGAGAAAGAGAAAGAGAAACGAGCGTGTAGGAAGGCAACGCTCGAGAGAGACGAAAAAAGCGCGGAAGGCGCTCCGCTCGGGCTTTCAAGGCTGCCGCCATTTTCCGGTTTGGTTTCGAAGGCGAAACACTTGTTCGTGCGCAAAGTTTCTTTTCGCCGGTTCTCTGCTATTATCTTAAGTTTGCTGTGCGAGAGAGGCCTTTCCGAACTTGAGAAGTTCAAGCAAGAAGCGGCGGTAACAGCAGCAGTAGCAGCAGCAGCAGCAGCAGCGAGAGTCACATTAACTAGTTAGAACGAGTAAGGAAGCGCGTGAGTGACGTCGACCGACGCTGTTATAAGGTAAGAGAAGTGCGTAAATCCTAGACTGATACGTCCAGGAAACCTCCTCTGAGGCGTGTGTGGCGCAGCGTGCGTGAGTGTGTGTGAGGGCATCGGTCCGAGCAACGCGCGCGAACGCGTCGGTACTCCGCCTGCGCGACCTACGGCGTATTTCATTTTTATTTCAGTTACGAGGGAAATAAATCCCGCGTATATTTATTTCAATCTCTATTATTTTCCAATTATGTCCAGCCTTCCCGTGAACTGCAACGTAAGCTAGTCCGCGAGGGTTATTTTCGCGATTCTTTCAACACGCGCTCGGGCTCAGCTGAACTCGCGAAAGCCGGGGTTCAAATTTCCCGGCGTCTGTAGCGGTCGACATCGCACATGTGCAGTACGCTGCTACACGCAGCCGCTTTGTGGGACGTTGGTGTGGTCCAAGGATGGCTCCGTTACACATCATTATGTAAAAATATATCATAAAACCTCGTTAAAAGGATGTTAATGTTAAAAACGTTTTCACTATTTTCTGCTGCAATTTTCACGATGTCAGTTTCCTTTTCCAATCCTGTTATTTCGGTACCAAAATATATAATATTAATATTTTTTTTTCCACATTATTGCATTATAAAACCCACAGTTAGATTGATACGTTACACCTTCAAGTTGTTCTCTACCCTTATTCAAAATTACCCTCTTCTTTCTCTTATTGTCACATCCAGTAGAATACTCACATGTATGAGTTTTCAAGTGTAAACCAACTTTTTTTTTAATATTAAGTAAACGCTGTTCGCCATCATTCTTCACATATACACTATCAGCGACTCTAAAATCACATACCGCGCTTGCAGTCAAGCACTTACTCTTCGGAGCCTTATTTACAACTATATTATTAAAGCTTTCGTTAGTTTGAGTAGAAACTGATACTGAAAACCTCTCTGTATTCGCAGCATATTGATTGAAAAAGTGTACCAGCTCATTTTACAAGGTATCATTAATTAACTGAATGATAAGTTTTTTTTTGCATGGCACCAAACTTCACAATTCTCATGTCGTCTGAATAAGCGGTCTGGGAATTTCTTTAACTATCTAACGAGATTATTTGGCTCAAAATAATAAGCAAAACTTTTTGTTATGTAAACGATTGCACCTTTTTTATGTAACTATTTATATTTATCTCACGTTTGGTACAATTTATTAGAGAAAATTTTAGTCAAGTAATTCTTATCATTCTTTCGAATAGCAGCAATCGTAGACGAATCTTCATCGCCAATAATAAATTTACTTGTAAATTCTTTTCTCTTAAAATATCACTGTGATTAATTAATTGGACTCCGATATCGGTTTCCATAGTTTTCGCGCTACCTTTGACATTCATTCTGCAGTCATGAGAATTGTTATCGTAGCCAAAGTCGTATTTTCCACACTTATGATTTCAAGCAGCGTAATCTATAATTTTGCCAGATAAAAATCTAATTATCGTACTATAATCATCAAGGCTGTCTTAGCTTCGCCAATTCCACATTGGCTCTATTGGAATGGGAGGCAGCTTAATAATAATTAAGTAACAAATATTCTTTATATACTATTTGATTTTATTAAACACGAGGAAGGAACGTCTGTCCACGAAGACTGTTGTCTAGAGACTAAACCATACGCTGCGTTTTTCTACAGTCCAAACTGCAGTCTGCATTTTCCCGAATACTTTTATGATCAGACCTTAAACCCTCTCGGGTACGGGGCGCGACCAAAATAAAGTAATAAATCTTAACTTTTTTTTTACTATGAATGCACTGTTGTTCTTCTACGAGTGATTTTTGTATCGTAGTATTATTAAAATAAAATGAGTGTCAAATAATCCAACAGACTCTAACCAGTATTGTAAGATACAATTATGTTAATAATTTTTCCTAAAGCTGCATTGAATGAGTCAGTAGAATTTATAGTAGAACTTGCATAAGAATTTAGTATTCCAAAATAAGGTAAAATCAACTAATATTTAAAATTAAAAAAAATCACAGGGGATAATGCAACGATTGATTGACTCTTGCTCCATTTGGCCCACTTCGGTGAAAGAGCACCTGGGCGACGTGAGAAAAAGTATCTAAGAATGTCGTAAGAGCAATCGGTTTAAACAAGCGAACACTGCAAAAAGCAGGAAAACCTTTCCTTTCTTGTGAACGTATGGATGGATGATAGAGCGCGTAGCATAACGAGCATTGTAAACTACTTGCGCCATAAGTGGAGTACGCCCCAAAAAGAACAAAGAGACTCGCAGCAAAAAAGTATCAGATAAGATCTTTATCAGATACGCATTTATGTAATGAAAAGACGCGCTGATGCCCGCCCGGAAAAGCTTTTGTTGCTTGCAAAGCAGCAACGTTTAAACAAAAGTTGCGCCTTACTACACGGACAAACGATCTTTTTGGGTACAGGCGAGAGGCGAAGGAAAAGCTTTTCCTCTTGCAGGGTGAGGACTTATGTCGGCTATTGAGGAGCAGGAGAATCTGCGAGTAGACCCGGCAATGCAAGGAGAAGAAATGAAGAAAGAAAAAAGGCAGTCATAAGCAGTGCTAACTCGACGAGATAACAGTGCGTGCAATGATGAGTGCAACGTATGAGGGTATCACGGAGGGCTATAGACTAGGACGAATTGCCTGTTAACTTTAATATTAAATTTATAAATTATTATATATTGGCTGTAAATGACAATAACCTAAATTATGAGCACACGAAATTTTCTGCCTCGACTAGCGTCAAAGGAGGCAGTCGCGTGTCCCTGCGGGCTAAAGATGGAAGAGAATGCGAGCATTTATTTAAACATATACTTTAAAAGCTACAGTAAACATTGATCCAAAGCGGTCGTCTTAATCTTTCTACCACCAGGATTTTAGTAAAAACAAAAATGGATTTCTCGCTTATAAGTTTTCTATGACTCAGTAGATGATACCAAATTAAGGGTATATATGTGCAAGTCTATATGGCGTTATCCCGGCAGTCTAACGGTCGGCGTTCGATCGGCACTGCAGAATAAAAGGGCAAGAAAGTGAAAGCTTTACGACCCACTTTCACACTGATACAACTCAGCATGCAGGAGGCTTTACGACCCTACAGCATCACTCAACTTTGTGTTCAACATTTATCTGTCTAGGACTGGATGGATTTACGACTCAGCCAGTCGCTATTCAAATCCTCATCGCTCTTCTTTTTTAGTCATCAAAGGCCTTGATGATGCGGGCGGAATGTTCGCTATTTTGCATTTTGAATCGCGTGCGTTCTCATGGTTATCGACAGAGCTTATGCGCGCGTCGCTGCTCTGCCGCGTCGACTGGCACTGCATTCAGGTACGCGCTTGCTCCGACGATTTGCGTGTCTAAGGTAGCGTCGCTACGCTATCTCTCTTTCTTCCTGCTCGTCTCACGACCAGCTCAGAAGCTTTGACAACCGTTCATCAAGACGCTCTTTTCGCTCTGCTCAGCCTCAGCATTATTTATCGCCGCATCACTGCATCATTGCATCACCACATTGGCTCAACTCTTAGACAATCGGCTCAGCACTCAAGTACCAGCCTACGTTCATGTATATCAAGTGAAATGTATTTTGTTGTTAATGTACGCTCATTTCAAATGTGCTCAGAATAAATCAATCATAGCTCAAACTTACATCCGTTTATTCAATTCCCCGCCCTCTGTAACTACCATGAACTTTATATAAAGAAAAAATCTCAAACATTTGGTCCTTCGAGCCGGATCTGGTAGTTTACAGTGGGTGCGTGTGTGTACGTGTAAACGACGCTCTTTTCATACAACAGTGATACAAGTGTATGTGTGCGGAGCTCTACGAACAATACTGCACGATTCTTTCGCTCAGTAGTCGCTCAACTACGTGATTATGGCCAACGAGAAGGTACAGTTGACCAGCACAAGCAAAGCGACCCTCAAGGTGCCCGATGTCCAGGACACCAAGAAGTTCAATCATATTTGCTCAGCGTCAAATTCTAACCTCAACACCTCAGACGCAGACCGCGCGGAGTGCGACCGTCAGAGTTCAGCTCTCTCGCCGCCATCAATCACTCGTTCTTATCAGCCGCATTTAAGTGAAATGTGCCCAGCGGTGCTAGCGTTGGAAGTTCAACGGTGTCGCAATTGTTTAGGGCGACATAATCTCAGCATCAACCCACACAACAGCCATCAAATTCAGCTGTTAATTAACTTGCTCATGCATCAAGATCAGATGCTTATTGAAATGGCAGTGCAGTCATCTACTCAACGATCAACTCATCAACGGCTTATCTCATTTAATTCTGCTCAACCCACTACTCAGCTTATCAACCCACTAGTCAAATTCTCAAAGCGATCACCTCGATAACCTCATCAGTCAAGATCACCATACAATATTGGCCGCATTTGAAGAATTTAAACTTGGCTAATGAGAAGTTTTCCAGCCTCGACCAGTGGATATTGTCATTGGAGCTGACAATTACGGTCTCATTATAGTAAGGCCTGCTCCAACAACATCAACTAAATCTGCTTCAGTTCACCACAGTATTGTCAAGACAGATAATGATCTTTACAAATTACTCAGCAGCTTTGGTTACAAGAAGAGCTCAGTCATGTCTCAGACAATAGCTTGAGTTCTGAAGAAGAGGTGTGTGAAAATCATTTCCGCTCAACTCATATGAGAGATTCAACAGACATATATGTTGTCAGAATTTCGCTCAAAGATGATCCTACAGCTCTTGGAAACTCACGCTCTACAGCATCAAAGTGCTTCAATAGAATTTCCAGAAGGATTGTTCAAAACACAACCATGGGCGAACTTTACACTCAGTTCATGGATGAATATTTAGCATTGGGACATGTGAAAAAGGTGGAATCATCTACAGCCTCAAGCTTCTCACCGTTTTATCTGCCTCATCATGGTGACCTCAAAACTTATAGTGCAACCGCCAAGCTCAGAGTTATTTTTAACGGCTCATGTTCAACTTCTTCTGGTTAATCACTCAAAGGCATCATGCGCACTGTTGCAAATTTAATGCTCAACATCGTCGAAGTACTCATCTGGATACGCCACTTACACCATCTTTTTGCCACGGACATCGTGAAAATGTATCGGCAGGTGCAGGTCCATCCTAATGATTGGGATCTGCAGAGGATCCTTTGGAAGAATCAAACTCAAGATGAAGTGGATTTCCAGCTCACCACGGTCACCTACGGGACCAAACCTGCTCCTTTTCTCGCCACAAGGGCTTTATTGCAACTTGTGGAAAATGAAGACTACAAGTATTCTCTCGTCATTCCTTCACTCAAAAGGGAAAGATATGTCGATGACATATTTGGTGGAGCTGATATTCCTGCTCAGCTCAATGAAATTGCTCATCAAGTTACACAGTTGTTTAACGCGGGTGGTTTCCCTCTCTCAAAATGGCATGCAATTCTAAATAATTTGTTGATTGCTTCATCAACAGATGGCTCTCCACTCAACCTAGACGACTGCGCAACCTTTCTACTAGGATTAAAATGGCTTTCTCATGAAGACTGTTTTACATTCACATCAAAATTCTAACCACACTCAGGACGTTTAACCAAGAGGATAATATTGTCATATCATATTGTTAAGTGGCTCATATATTTGATCCGTTTGGATTCGTCTCACTTGTTATCATCACTGCCAAAATTCGTCTACAAGAACTTTGGCTGCTCAAACTTGGTTGGGATGATCCACTCCCTACTCAAGTGTGTTCAAGATGGCTCCACATCCGAGAAGACCTTATCATGTTGGCCAGCATATCAGTTCCAAAGTAGTTTGGCATTTTTTGCTTTTTCAAAATAGAACTTTACGGCTTCTCAGATGCATCTCAAGACACTATGGCAGCCGTTGCTTACCTAGTTGTGCCCTCACCATCCACAGGCTTATGACGTCTCTGGCTCTCTCGAATCAATTTCACTCATCTCATGGGATCAACTTCAGCGTCGATAATCGCTGTTCTTCTCAAAAGCTTAAGAATCTCTTCCAATGAAGATTGACACACATTGTGGATGAATTCTCAAATCATACTCATGTAGATCAATCAACACATCGCTCAGCGCTTCAAGAAGGTACTCAGCTGACTTTCACAAACTTAAGCAGACGTGCTGGATACTTATAGGGAGAGCATCAGTGAAGGTGCAAATCTCACGCTGGGTTCTCTACACCAGACAATGTGATGTTACGACACAAATATCTCACGCAAGTGGCTTTACGACGCATTTGCAGGCTCAACACAGCTCTACGTGTAGAAGGATTTACAACCCGACTGCACTATTCTACACCAGCTCCTGGAGTTACGACCAGTTTCCAGCTCAGCAATTTCTGCGCATCTAGTTGGATTTTCGACCCAGCTACGCTCATCACTTGCTAAGTGGATTTACGACACACTTGTCGCATTACCTGCTCAAGAAAGTGGCTTTACGACCCACTTTCACACTCACACAACTGTACATGCAGGAGGCTTTACAACCCTACTGCATCACTCAACTTTGTAATTTTGTAAAACTGAATGCGGATATCGATTCTACGAGCAATCGCACACGACAAAAACCTATGTAACGTTTTTTTGGCAGATTTCAATTTTTTAGTCTAAACCAAGAACAAACTTTTCACATGTAAATCATCCTTCTCATCCTTGAAACTATTACTATTTTGCGCACGATTGTTTATCCTTATTTTACACTAACAAATTGAACTCTGTCAAAAAGACGTTATTTAGGTTTTTGTCGTGTTTTGCCCGTAGAATCGATATCCGCATTCAGTTTTGCAAAATTACGAAATTTTGGGTTATTTGTTTAAATAATTTATTACAAACAATTGTAATCGACAAAAGAAAAAATAGGGGTATTCTTTTTTTTTGTTATGTAAAGGATGGCATAGTCCGTTTCTCGATATCTCTGCCAGGTTTTGCCTGGTTTTTAATGGGTTAAAAGATATAAACAAAACCCTCCAAAATAAAAGTAGTGTATTGGAGCAATTACTTAAAAAAGAAAGGAGTGCTCCGAAGATAAATAATAAAATATATGCTGAAGTTAAAAAAGTTCAAAATACTAACCTGTTGAAAATTTGCTAATTTGGTTATACTTATTTTTCCTACAATAAATAGGTACACCTTTTTCCGAACTTCTTTAAATATATTTTTTAACATTTTTATTGCTGGCAAATAATAATTTACATTTAACGAAGCAACTATAATACCGTAAGTTTGACCGTCCTTAATTTTTTCAACCATATAATTCTTCTTTTTAAGCCATAGTGAATTAGAAATATTGTATTTTCTAAATTTTTCTCCGTCGTAATAATGCCATGCATGAACAGAAATGCTCATTGACAATATCATTAATGTTTTACTGTCTGATCCTAAATATAATGCTTGATAAGAGTGTAAATTATGACCATTTGGTAAATTGTAAACTCGTCCTAAAATACTTTCACTACAATCTGAAGACATCTCTTGAGATTGATTCGACGTGCAATTTAAAGTCGATAAAATAAAATTCTTATACTTCAATTTTATTGTTTCACTGACTTGATCTGAAAAAGACGTTTAAGTAGAATTAATTTTAAACATTTAAATAGTTTTCTGGAGTTTAGGGAATGCATCCCAGGCGGTTGGGGAAGAAGTAAATTGGTGCGGTGACTACTGGGTGGATGACCACAGCTTTTCCCCAATCAACAAAGTAGACTGGAGGTGTAAAAAAATTCGGAGTCCTGGCTATTGAACTCTAACTGGGCATCTAACTTTAATAGCCTCAATATACCAACCACTCGAGACCAGGTTTAAAATACTCTTCATTACCTGTACTACAGATATATCGGATCACTTTTCTGAAAAAAAAATACATAAAAGGTTATTGTGGACACTTTTTGTCACAAAATATTAGGCAATTACTAATATTTTGCACAAAAATGGACAAAAAGTGTCCACAATTATCTTTTATGTAATTTTTTCAGAAAAGTGATCCGATACATCTGTAGTAAAGGTAATGAAGATTATTTTAAACCTGGTCCGGTGACATATAAGTTACTTTATTGAGAGAAAAGCTATGGCAAGTGGACAAATAAATAAAAATTTTAAATGTTTTTGATGGAACAATACTAGAGGTAAAGAACATTGTTTGGGTCTTAATAATGAATAAATAGCTTAAATTGTGCGAGTAGTTAAAGTGTAAAAAGTTCCAGCAATCAAAAGTGATGAATACAATTGTTATACCTATTAAACTGGAAAGTGTAATTTTTTCAATTTAACTCAGGCTGGCCCCTTAATTAAGCTTTAGCGGACCGTCATTTGACCGGCACTAGCCCCCATTGAATAACCCATGAAGAATGTTTCTCATAATATGGATTCATCATGGGTAAGATGTGAAACATGGGTTGAGTCAGTATACTGACTTTCCGGTCATCTAAAGGGCAATAGGATTTGCTTGTTACCTTCTTAATTTTATCACATAAGAACTTTTATTGTTTGTTCTACTATCAGACTGCTCCAACAGATACATCGGCTAAGTGTAACGCATCAAACAGGAGTAGACTTGAAGACAACCATTTTTTGTGCATGTATAGGAAACAGACGTATACAAATCGTCGATTTGGGTTACTGTGACTATGTACTGTCCTCATAAACAAACTCATGGATACGCACGCATACTTTATGACGGTAACCATAAGAGAGAGCAAGAGAAAAAATGTGTGTGAGGACGGGAAAGAGTTGTGCGTGAAACACAGGCCGAAATGCCAGTCGAGTCTAGAATAGTGATCGCGCTTTACGCTGATTGGTCGTTTGGGCTCATGGCTCAATGGCTCACACGTTAAGAGAGTATTAAGCAAGAGTTTGAGAGAGTAGCCTTGGAGAAATCATCCACGGAGATGCGAGAGCCATCAGAGAAGGAGCAACCACTGGAGTAGCCATCCCACAGCCTACCTAAGTAGCGTCCGCGGCCGGTATAATCCTACGGTAAATCGGAGAGTGAGGCATTGAGGCGAGCCAAGTAGATACTGCGAGGGACGGAGTAAGAACTCTAGGAGAGAACGGAGGTAATGGTGTCAGTGGTCCCCATGGGAGTAGCGAAGAGCGTCGCATGAGGAAGTGCGGATTATCTCGGAATGCACCTATGAGTTTCGTTTACGGCGGTTTACGGCGGAGTCTCGTCTAAGAAAGTAATGAGAGAGAAAGTAATTTTAAGAGCAAAAGCAGGGGGCAGAGCGTTCGCGATGAGCTAGTACTTGTAACGTTTTACTGTTTGAAACTCCCTCTCCTTTTCTCTTTCTGGATCGGTAAGTGTTAACACGCCATCCCTGGTTGTGAGCACTATACCGATTGCAGCGGAACCAGTCTCCCGCAGGCTCCTTGCTACCGGAGCATATCTGCACGGCTCCATCTCAATGAGCCAGGGAGACCATATAAAACATCAATTCCGCAGAAAGAGGTTAGAAAGAATCCGGCTGCCTCTTCGCACGTACAACACACACAGATAACACAAGCTCAACACCACTACGCCTGTGTACATACCGAACACGTCAAACGTGTGTTAGACTCATCAACAAGTACTCCGTCATCAAACGGCCCTGTCATACTAAGTGTGCGCAGAGGAAAATAAACGCGCCGTGTGACTGGTTTTCGTAAACGCCAGAGTACGCAGACAGCATTAATCAAACTGACGGACGACGTGCGCATGGCCATAGACAAAAGGAAGGTCACCCTTCTTCTTTTATTTGATTTTAGTAAAAAATTTGATACCATCTCCCCAATTAAGCTTCTGGAAATGCTGAGAGGTTTGGGGTTTACCAAAAGGGCTCTTCACTGGATCAAATCATTTTTACAAGGCCGCTCTCAGATGGTTATCTCGACGAAGAATGGAAATTCAGAGTATATTGAAACTAATCTGGGAATTCCACAAGGGTCCGTCTTGGGTCTCCTATTCTTTTGCCTTTACGTCAATGACCTACACAACAAACTAGACGGACTTGACATTAAGCACATTTTCTATGCAGATGACCTTCAGATATATCTTCGCACTACAAAAGAGGATCTATCGGACGGTCTGACTCGACTGTCTCTGACGAACAACGTATTCGACTGCAACGACTAAGCAATGCATGTGTGAGATACGTTTACGGAGATAGGAGGGATGATCACATTTTCCCCTATAGAAGGCGATTGGGATGGCTCAGAACTGACTCCCGCAGGCCGTACTTCACAGCACTGCTATTATGCAAAATAATCAGAATTAGTAAGCCTAGTTATCTACTTGACTTCTTTTCTGTGCACTCTTAGAGAGCTACTACTTGGGGTGAACCGAGGGCATTCCAAGTACAAGGAGCTCGTTTATGGAACTCCCTTCCTGCTTCTATCCGCCGCCTGCCATCTTATACTACTTTTAAGAGGGTGCTGCGCCAATAACTATTAGCGATTGATCCCTACCCTCCAATATCAAAGGGTACCCCCCGTTAGTATAGTCGAATTGCCCCCCTCCCGGGATCGGGAGCTTATCTCCTAAGTTTATAGGCATATTCTAGATGTAAAAAGAATACGTTTGCCGCCAACCAGAGCTTCCTAGACCCCCCCTAAGTCTCTATATAGCCAAAAACGATTTTTCTTGTAAATATTTTTTTTCTCCTCGTGTATAAGCTCTCGGAATCTGAAAAAATTCACAAGTATACTTCATAATAAGACAAACTTACCTGAATTTTACCAAGTCATAATATTGAGTACGCCCTCCTTAAAAAAATTTGGAAATTATTCAACCTGTATTATCTCCCCTTCCTTTGGGAGCTGCAGTAATTTTTTTTTTTAAATAACGTATTTTTTTACGAGAAATAAGACGGTATGATTGAAAATCCGGATATCGAGCGGGGGTCCCTGCTAAAAATTAAAAAAACCGTGTTTTTTCACGTTTTTTACACAGAAACATTACGTAGCTGTTCGGTCCGATTTGCAAGTCCATTGCCTCCATCATGTGCAAAACTGAAGAAAACCCGTCATTGTATATAAAAACTGCAATATCCGTATCTACATCCAAGACTGTTTTACCCTTCAAGAAAAACTATGCCATCTCCAAGCCTCATTCAGGCCTCATTCAGGTCCCTGGATATTCCATCAACAGCTACGTAATGTTTCTGGTAATCGACAAAGATCGTATAATACATGCAGAGATATCGCTATATGAACGAGTAAAAGAGGCTCGGATCGCTTCAAAAACAAGTAGAAAAGAAAAACAAGACCAGGACGATAACCTGGAAAGCCAATTGTATGGTGCAAGCATTGCAGATGAAAGGTATTAAATTATTCATCATTTTCTACTGCTCAATACTTAAACTTCGTTTATATCTCAAAACTGTTTTTTAAGTTGTCCGGACAAATATCTCAGACAATTTTTAACCGATTTACTTGAATTTTGAACATATCTTGAAAAAAATAAGATATATCAAAAATATTGTTTATAGAAGTACGTAGGATTTTTTTACTAAATTACTTAATTCGTTTGTTATTAACAATTATCTGATGATTTTTCAAACAAATTTTTCCGGTTTCACTTTAGCAGTGCGCCACTGAGACCAAAAATTAATATATCGGATAAAACCTACGTACTTCTTTAGCAGTTAGTGTATAAAAACAATTTGGGTAATTGAAATTTAAAAATTACAGTAGTGCGGGGTTATCCTTAAAAAAATCAAAAAATAAAGGATGGCCCCGCATCAATATGGAAGTTATCATACATGTTTTCCGTGTATTTTTTTACGCAGAATCCAGTGGATTGAACAGATTTACTGTAGGTATCTTCTGCAAAGAGTTACAAACAAAAAACGTGAAAAAACACGGTTTTTTTAATTTTTAGCAGGGACCCCGCTCGATATCCGGATTTTCAATCATACCGTCTTATTTCTCGTAAAAAAATACGTTATATAAAAAAAAAAAAAAAATACTGCAGGTCCCAAAGGAAGGGGAGATAATACAGGTTGAATAATTTCCAAATTTTTTTAAGGAGGGCGTACTCAATATTATTACTTGGTAAAATGCAGGTAAGTTTGTCTTATTATGAAGTATACTTGTGAATTTTTTCAGATTCCGAGAGCTTATACACGAGGAGAAAAAAAATATTTACAAGAAAAATCGTTTTTGGCTATATAGAGACTTAGGGGGGGTCTAGGAAGCTCTGGTTGGCGGCAAACGTATTCTTTTTACATCTAGAATATGCCTATAAACTTAGTTTCCCGATCCCGGGAGGGGGGCAATTCGACTATACTAACGGGGGGTACCCTTTCTATCTATACTGCGGGGCACAGATCTATCGAGTATATATCTATTTATATAATTGACTGTGATATTTTTATATCTGTTATAAGTTTGGTATTTATATATTTATTTGTGACAATGCCTAATCGACTCGGGCTTCGGGCCTCAATTATAGCGGAGTCGCGCTCCGTCTTGCCCCTTAGGCCACCCTTCGCCGAATCACGCCCGCACAACTCACGGTCTTTCCGCGGGCCGGACTAACTCGCGGGAGTGGGACGTGAGGTGATCGGGGCAAACTCGATGAACAAGCCTTGGTTCTATGTTAATTGATTATTTATTTAATAAACTTCTTTACATGCTGCTTGCTGCTGCGGTCCGCTGACCTTATTCGCGCCTGATCGTATCGGCGCGCTAGCCAATCCTATCGCGGACGAGAGAGAAAAGGGTCGATACTTATCGCGGTTCGCACGCGCTGATTTTCGCCTCGTGGCCTTCCTCTCGGAGTCCTGCAGCAGGTCGTCTTGTGTGTCTCGTTGCGGGCGTTTGACGGGCGCCTGCTCCCGGCTCCAAAACCTTGCCGCTGACAGCAGCTCGTGGCAGCTTCGGGCTCGTCTGCGGGGCGAGATGGTTGCCCTCATGAAGGTAGGCGGCTGCGGGTCTCGATGTCGCGATGACGCCGTAGTCGCCGGGTCGTCTCAATGATCGTTTCGTGAGTTTGAGTCGCTCGGACAGTTATAGGGCGAGAAGAGAGATCGCGTATCTCTCGCGCGCTTGTTAGGAAGGGCCGCTGAGTTTCCCCCTCTCCCTATCCGCGGGGGGTCCCCGCGCCCTCGGTTGGCTAGGCGCGACGTCGCGTCGCGCTTCTCTCTCGCATCTAACCTTGCTTTACGCGGTTACTAACGTGCGCAGCGCCTCCGGCGCTTATATATACATGAAGGATATAACGTTGTAAATGCCACGTTACATATTTTTAATTTACTTGTAAATTTTAATTTCAACGGCTGTGTTATTGTAAAGAGAATCCTAACAAAGGAAAATGTTTAAAAAATAGCCCTCTCTATCGGTGTAAAAACATGTTTTCTGCACTCCGGCCCCGAAAGCGCAACTTCCCGGCCGCTGCGCGAGAGAAAGTTGTAACTTTTGGGAATCATCGAGCAGAAAAATAGTATACGTACCTAGCCCTGTATAATAAGGCCTCAGATCACACGTTGGTCTACCTCGACTTCGCCTCGGTCGAAAATTACATGTGATCTGAGAAAATTTCTTATTATACAGGGCTAGGTACGTAATATACTATTAATTTCAATCTTCTATTCCGCTCAAATCTCTAATAGAAAAGTTGTTTGAGAATAAGTTTGGAAAATAGACGTATTTATAGTTTTTTATTCATAAAGAAAAAATACTGCTTTTAATTGGCGAATAATTTACTAAGCTACTTTTGATATTTAAAATAAGAATAGGAAAATTTTAAAAACATGGATAAAAATTGTTTCAACCTTTGATTCTTAAGAAAATGTTACAAATACAACTATTAATTTAACTAATTACATTTTATATACAAAAGTTGGTACGTTTCTTGGAACGAGCTACAATTATCAAGACCATCACTTGTGCATAAATAGCGTAAAATTGTAAATTACAGTAAATTTTGTATATTTACCAATAATGTGTGAGTATGACACGTCATAGAAAAATAATATTTTATCTTGGACATCCGAGAAATAGCTATAAAATTCTTTATAGAAAGTATCTAGATTTAAATTTTTTTCTGGAAAAACGTAGAATGTTGGCAATTTATTTACACTACTCAAACAAGCATGTCCAATATGTACGCAAGAATCGGCTCCAATACGTTCGGCACTTATTTTATCTCTACAACAGTGATCGTAAGTCGAGTCACTAACGATATAAACATCATTTCTACAACGAATTTGTAAAAATTGAGCAATTTCTACTGACTGCCATTCAAAAAAGTGATCCATCTGCAGAATAACCTGCAAAGAAATAATATTATCATAAGTAACAATTATAACCTCTAAAATGTTGTATCTATTTTATATTTGCATAATAGTAAACGACACTATATCTCCGCGCATCATTTTCTTCTGAATTACATAACTAAAAAAGTAATACATGAATAAACTTTACATTCTTTGAAAATTTAGTTTACAATAGTAATATCTAAAAAAACATTTAGTAAGATTCGATAATAATTGTTTATAGTATATTTAACATCCAAATTTTTATTTTTTTAATTGCAAAATGTCCCACATCTACAAAAATTATTTAACCCTTTCAGGGGCAGTGGGACGTATACGTCCCACTTGTTTTTCAGCAGTTTTTCGAGCATTTCTGATACATTTCTCTCAATCAAGTTTACACACATTCGATTTTAGACTCTTAAGGGTTCATACAAAGTAATTATCACAAAAACTGTGAATAATTGTTTATTAACAAGTGGTTATAAATATTTGAAATCGAAAAAAATCGTTTTTTTTTCCGAATAAAATCAGCTGAATCTGAAGTATTCGGCCTATACCTTTGACAAATTTTTTCCCGTTAGTAAACACTTATAACAGTAACATATAATTTTTTCAGAATTTTCGGCAGGCTAGTTTTTTTGTTTCAATTTTCGAAATTGATAAAAAATAACGATTTCTGACGGAATGTTTACAACTGCATTCATTATACAGCAATTATATGTATTACCACAATTAATATAATGAAAAAATATTTTCGGAGCCGCGGACTGATTCAATGTCAGAATTGCAAAATATAAAATGGCGGAATCAAAATGGAGTCTGTATATTAGTGTAAAATTTCAGTTTTTTTAGCATTCAGAATAGAAATTGGTATATGGGGTTTTTTCAAGTCGCTAATTGCAAATTTGTTATCATAAATACAAAAGAACTGAAAATATGCACTCATATAGCCGCCATTTTTAATTTTGAAACTTTGTCATCAGATTCATAATATAATATTCCAATGTCAGAATTGTAGTCAGCGACTTAATAATACTTATACATGAAATTTTATGTATCGATTCTTAGAAAACTACGAAATTCGAGTTTCATAGGCGCCATTTTAGATGCGCCATTTTTAAATTTGCGATTTTGACGTTGAAATCACGATAAACGAACTCAAAAACCCCTGTACATCAAAATTTGCTTTTATTCTTCGAAAATGACAAAATTGGAGTTAATATGCAGACATCTTAAATCCGCCATTTTGAATTAGGATTCTCTGTTATTAGAATCATAATCAGTGACCTAAAAAGCCTCCATACAGCGAGTTTTGTGCGGATTGTTCGAAAAATTTAACTTAAGAGTCACATAGTCGCCAACGATTCGTGATCAGCGACCCCGAAAACCCCTTAGTAACCATTATTTGCAAAAAAAAGTTTCACAGAAAAATGTGCCCCTGAAAGGGTTAACGCCGGGAAAAAATTTTCAAGTATATATTTATTTAATTTCAGCCATAAGGCCCAGAAATGGACTTGGTTTACATTTTTATTTCCTTATCCTCACCTTCTTCCATACTCTTCCATACTCTCTAACGCTTCATTACAGCACCTCTACATACTCCAACTATCTATCCACACTTTCTACCCCGTACACGAAAACATAACTTACTCTTTGTTCTTTGCAACCCTTTTATTCCCTTTAGAAACAACTTAAATCCCCTTGCCCTTTCATCCATCTATCTCATTCATTCTCACGGACTTGCGAATCCTGCGTGGCCTCCGTCCAGGTGATATTTGTCTCTTCCTGAAACCTTGCATAAACACTTAATCCTTGATCTTTCTTTTGTACAAATCTTCCACATATCTTCTTACTCTTTCATCCTTATTTGGTCCAAAATCCCCCCTTTTATAGCATGTTATGCCGCCATCCAGCTACCTCCGTCCGCCAGATCTTCCTTAATACGCCATCCTTTATTTTCTTCAAACTTCTTTCTCTTTTTCGAAATAGGATCCATTACCTCATTATATCAACACGTGACACATAAATACATAACCTTAGATGCATCAAACATAAATTCAAAGTTCGAAAATCAGATTTTTCTTCATTTCTCTATCCTAACTCCATTCCCATTTGACTGCTTTTGTAGACGTGATTCTCTTCGCGAACTACGCTCACATCAGCTACCGCTGGGTCGCTTTGTCCTTCCTCTTTCATCCACATCCATACCTCACATTCTCACCCCTCCCCTCCTATAATAACCCCTTATAGTCTCATTGCTCTCTTAACTCTAATCGGATAACATCTATATCTATATCACAGATCTTGTATCACAGTAGACTATCTCGCTTTCTTACATCCTAACACCTATATGTCATATTACACAAATTTTATTAACATGCCTACTAAAAAACCGTACCGCTTCACTCATTCCTCCATACGTTTCTACCTACACACTTGTGCACACTTGTGGCAGCTCAGTTACAAATTCCAATGCTTATACATATACATATCTAGATATCGCAAAAAATGTACTTTAATATCTTTTTCAACCCTTCTATTCGCCTTATAATCTTTAAATTCTCGCTGTCATCCTTGCCTTGCGCTATTTTCACAAAATTGATATTTTCTCTCGTTACATTATCAACTATGTCTCTACCTATCTCTTTACAGTCTAACGCAACATGATACCACGAACCTACCTTTACTTTACAAAGTTTACATTTCCTATCTTCTTCTTTCAACCAGTATTTATTTTTTTCTTCGAAATTTCCGCACCTAAATCTAGCTAGCGTTTCAATTTGTTCTTTCTTTTTCCACCCTTTTAAATAACCCGGTAAACCTTCTTCTTATACATACTGTTTTTATACATACTGTGGTACCTTGATTCTCTAATCTTCCCAACCAAAATTTGCTTTTCAATGTCGTAGCTCCTCAATCTAACCCGACTTAAAATGTCTTCCCCTTTCCCTATCTTTATTTCTAGTACTCCAACCTAAACTATTGAAAAAACCCTCCCTTATTTTACTATCATCTGTATTAAACCCTCCCTCTACTTTTTCAATCCAACATTGCCTTACTAGTCTCTTCTCTTGCATCCCTCTTATCTTAAGCTCATATTTCACCGCTCTCATACCCCAATCTAGCTTCATTTTCTTACAATCCGTTTCCCTGTAAATTATATATCTAGGTGTACAAAAGTCTAATTTCAACACCCACCTCATATAATCTAACTGAATTTTTTCAAGTTCCTTTCTTTCCCTCCACCCCCATATTTCCGCTGCATACGCCATCACGCTTTTCACTAAGCTATTAAATAACATCTTTCTTCTTTGGAAGGCCCCCCAAATTTACGTTCCCCTAATCCCCATACCTTCCTTACCGCCACATTACCCTTCTTAGCTAGATCCTTAACCTGATCCTCGTAATTTCCTGTTCTATTGAAAACAAAACCTAAATATTTGAAATTCTCTACCTCCTCGACTACATTTTCTGCCCATCTCCATACCCCTTTCTTGCTGTTTCTACCTTTGTTAAATACTAATACTTTTGTTTTTTCCCAACTCAGTATCAGTTTTCTTCTTTTCAAAAATTTTCTCAGTATATCCATCATGTGTAAAATCGCTTCCCTATTTTTTGCCAATAACACAATATCATCTGCGTAGGCTAATGACCATATCCTCCTATTCCTAATTTTTACCCCTCCTATATTACTATCTTCCAGTTCTTTTTCTAATTCACTAATATATATGCAGAATAAGATGGGACTTAACAAACATCCTTATCTCAATCCTAAATCCGTCCAAAATTTCTCTGTTAAAACGTCATTTGATCTTACTCTCACCTTAGTCTCTTCGTAAAACCCTTTAATCTTCTCTATCAGATAACTGCTGATTCCTATCCTTTCCAAGGTTTCCCATAACAAACTTCTATCCACCTTGTCGATCGAAATAAAGAAAGCTTATATACAATCTATCAAAGATTGTATATAAGCTTTCTTTATTTTCCTTTGCCTTCTGCACCAGGTGATCCAGTATAAATATATTATCTATTGTTGACCTACCTTTTCTGAAACCCGCTTGGCCTTCTGGTAGGATACCCTTTTCTTCTATTTCTTTTACCAGCCTCTTCCTCAAAACTTCAGTATATAATTATACGCTGTTGATAGCAGTGTAATCCCTCTATAATTTCCCGTCACATATCTGTCTCCTTTCTTAAATAACACTACAATACCAGTTGGCACTACAATACCAGTTTTCCAATCCTCTGCTATATCTTCACTCTCCCACACTCTTTTTATTAAACATACAACAGCCTTTTTCAGTCCTTCTCCTCCATACATCCATACCTCGTTCGGTAATTCATCCATGCCGGCGGCTTTCTCCTTTTTTAAACTCTTCCATGCTAGTCTAATCTCCCACTCTAAAATTTGCTCCTCACCTGAGTCCCCTCCAACCTGCTCCCTCTTCCTGTCTTCTCTTACGATTCTTACATCTAAACCACCTAAGAGGTCCCTGAAATGCTCCTTCCATCTTTCTCCGGATATTTGATTTTCTACTTTCTCCTTACCTCTACCTATCTTCCTTAAATAGGACCATATTTCATTGTCGCTCTTCAGTTCCTTTATTTTCTCTATTTCTTTTTCCCTCCATACCCTTTCCTTTTTTCTACAAAATTCCCTCCATGCTGTCCTCTCTTTTAAATACTCTACTTTCAAACCCCTACCTTTTCTCCAATTCCTTAGTCCTGCTTTCACTCTTCTCTTCTTTGCCGCATATTCTCTATCCCACCACCTTCTCTGCCCCAACCTCCATATCTTCCTCGTGATGTCCTTTTTAATTGCTTCTCTCTCTATCCACTTTTTTATTTCTTCCCATGTTTCCTCTACTGTTAGTACCCCCCTCTCCCTCGTCAAGCGATTCCTCTGTCTGTGTTTTAAAACTTTTTATATTCTCTTCTGTCTAAGAAAAGACTTTCTTCTTTTTCTCCTTGTATTCCTCATTTTCCTTGTTCTCCTTGTACCCCTTCCCTTTTTTTTAGCATTGTACACTACGGTGCATGATCTGATTCTATTCTTTCCTCCACCTTTCATTTTCTTACCCTCTCCTTTATTCCCTCGTTAATTATTACATAGTCTATCACTGAACTTACTCTGGCTCCCATATACGTAAATTCACCTTCCTCATCCCCTCTTAAATTTCCATTTGCAATCAACCTTTCTCATTAATAAAATCTATCATTCTCCTACCTCCGTTCCCAAATACTTTATCCTTACTGACTCTTCCTCTAGATTCCATAATACCCTCCATATCCTCCACTGTACCCCTTATTCTCCTATTCTTATATTAAAATCTCCTACTATTATCATATTACCCTCCTCATTGAATTGCTGTTCCTCCCATACCTTCCATACGTCATCTTTCCCATCCTTATTATATACTGACCATATATTCAGTGTCCCTTCTCCCACTTTTAATTCAGTTTTGATCACGCGCTCATCTATCATTTCTACTTTAAAATACCCCCCATTTAAAAAATCCCCCTTTTTTAACTCCTATCAAAAATTCACCACTTGCTCTCCCTTTCTTACTAACTCTCTTTGCTGGTAAAAAAAACTCCACTCAAACTCCTGTGATACTTTATTTTCATAAAATTTTTCCCCTTCCTCTTCTAACCATGTCGACAGACTGACAAAATCCCATGTTTCTATGAAATCCCATGCATCTCTATCCTTATCTCTAAGTCCTGCTATATTCCAAAAAATTATTTTTCTTCCCCCCACTTGTTTAACCAACCCCCTTTTATGTTGCCTACCTTCTTTTCCTTCCATTTCTGGGCTAACCAAAATTCTCCCTCCCAACCTCATTCTCCTCTCTATTTTCCTCCCTATTTTTCCTATTTATTCTACCCGCCCCTGCTATTACTTTCTCTATTTTATCTTTTTCTTCCCATTTGTACAACCAGTCCTTGTAAAAAATCCTACCTTTCCCTACCTTAACCTGAATCCCCTGCTCTTTTCTCTCCCGCGCCCATCTATTAATCTCCTCCTGCTTTTTCCTATCGTCGAATGAAAGATCATTTTCAATAAAAATTTTCGTTTCCGCAAGTTTCATTTTTCTTTTCATTACCTCTATCTTCTCCTCTCTACCTAACCTTACCACAACCACTCCCCCCCTCATCCAGACCGTCTCAATATCCCCATGAAAATCTATATTACTCTTGAAAAACTCCGACACTTCTTTTCCCAAATCATTCCCTTAAACTTACGCCCCCTAATAATCACGTTATTTTTTCTATCCTTCCTGTCCCTTTCGTTAACTACTCTTTTCATAATTTTCATCTCTGGCTCTGACAAACTAACCTTGCTTACAACACTCCACTGCGAACCCACGCCCTCTCCCCGACGAGTCCTCTAACCTCTCAGCCACGCTATTCTCGCCCGTCCTTACCGACCTCGTGTCTCTCACCCTTTCCCGCTCAATTACTCCATCTAACCTCTCTTCCAAACTTAAAATCATCTCCTCAAATTCTTTTAATTTCCCCTCTACGCTTATTTCAACTTGCCTAAATCTATTTTCTGTGACCTAATCTTCTTTAACTCCTCCACTATACTTGCCTTAAACGCATCCGCTTCTTTCTCCATCTCCGACTTCTCCTTGCCCACGCCTTCAAATTTCACATTTCTCTTCAATTTATCCGTGATCTTTGGTTGCTTATCCTGGATTACTCCTGACCTAGTAGACCTCATACCTCCGCTGTTGTCTCCGACCGCATCTTCTCCCTCCAAGCTAACTTTCTTTTTCTCCGACGACTCTTTCATTTTACTCTCCTTTGTGATCCTAACCTCAAAATACGCCCGCCTAATTTTATACACCCAAACTCCCTTATCTTCCTTTTAAAACGCCCACCCTTATTACTCGCCCTTTCTTAACCCTTAATCTCCAATTTAAAACCTAAGTTACCTAAATACACACGCCAAAACTCACCCAAAACAATAAAATCACTCTGAGCTGCCACGAACGCTTCCCCACCCATACACGCCATCTAACCAAGTCCGAAAAAATTTAAAGTATAAAGGAATGCTTAAATTTTAATATCCATTTCAAAAGTATTTAAAATTGTAATTTTGTTCATTTTAGATAATTTTACATGCATTTAGTTTACGTCCCAAGCGGTTTAAACAAAAGAAATTTTACGAGCGTGACGTTTAGTTCGAGCCTCTGGCCTGAATCAAGCTGAAAGGATGCAACGCCTACTTTGGCCTATTTTGGCATTTTGCACAATTTTGGATAATTACCGAGGTATTCTTATTAAAAATTGAGATAATTATCCAATCAGCGTTCTAGCTGACGATGTCCCTGCACAGCTTTCCCCATGCGCTCCACATACCAGTACCAGCTCGAGCGTTGATTGGATATTTATCTTAATTTTTAATTAACAATAATTAGTAATTATCTAAAATTGAGCAAAATGCCAAAAAGCCAAAAGAACTAAGAATTTGACACCCGACACGACTGTACTATTTTTCCGAGTGTTTTTCTTATCACCGTTATGTGTAAATCCACTGTTAACAGCGCACTAACCAGATAATATTTTTCTTGTTGTCTCAGTCATTTTAAAAGCGAATACGTAAACTTTTTTTTCTGGGTTAAATAATGCAAAGAACTTGAGAAAACATAAAAAAAGACGTGATTTTCGTACCTACATTTTTTTTGTGATCGATTTTTCAAAGGTTTGCCAGACTGTAAAAAAAACATGGGATCCCATTAAGCGGTGAAATAAATGAATCAACATTGAGAATCTATGGTTCAAAAATCGATTTTTGTTTTAGTATTTACAAAATAGCGCATTAAAGGCAAAATTGTTGAAAACCTTTACGATTTTTTTTACAAAAAAAGATGTACTTTTCGAAAAAATTGATAAGAGTAAAAATATTTTAAAATTAGCCAAGAGATACACCGGAATTTTTTCGAAACCTTTGAATAAATTTTTTAATTTAGCAAAAATTGTTATACAAAAATTAAAATCGTATGCAAATTTAAAAAAAAAGTTACATATTTATTTATTGACTAAGAACTCTTTACTCTTGTGAATTTATTAATCACGTTTTTTTTTTCTCAACTTTTTTGCGTTATTTTCTATTTATTGTAACGGTGTTGATGCTTCTTAGTTGTCTCGTGGAGGTGACTATTTTCTCCACGAGACAGGTGCAATGGGGCACACACGAGTGCCCCACGAGATCCTACTTTGGGATGCGCACGAGCACCCGACGGCGAACACCCGTCGCCGCGGCCCGTATACAACGCGAGAGTATACTTGTACTCTCGCTTCTCGTACTCGCGTGCTGGATGCGAGCGCGTCCCTCGCGCTCGCGTAGTTGTCGTCTTCCTGGACAGCTGATGTCGGCCGCTCAGTTTTACTGGAAAGTGGCGGTATCCGAGAGGTTAGACGGTAAGGAACTGGGTGTGTCGAGTAGTCCCGTGGATTACTCGAAGAAAAGACACGATCGAGTAAAATATGAATCGGAGACCTGTATTGCCTCCGTGAAATAAGATACATGATCCGCATCCTGGGGATGTTAGTTGAGATCGGGCGCGTGAGTTGAGTGCTCCGAACGCGCACCAATATTGCCGAGCGAAGCCGCGCGAGAACACGAACGCGCGCGCTCCTGCAAATTCTTGGCCGCTCCGAGAATTTGCCGGCTGACCGCGCGACTCGCGATCGGTGGTGTTTACACGGAGCAACGACTTTGCTCCGTGTAAATAAACTATTGCTTTTGTGAGCAGGCCGCTAACGGAGAGAGAGACAGCAAGAGAACCGATCCCGCGCGTACACTGGGCAACGCTATGTCCTGGAATTGAGGCACGCCTAAACTCCTCGCCAGGTACTCGCCCGCACTCGCACAAAATAGTCGGGCAGTACTTACAGTTCCGCAAGAAACGCAGCCGCTTGCAAATTCTGGGCTGCTCACTCGTACCTTGCTCGTCCTTGCCCTCGGCACAGATCAACACGCGTCGTTCGTTTCACCGTTCGCGCACGCATCCGTTGTTGTCGACGGCCCGAGAATCTCTTTTGAGATTGCCCACCTGGCAATCCCTCTCGCGCCCGCTAGCGCCAGCTCGCGACGACGCAAAGGTACCCCGTAGTACCCCGCGTCACACCCTCCTCCCAGACGCCGTTAAGTCACGTCTTGACCGCATCTGCCACTATCAGCGAGCCAAACCTCGGTAGTGTAGGAAACACGGGGGCAGAGTAGAAAAAAAAACTAACCACGAACCTTGTCGTGATTTTGTACGTGCAGAGCCGTAAAGCCATTGGCACTCACGTACAATGGGTAACGGGATTCGGCACGGTACGTCTCCTGGCCACTTTGCCGACCTGTCGGGCTTGCACCTCTACAATTATCGCAGACGCACGCACCAGGACTCGCGCCTCATCGCGCGCGTTGTCCTTTTGTGTGGGCTCCTCCCACAACGGCTGTGAAAAAACCGTTTGCGGCGGAGAACGTACTTTTTGAGGCACTCCTTTACAAAACGGACACGAAATACTATTTTGTCTCCTTGGGCACTTCCGCCGATCTCCAGTGACCCCGGGATGCCCTGTACACTCGGCTCCGAGAATCGGGGCCGGCGTACACAACGGTCGGTATTCTCTCCGATCGCTTCTTCGCGGGTGGCCTCCTGGCCACTCGCTAGACGGTGGGCAGCCTCGCTGCTCATCACGTCGTCGTGAACGACCTCCTGGTCGCTCAGCGGGTTGCCAGCATACTTGCTGGGTGATGGTTGGGCCTCGCCCGAGCCTCCTCAACCCCTCAACCTCATCGGGGATCCCCTCCAGGGTGCCCCCTTCCGGCTGTTCCGGCGGCGATTGCACGCCGAGCACTTCGGTAGACGCCTTGTCCTCGGCGTTCTCCGGAAAAGAGTCATACGAGTCGTTCCTCCAACTCCAAATGCTCCAATTGAGAAAGGGATGGAAAGAAGAAAGGAATTGTAAGGAATGGCTTCCTGAGTCTATCTTGTCTGTAGTACCAGGTGTACGTCCTGGCCTCGCTTTACCGTCGCGCTTTTCATCTGCATGACGGTTTACGATGCCTTTCGCAGTCTTCCGCATTGTCGCTTTACATTTCCTTCGTCAGATTGGGCGCTCCCAGTCTGAGAAGCTTGCCCGCTGGTAAAGCTCTTCTTGTCATTAGCACCTGCTGATGGAGTTGTGGGGGTATGCACACGACTCCCGCCTTCCCCCGGAGGTCGGGCGTTGGTCTCGATGTCCTTGGCTTCTTCGGGAACATCTTCTCGTCGTTGTATAAGAGATAGTAGAACCGTCTACCCCGGACCCATTTGTTCTTCGGATCTGTGATTCCTCCTTCCATGAGACACTGGCCACTGGTGTTTCCCGCCCTCCTCCTCGTACATACGAGAAAGGGCATCTGGGACGTTGTTGAGTGTACCTTACCTGTACTCAACAAAGCACTGGTGACCTTGCAGCTTCATGGCCCACCATGCCAATCGACCTGTCGGACCACTCAGTGTTCGCAGCCATCGCAAACAGCTGTTGTCCAAGACTACTCGGAAAGTGTAGCCTTTGATATATGTGCGAAACCTCCTTATCGCTCATACTACAGCGAGACACTCTTGTTCTGTCATGCTGTAGCTCCTCTCGGCAGGTGAGATGACGCGGCTAGCGAACTCCATTCTTTGCTCGCTGCCGTTTTTAAATTGGAGGAGAACCGCTCCGATACCCAAGTCACTTGCATCCGTCTGAACTACAAACTTGTTGTCGAAGTCAGTACGTTGCAGGACTGAGGCGGAGGATAAATGTGCCTTTATCCGCTCAAATGCAGAGTGTTGCACCTCCGTCCACTCAAACTTACGCTCCCTCTTCGTAAGTTGCGTAAGCGGATTGGCCATCGTGGCGAGGTTGTTCAGGAACCTCCTATACCACAATGCCTTGCCTAAGAAACGTGTTAGATGCTTCACGTTCTTTGGCGCCGGGAACTCCAGTACCGGCCTTATTTTCTCTGGATCAGGGCGGAACCCTTCTTGGTTCAAAACCTCCTTCAGGTACTTTACTTCGCATTGGCAGAAGTGGCTTTTCCGTCGGTTGATAGTTAGGCCCGCCTCCCTTAGAGATAGATTAGATTAATATCTTACGAAGGTTTGAGATGCTCCTCGAACGTCTTCGACCTTATGTCGATGTTCGTCCGGTATCCATCACCGGATTTCTTTACCATCGCGACCGAGTTTGGACACGGGCTCGTGGATGGTTCCATGACGCCAGCGTCCAGTACCTCAGGCTCTATTACCGGCGAGTCCGCATAATAGCGCTTCTTGATGGGGCGAGCAGCTCCCACATTCATCATATGCGTCACCCACGTGGTGCACCCAAATGTGGTCGGCTCCTCACCGACCAGCTGCTCCACAAGTGCCTCAACTTGTGCTGGCTGTTTGTGTGGCTCAACTTGTTCCTCGGTCGTATGGCCTAAGCCTACTGCGCCGACTGGAACAATGTCAGCCTCCCTGACCGATGTCAGCTGGCAGTCGACTCGGCGTCTCTAACAATCGGCGTCCAGTGCAGGGATGGTCAAGACCTTGATCTCCCTACTTATGCCACCTATCTTAAAAGAGAGGTTGTGCTACCATCAACGAGCTTAGCCCCTGCGTGCTCGTTTGGCATAAGTGTCCGGCCGCATGCAGTTATCAACTGCAGGCCGATCGGTCCCATCACCATGACCGATGCTCGTGTACAGAGGGCGGAAGTGGAAACCTTCCACTTCCACCTGTAACTACCCTCTGGTTTCCAGGTTTTCCTCCGTAGGGACGTCCGGTTGTGATATACCGCTAACTCCCTGAGAGGTTGTCTCCGAAGCTTCCTGACAAGCATCTGGCATCTGGCGGAGCAGTTGAGAGTCCTACTCCCCATGCTGTCCGTTTTCCGGCGAGCAATTCGGACATTTTGCTCGAATCACCACTTTATTTTGGCATCCGTTGCAAGGTACCCAGGCAGTCACCTGCACACATTGTATATATATTTATTTGTACAAGTGTCTATTATTTATTAAATTCTAAAAAAACTAATATGTCTACTTATTAAAAGTTCATAAAGTTTATTGTCTAAAGTCTCATGCTCCTGCGTCCTTTTCACAACCTCGCCTTCTCTCTCTCTCTCTCTCTATCTCTCTCTATCCCTTCTCCTCTCTCTCTATCTCCCTCTCCTCTTCTCCTCTCCCTCTCCCTCTCTCTCTATCTCTCTATCTCCTCGCTCTCTCTCTTCTCTCTCTCTCTCTCTCTCTCTCTCTCTCTCTCTCTCTCTCTCTCTCTCTCTCTCTCGAGATCTACACTTCCTGTATTTGTTTCATTTTTTATTGATGGTTCAGTATCTAATTCCACTGGATATACATCAGGAAGCCGAAGGGTTCTCAGTTGTTTGCAGGACTCCTCGTATTTCTTGCGTACCTACAGTAGCAGAATCATGAAACTCTTTTACAGATGTATAGTTTGATGGTGCTCCTGGTTCTTTGCTTGCCTAAGGACTAGGTTCCTCTACCTCTAGGTTTACTATCTACCATCACTTCAAGGTCTCTATCTGTTATGACTGAAAATATTCTTCCTTTTGACCACAGAGTATTTTTATCTAGATGTGCTTGTACCAGCACAGGTTGGCCTGTTTCTAATGAAGGTAACTTTATAGTGTTTCTATCATAGTAGTGCTTACTTCTACTACACTTATCTTCTATATTCTTTGGTACATCATTAACTACTCTGGACTTTAAATGATCTAAAGTCACTGGTAGACTGTTGCGAGTTAATCTTGTAAACATTCTCTGAGTTGGACTTGACTTCATCTTTTTGGGTGTTTTCCAGTTCAGAAAAATTAACCACAGATCCTCTCCACTTTCTTCAGCTTTCTTTATGATTGACTTACCTATTTTAACTGCTGCTTCTGCTTTACCATTCCCACTTTAACGATGAGGTGCCGAGGTAATCAACTCGAATTCCCACTTTTTGCTTAAATTTTTCGTGAGACTATTCTTAAAATTAGTGCCGTTGTCTGAACATACTCTAGCTGGAATTCCATAGCGACTAAAATTTTCCTTGCTTATCTGGACAACTGATTTTGTTGACTAGACAACTAATATCTCCAATTCAAAAAAATCTGCGTAGTGATCAATAGTCACTTGAAAATTTCTTTTCTTACCTCCGTATTCTGTAAAGAATACATTCATTGATATAAAGTGAAACGCATATTGTGGTATATCATGTGCTTGCATTGGAGGATTTTGTTGACATGCCGGGTACTTAGCACATGTGAAGCATCTTTGTATTCTATCTTTAATTTGAGCTGACATGCCTGGCCACAATAGAGACTGTCTAGCTATATTTAAAGTCGCTTCTATCCCAGAATGTGCTACGTGAACTCTATCTATCATACCCTATCTAAGACTGAATGGAATTAATAATTTATAATACCTGTACAATATGCCCTCCTAGGTTGCCAGTTCATTTTTATATTTGTAATATATTTTGCAAGCTTCTGGTACATCCTAATAAAGTTTTGACCATCCAAATTCAAAAAATCCTATCAGCTGTTGTAAGTTAACATCGTTTTTTGTTGCTTCTCTTATATCTTCGATTCTTATAGCAAATATTTTCAAATTTCTATTAATTTCTATTTTTTTAATCTCTTCTTTAATTATTTCATATATTTCTTGTCTATTGCCCGTGTATTCTTTTCCACTTGTTATCTCGGATATTGGTGCTCTAGAAAGTGTATCAGCTGTCACATTATCTTTACCTTTTACAAACTGTAACGTTAGTCTATACCCTCTGAAAAACATTAACATTAACTGCAGTCTTCTCGGTGCCTTTAACAATGGTTTGTTAAATATACTTAATAAAGGTTTATGATCAGTTTTTACTATTATTGTATTTACTATAAATTTATTTCCTGCCAAAATTTGATCAAACCTAGTGCATCCAAATACAATTGCAAGCAGCTCTTTTTCTATTTGAGTTTTCTTCTGAGCGTGTTAATGTTTTTGAAGCATAGCCAACAATCTTTTCATTTTGATACACTGCTGCTTCTAGTCCTACAGAGCTTGCATCGCACTCTATCACCACTGGTTGATTTATATCATAGTATTGTTGGTTTTCTATCTCACAAACGAGAGAAGACCATCTCCACTCTACATCATCTCAGGTCAGTTTTCTTAGAACTGCTGCTTCTGTTGATAAATTTTTAATATACCTATTCAGCTAATTGGCAGAACCTAAAAATCGCAGTAAATCTGTTTTAGACTTTGAAGTTGGCATATTTCTTATCACAGTAGATTTGTTTAGATCTGCTTTTAGACCTTCATTGGTGAGAATATGACCAAAGAACTTTACCTCCATTTGACATAAATTTACTTTTCCTCTGTTCTTTTTACAATTAAATTTTGCTAAGCTCATTACCCTATTGAAAAATCTTACCTGAGATCTTACGTAAGTTCTTACGTGAGATCTTATGCCAAAATCTGATCTGAAATTTTTCTATTTCTAAGAGACTAAATACTGTGTAAAATGTGGGTAAACTCGTTATTAAAAATTTTTTTTCGATGGGACCTAGAATTTTTTCAGATGCGTAACTTAAAAATTTTGCCACACATCTGAAAAAATTCTGAAAAAAGTCTCATCGAAAAAAAATTCTTTAATAACGAGTTTATCCACATTTTACACGGTTTTTAGTCCCTTATAAATAGAATAATATCAGATCAGATTTAATAATTTATAAGTAGTTATAAGTACAATACACAGAGCCACTCTATCTCCTTTACCTTTTATTTATTTTCATGTATTTATACTTATCCTCTTAATGTTTGTATTATCAATAAATTATTCTCAAATACTATCTTGTATTAAAAATCAATTAACCAATTTGAATATTTTCTGAATTTTCTGTGACCTAAATTAAGACCAGATAGGAAACAAAATGATAAATATTAATTGAATAATGTTTGTGCAAATGTAATTATTTAAGTAATTTAATATTTATAAATTTTGAAAACTATAAGGCAAATTTTTACATACCTGACTTGATCTAATAATCATGTTATTAGGAAGAAAGTTGAGAAATGTACTTTTGCCTTATAAACATTACAGTAGCAATACAATAAAAATAAATAGTTTAAAATTTTTTAGTTATTACCTAAATAGTTCTAAAATTTTAGAATTTTATTATTATTGAATAATGTTACATGTATAACCATTTGTACTATTATATTTGTGTATTATATACTATGGTAATAAATAAATAAATAAATAATTTTTTAGTTTTTTTCATGTTTTTAATTTTATTCATAATCATGTTAAAAAGATAAAATTTTTTGCTAACTAGTTTCATTGAATAAAACATTAATTTCTCTGTATATATTATCAGTATTCGAAACATTTAAATATGAATTTAATACTTTTATTTCAATTGTAATAAAAGATTGTGGCTATTCAATTTCATTAATAGATAGAAAATTTGCCATTAGAGTCATTCCATAATTAGGTTTAAATTTTAATATTTTAAACTTATCTCTGTGGCAGAAAGACTTGACTATATGGCAACAAAATAATCCATATGATGGAGGATGAAGTGGGTCTACAGGAAACAAACGATTCTGAGGAATACAATTTATTTTGTCTTAGCAAAAGACGATAAACTAGAGTTTAATGATTACGGTATAAAATTAATGACGTAATTTAATACTTTATGTTTTATTTCAATAGGAACATTTTTTCTAATTATCCTTCATTGCAAATCGATTTAAAAATTACCTTTTTAAATGAATTTATATTTATCCAATCTACACATTTTCCTAACATCGATACAGTTTGAAATGAGTCAATGTTTTCATGCAATTGATCTTCACTTTTAAATTGCCCAGTACTTCGATTCATGATTCTTGATATATTTAAAGCAGTATTTGAATGAAAAATTATTAAAATGGCCTGATAAAATAACCCATCAATATCAGTGAAGTTCTCATATATCAACAAAAATATTATTATATTATTATTATTCACCAATACAGATATTTTTTAAGAAACAGGAACAGAATAGAAAAAAGTTTCGAATGGTTTTATGAATTTCTTCTAATCACGAACACACGAATAGGTGCGAACAGTGATTGAAGCTAAATTTAACAAAGAATTTAAATTAAATAAATATATATGATTAAATAAGTAATAGGCAAAATGTATAAAGCTGAATTAAATTATCAGGGTTGAGTTTACGACACGGACCAAAAGTTTCTTACGGTACGATGTATAATTGACGTATAATACATAATGAACTTATGAAATTAAGTATCATATGTCATTTTCAACAGGTCTAATTTTATTCCTAAAAAAGGGAGTTTTTCAGCAAATTATTATGTATATTAAACTTTTTTAAAATTTTAATATAATAACTAGCGACGTACCTCGCTCGCTAACGCTCGCTCAGTAAATAATTTTTTGGTTCCTGTTTAAAATAATTTATCATTGTTCGAGGCTTTGAATAGATTACTTTTTTTTTTATAAACTATTATAATTTTTTTAAGAATTCTAGAAACTTATTTTACATTTTATATATTCAAATAATTTAATTTTTAATTTGCGTATAGTAAAAGACTCGTATCGTAAATTTATTGTAATCACGGGGAGTTAAAAGGTAAATTAAATTAAATAATATAATATTTAAGAATGTTATTCTTAATATTATTACATTACATCATTTGTATTAATTTCGATTTTAAAATTTATTATTATAAGAATAATATAACAAATACATGAAAGACATTATAGAAAGTTATTCAGCTATTTACGAGAAGAGTGCAGACCCTCTAGATAATGATTTTACATGAAACGTTTTGTATTAATTTGTCGTATCAAATAAGAAAATAAATTCCTTTTAGTTTGATCTCATAACTCTTTATTTAACAATAATTTTAGTTATATCTACTGAATAAAGATAATGTTCGCTTGAAAAATAATTTTTGAATTTATGTTGAAAATAATTAATTTTTTAAATTTAAAAGTGAAAAAAATTTTCATTTTTTATAACATTTTATCAATTAAATGATTATAATAAAATACATGTTATTTAATATAAATAAATTTAACCCTTTAACGCCCAACATGACCATTTTTCGACAATATTTTCAGTGGTGTGTAACACTCACTTAAAATGGTTCAAGAAATTCTTGAAATACCATTTTTAACGTAAAATTCTATGTAATTTCAGAATCCGGTATTAGATTTGTCGAAAAATTCAACAATAAAAAGTTATAAACAATTTTTTGCAAAAAATCGTGAATTTTTGAGAAAATAATTCGTTTAACCCAAATTTTCGAATGGAAAGAGGGTTTGCTCGGACGTCTAATACGTATGTATTTGGTCAATGGCATGTATACTTAATTGTAAAATAGTTGCAATACCGAAATTAAAAATGGCGGCCATCCAAACAACCCCTTTTCCACCAAACTTATCAAGAAAGGTTCGTGATTTTTTTTCCCGATCAGGATCGACTTAACGAAAAAAGTTTATAGAACAAAAAATTGTTAGAATTGATCAGAGAAGACGTGTGAATTTTAATTCTAAGGTGAACGTTCATTGAAAATGCGTTTTCAATGAATGTTCACCTCCACTTCTTAAAACCCGGGCAACGATACATTCAGTAGCGGCTAAGAACGTTCAACAATTTTTAATTCAATAAAGACCGACTCTATAAAATAAGTTATAGAACAAAAAATGCTTAGAATTAATCAAAGAATACTTGTGAATTTTTTCAGAATTTTCGGAGCAATTTTTTGATTTTCCAAAAATTGGCCATATCCAAAAATCCAAAAGTCGCTCCGAAAAGTCTGAAAAAATTCACACGTCTTCTCTGATAAATTCTAACAACTTTTTGTTGTATGCATTTTTTTCGTTAAGTCGATCCTGCCCGAGAAAAAAAATCACGAAACTTTCTTGATAAGTTTGGTGGCTGGTTTAAAAAAGGGGTTGTTTGGATGGCCGCCATTTATAATTTCGGTATTGTAACAGTTTTACAATAAAGTATACATGCCATTGACCAAATATATACGTATTAGACGTCCGAGCGAACCCTCTTTCCATTCGAAAATTTGGGTTAAACGAATTTTTTTTCTCAAAAATTCACGTTTTTTTGCAAAAAATTGTTTATAACTTTTTATTGTTGAATTTTTCGACAAATCTAATACCGGATTCTGAAAGTACATAAAATTTTACGTTAAAAATGGTATCTCAAGAATTTCTTTAACCATTCTAAGTGAGTGTTACACACCACTGAAAATATTGTCGAAAAATGGTCAAGTTGGGCGTTAAAGGGTTAATACAAATTTTTTAAAATATTATAAATAATAGATGATTTTTTTATAAATTAGACTTCACAGTAGATACAACACAAGGAATAGTATTAGTTACATTAACAGATAATTACGTAAATACGTAAATATTATTCTGCCCAACGAATTTACATATACCTACTCCTTACCGCAAGTGTCCGGCAAAGGTGCTCTACTATGTCTTTTGTTATTCTGCTGCTCTAATTCTTTTAGTGTGTACTAGGCCTAATATCTAATAGGCCGAATATCTAATCTAGCGACGTACCTCGCTCGCTAACGCTCGCTCAGTAAATAATTTTTTGGTTCCTGTTTAAAATAATTTATCATTGTTCTAAGCTTTGAATAGATTACTTTTTTTATAAACTATTATAATTTTTTTAAGAATTATAAAAACTTATTTTACATTTTATAAATTCTAATAATTTAATTTTTACGTTGCGTATAGTAAAAGACTCGTGATGTAAATTTATTGTAATCACGGGGAGTTAAAAGGTAAATTAAATTAAATAATATATAATATTTAAGAATGTTATTCTTAATATTATTACATTACATCATTTGTATTAATTTCGATTTTAAAATTTATTATTATAAGAATAATATATCAAATACATGAAATACATTATAGAAAGTTATTCAGCTATTTACGAGAAGAGTGCAGACCCTCTAGATAATGATTTTACAAGAAAAGTTTCGTATTAATTTCTCGTATCAAATAAAAAAATAAATTCCTTTTAGTTTGATCTCATAACTCTTTATTTAACAATAATTTTAGTTATATCTACTGAATAAAGATAATGTTCATAATTTTTGAATTTATGTTGAAAATAATTAATTTTTTAAATTTAATTGTTTAAAGTGAAAAAAAATTTAATTTTTTATAACATTTTATCAATTAAATGATTATAATAAAATACATTTTATTTAATATAAATGAATTTAATACAAATTTATTAAAATATTATAAATAATAGATGATTTTTTTTATAAATTAGACTTTACAGTAGAAACAACACAAGGAATAGTTTTAGTTACATTAACAGATAATTACGTAAATACGTAAATAATATGTTACGAGAATAAGATGTCTTATTTTCTTATTTTCGCCGTAGATCTACTTAATTCCTTATTCTGCCCCCCTTATTTACATATTCCTACTCCTTACCGCAAGTGTCCGGCAAAGGTGCTATACTATGTCTTTTGTTATTCTGCTGCTCTAATTCTTTTATTGTGTACTAGGCCTAATATCTAATAAGACAATTATACTTTTCGGAATGTGTTTGGATGCTTATGTTAACAGAATGATAAAAGGGAACGTTATAGTCATAAAATTGAACACGTGTGTTCAACCCGCACTTGGTCATTGAGAAAAAAATCGGGCGCTGTTCCTGTAGACGATGTGCAGGTGTCCAGGAACACCCGCATGACGACGGGACGTCGTCTTAAAGGCAGCCAACCCCGCACTTGGTCATTGAGAAAAAAGTCGGGCGCTATTCCTGTAGACGATGTCCAGGTGTCCAGGAACACCCGCAGGACGACGGGACGTCGTCTACAGGGCAACCCACCCCGCACTTGGTCATTGAGAAAAAAATCGGCCGCTGTTCCTGTAGACGATGTCCAGGTGTCCAGGAACACCCGCAGGACGACGGGACGTCGTCTACAGGGCAGCCCACCCCGCACTTTGTCATTGAGAAATAATCGGGCGCTGTTCCTGTAGACGATGTCCAGGTGTCCAGGAACACCCGCAGGACGACGGGACATCGTCTACAAGGCAGCCAACCCCGCACTTCATCATTGAGAAAAAAATCGGCCGCTGTTCCTGTAGACGATGTCCAGGTGTCCAGGAACACCCGCAGGACGACGGGACGTCGTCTACAGGGCAGCCCACCCCGCACTTTGTCATTGAGAAATAATCGGGCGCTGTTCCTGTAGACGATGTCCAGGTGTCCAGGAACACCCGCAGGACGACGGGACATCGTCTACAGGGCAGCCCACCCCGCACTTGGTCATTGAGAAAAAAATCGAAGCGGAAAAAATATTCCTGGACCAAGTTACATCATCTACAAGTATCGTCGGTCAAAGACGTGAAAAGTGGTCGAAAAAAAAAAAACCCCTGGAATTAAGCTACTTAATATAATAGAGGATAATTCTTAACTAGTACTCTTTTTAAACGTAAAAATCTTTTTTGTGAAAATAAGGTATGTTAACCTAAAATTGCAAGAGAAAAAAATTAACATTGGGTACCTAGTTGAAAATAGAAATATAAATCAACGTTTCGGTTGATTCAACGTTTTGCAATGTCCCGCGAGCTCGAAGCGCCGAGCTCCGCATCGTCAGCGTGGCGATAGCGATAAGGCCCGTGCGCGACACTTGATCGCAGCGGCGATCAGCGTGCTTAATTTTAGTTTTATAAAGAATTTTATACTTCCAGCTTTTTCATCTTTATAATTAATTTTTTGTTTTGCGAAACAGCTCGCACGAAGACGATTCTTGTCGTTCTCATAAAGGCGAGAAGGATATTAGAATCCATTGTGCACGGCGAAGTCGGCTAGCGGATCGACTTTCGTCGGTTCCCAGCTCAATGCGAGAGCGATCAGCAGGGTCAAGGGCCTGGCAATTACGGCAATGGGCCGTAAGGCAGGCCAGTAATCTCCGGTCCGACCTGGCCGAACAACCAGCAGAAAACGCGGCCACCGTATCGAGAAGGGTACGGTGGGCCGAGCGCCAAAGTTAGGCCGAGAGGCGACGGCAATAATGTGGGAGGAAATCGGAGTAACCGCAACGCAGATGGCCAAATCTTCCGCTATAGCTGCCGTAATTAGGGGCAACAGTTCGCGCGGGAATGTCCGGACCGCCTCGCATAGGAAGATGCAAGGGTATATCACGGTCAGGGTAACGAGCGCGCCGTTCTCGCAACGAACGACTCCGTAGCGACGCAGCCAGGGCATTCAGCACAGCGGCCGGTTAGGGAGATTAGCCGGCCGCGGAAACCCATAATTTATGCCTTGCGCATAAATCAAGAGAACACGGTTCCAACCGTTCACGTCGAATCAAGAGATTTCAGCATAACGCCCTATCCTCTAAGGAATCACGAGCGGGGACTTGCCGTCATTTGGAACGATTGTCGTAAACCTCTACGGCCTACCGACAAAAATTTGCCGGAGTAGTTCCCAATCTTTAATACGATTTTAGACGCAGTTTCTCCGAGAAAGCGGCTTTGAGAACGCACGGCTAGAAGTTTCTAAAAGATTGCTGCCGTTCAAGTTGGCGGAGACGACGGTTCTCCACCTGAAGGAGAAGCAAGTGGTGAGGTTTCCCTTGCTTAACCCGCAAGAGATGCAACGTGGTTATGTAGAGGTTGTCGAGTTTGACAACGGCATAACTGCTGATATTAATGACGACAGACACGTGGCGTTAAAGGTGCGAAATAAGGACAGTGAGACCGTAGTTTTGCCACTGCCTCACCCCCAAATGATCGGCGAGGTTGAGATCGGTAGTTTGACTATGTTAAGTACCGATTCGAGCGAAGAAGAGATACCAGAAGTATTGGCCGGTAGTGGCCGAGAGGAAGCTGCCACGATGAGTTTAGCGGGCTAAACCCTAGAGGGGCCACTCGGAGAGCACTTACTCCCCGTACAACATTTGTATATAAGAGTCGTTACGTAGAAGACCAAGAAAATGCATGATCTATTACCGAGCCATCGGCGTGAAAGAGTTCACGCCCTGATACAGGAAAGAAGGGGTAAGTCGGAGCACCCTTCCGATTGTCAATTTGATGAGATGTTGAGCAATCTAGTTACTCTGGAACCCACCACGTGTTTCGGGCGTAGGTTCGCCGAGAATAAAGGTTGCTACCCCGATTGTATTAGTATCGGGGGTGTGAGCGATGAGATAAAGAGAGTGACCGAGTCTTGCGCGCGCTTTGTTAGAGTATACCGATGCGTGTAATAATTGAGAGTAATAGCTCAAGCGGCGACAAGGGGCCCGCCGTAGCAAAGATTGGGTCGTGCCAGGGGCCGGCCGAAACATTCGAAGTGAATGCGCAGCGGGGCGATGATTTAAACGGAATATGAAGAAGGATTCGCTTGCTTAGCAGAAATCAAAGAGACGAGCGGCGCGCCTGTTGGGAGATTAAATCCGCTTATCCCGATAGCCGCCTGCTGAAGCCGGCGGAATTGCGATACAGCACGATCAAAACGGCATTGCTGGCAATGAAATACTGTGCCGATTAATTTGAATTCTGCCTTTTGGACCGATCGTTTACCTTCTTAACGGATCAAAAGCCGTTAGTGTGGCTTGATAACATCCGAGATGCCCCCTTCCAATCGAAGAAACGGACGTTTAAACTCAAGAAAAATTCGGATTTGACGTGCTGTAGGTTCCGGGAAAAGCTAACTACGTTACCGATGCACTTTCCCAAAATCCGCCGGAGTCAGTAAACGTAATTAGGAAGAGAGAAGAATACTCGGACAGCACGGCGAGCGGGGGCAAGAAACGCCGCCGATCCGAGGACATCCCAGTGTAAGCAAAGGGGGAATTCCTCGCAGTACTTTCGAACCGCGACGAATTTTTCCCTTGCCGAGTGATGCAAAATTTTGTGACAGGAGGCACGGGAATTCGAGTGCGATGGCTCTCGCCGACGGAAGAGGACCAAGACATGTATGAAATGACCTTTTCAGGCAAGATCGATCTCGCGTGCATCGTAATAGACGTGAGGTTAGGAAGTTATGCTTGACGTTCAAGAAAGAGCCAGATTGAAAAAACAATCCCGGAATTGCTTGCCGACAAGGGAAATCCCGTTCGGGGTCCGCCGGCAATGAAAACCGGGAGAGGCCCTCCCACTGAGAGCGTGCCCGCGCCTCAAAGCCAAGTGCGCAACATTTTCATACAACACTAATGTACACGAGGAGACACATTTCACGACATACGAGTGCTTTTTCGAGCGCGTCGCTCGCGAGTCTTCGGAATACGCACCCCGGGAGGAAAACATCACGAGAACCTACGCAGACTTTGCGGACCGTTTAAGAACAAAATTAAATAATATTTAAGGGCTTGCGCGCAAACGGCTTACAGAACCGAAGAAAATATCGAAAATTTATTACGACCGCCGGCTAAACCCTTTCCGGCTGTACCTTTCAGGTAGGCGACCGGGTGCTGCTCATCGCCGATCAACGGAGAAATAAATTTTCACCGGAGTACTCGTAAATGCGTAAACCAGAGAGTTTGTAATTCAACTATCGCTCCCCCTTGTTTTTTATTGCTGAAATTTGTAATGACATGGATGAGACGAGGATAGCAGCTCACACTAAACGACTGGAGAAGAGAGATGCAAATAGGGAGCACCACAAAGCTGCCACTCGCCGCATGCTCCGGGATGTCGAGGCCATCCGCGAGCAGCAAATGCAGGAGTGGAATGAGAGGTTTGTGTGCGCCTGGCGTGAAAAGGGGAGATACTGGCGTTAATAAAGGAGTGGTCCTACTTCCAAAGGTACCCCAATGAGCGTTGGTATGAGATGACCGACGTCGAGCTCGCCCTAGAACGAATGAGGGGCAGCGGCGGTCACCGCCAACGACTAAGGTAATTGACGACGACACAGCAAGCGAACGGTGCCTGTAAAGCGTCAAGAAAGAGGCCCATAGGACAAAAACGGGTGGGCGTTGAATTCTTTCGGTTTGATTCAGGCAAGAGGTTTGAATCGAATGTCATGCGCGCAAAGATTTTTGTCTCTCAACCACTCGGGACGTAACAGTTGATTTTGAACATTTCGGAACGTTGATTTTGCATGATTTTGAACGGTTTTTTTTCAACGTTTTTCTTTTAACGTTTTATGTTTCCCAATTTAATTGTCGTAAAGGTTGATTTTTTACGTTGATAAAAAAATTTTCATAGCCTTCGTCGTAAATGTTGATTTTCGAACATTTACATCGAGCATTAGGAAAAACTTTTTATAAACGTTAAAAATCTACGTTTACGACGATTAAATAGGGAAACATAAAACGTTGAAAAAAAATTAGGCAAAATCAACGTTTTTTCAACGATTTAAATGTTCAAAATCAACGTTGAATTTTAATGTAGATTTCAACGTTTCCATTTTCAACTGGGAAGCGTCCGCGGATTCTTTGAAAAGATAATAGAGTAGGGGTAAAAAGGCAGATAAATACGAATGCGCGGTTTTTAAATTCGCGCATACAGCCTTATCGACGCTCAATCTCGCGGAAAGTCGCGTTACCATAGCCCTTGTTGTCTGTCGTTAAAGTTGTATCTTATTTTATTCGATGTCGGTAACGATACCATATGTTAAAGCCGTTGGCGCAAGCTTCGCGTCGGCTATCAATTAATGCAATGGAGGGCTGCGTAGCATATGCTTACTAAGATAGCGCTAATTCAATTATCTTGTCAAACGCTCTAACGTATTTATTGATTCTCTTTAAAAATTGATTGTTTTAGGGAAAACGCCCCAAAGTTCGGCGTATAAATAGAGCGTGAAACAGAGGACGGGAGCTTAGTCTGATATCTGAAATAGGCCGTTACTCTCCGAGTACCGAATTTCTGTTGTAATTTTGTCAATTGTAACTTAGAATTTCTCCGAGCATTTCCCTATTGAAAAATCTTACGTAAAATCTTACGTATGTTCTTACGTGAGATCTTATGCTAAAATCTGATCTTAAATTTTTTTATTTACAGAGATTAAACACCGTGCAAAATGTAGATAAAATTGTTATTAAAGAATTTTTTTTCGATGGGACTTTTTTCAGAATTTTTTCAGATGTGTAGTAAAATTTTTAAGTTACGCATCTGAAAAAAGTTCCATCGAAAAAAATTCTTTAATAACAAGTTTATCCACTGTTACGTCGAGCCGCGTAAGCTAGTGTTAGTGTGGTGCGAGAATTAATAAATAATTTCGCGTTCCTCGTTTATAGTCAACGCGTTAGCGATATACTAGGGATTGAGGATAAAAGCATCACGAACATGCACAGACAGAATACATAATTTATAATAATCAAATAATTACCTTTTCGGAGATTTGGCTACTCGAAGTTGAGCTGGTTGCAGGAACGCAGGCGCTGCTGGTAGGCTCGGTACTGCAGCGTCGGAGTTCTTTCGGCGGGAAATTCGGATGTTCTCGAAATAAATAGGCGACCGATTGTAGTTATAATAATTGAATTTATTGTTCAGAATAAATACTTGTTATACAAATACTACAAAGACTAGTTTTAAATATACTTTTGAAATACAGAGTATCGAAATAATTCTAAGTTAAATTTGACAGAAGTTCGGTATTCAAACTGACAGAGTGACGGTGTATTTCTCGAATAAGACTGAGCTCCGGTCCTCGATTTTGCCCTCTTTATATAGGCCGAATTTTGGGGCGTTTTCCGTGCGAAAATCGATATTGGCTGGAAATCAATAAGTTCGTTACAAAGTCTTACAAGACTTTTTACTTAGCTTATCTCGCACGCACATGGCACGCAGCCCTGCATTAGCTAATTGGAAACAGATGCGCAGCCTTGCGTCAACGGTTAGAACATATGGTTTTATTTACCGACATAGAATAATACAACGAACAAGCTTAGTGGCTGTCAATACAGTCGCGAGTTTCGCGCGAGATTGGGCGTCGGTAAACCCGCGCTCTCGACTCGCAAGATAAGGCACGATGACTGTGGCGCCACTCAGGTGCCGACGTCGCACCACATTTTGCACGGTGTTTTATCCTTTGTAAATAAAAAAATTTCAGATCAGATTTTGGCAAAAATGGAAAACAATACACTTTTCAGTATAATAGCTATGAAGATTTTATGCATCACTTTTGAATCCTGGAACTTTTTACACTTTAAGTACTCATATAATTGAAGCTATTTATACACTATTACGGCCCAAAAAGTGTTCTTTATCTCTACTATTATTCCACAAAATATATCTTAAAGATTTATTTATTTGTCCACTTACCATAATTTTTTTTCTAGTACGGTGACTTATATGTTACCAGATCAGGCTTAAATTACTTTTCATAACTTGCAGCTCAGAAGTGACGGATTATTTTTCTGAAAAAAAAAAAATAAGAAAAAAATTATTGTAGACATTTAAGTGCAAAATATTATATTTAAACCTAATCATAGCTTCAATTAGATGAGTACTTAAAGTGTAAAAAGTTCCAGGATTCAAAAGTGATGCATAAAATCTTCATAGCTATTATACTGAAAAGTGTATTTTTTTTTCCATTTAACCCAGGCTGGCCCCATTAAGTTCTTACGTAAGATTTTTCAATAGAGTTGTAATTCGAAAGTATTCTTAAAACTAAATTCCTAAGTACTATTTCTGTATCCAGTATTTGTCAGAATAATAAATTTAATTATTAAACTAAATTCGGCGAGTTAATCATTTCGAGATATCCGAATTTCCCGCCGAAAAGGACTCCGTCGCTGCCGTACCGAGCCTATCAGCAGTGCCAGCGTCCGAACCGACTGCTCAAAGAAACTTCATAAACTCCGTCAAGGTAATTATTTAATTATTATTAATTACTTAATTTGTCTGTGCATGTTGTGATATTTTTTCCTCAATCCCTAGTAGAGCGCTAACGCGTTGACTATAAACGAGGAACGCGAAGTTATTCATTAATTCTCGCGCCACACGCACACTAGCTTGCGAGGCTCGGCGTAACAACTGTGAGTAATAAAAGAATTTTTCTATACTTGATAGTTAGAATTTGATTCTAATACTTCTAATTAGATTTTTATATTTTAGTTTAGTATCCTAGTTTTAATTGAATTTCGACAATAATAATTACTAAATTTAAACATTGCATACAATAACTATCGTGACGTATCATTACGTATTAGAAGGACACAGTGAATATTACTGGGTTCCCTTGTTCCTTCAGTTAATTGTCTGAGTAATAACCGTATAATATACATAAGTTTCACACTCCACAGTGTATATGTTACATGGTTACAATGTTACATATATAAAACTGATTAACAGGACAATATAGAATATAGGATTACATGTTTGCAGAGATTGTAAACAACTACATATCATTTGAAAATTACTTAAATCTTCAATCATATGAATGAATTAGAGAAGCTGTTAAAATGCAGAATATTGATCGCGTTGGTCAATTCAAAGCTATTTTACCTGGTATTTGAATGAAATGATATATTTAACTCATCTATTTCAAATATATATAATCAAATAAAATATATATGAGATGAATAAATGAAAAAATAAAAGGGAGTGAAATGTTTGTGAAAAATTTATTGCTGTTAACCTTTTAAGTCATTCAATTTTACAATTCCATGCATGTATAATTTTTTTAATTTAATTTCTAAATGTTGTGCTAACTGACCTTTCAATCATCTATGAAATTATATGGGTATAGTTATTTTGAAATCTAGCAAATAAACTTAGTAATTTCCAAATATTTTGGATGAGAACTTTTTAATCTAAAATTGTTATATGTTATATGTACATATCATTATATGTACATTTTATTTACAATATAAAGTATTTTTTCATTCAGCTATTCTAATCATCTCACTCACACATTTTTGTCTTATAATTTATTATTTGTTTTAAGATATTAATATATAATACAACTATTTCATATATCAATGTGATTATTTTAAACACCTTTTTCAGGCTAGTGAAACGAAACCATAACCTTTCCTTCCGGCGGCCGACCAAAAAAGTTATGGTTTCGTCCCGCTAGTCTGAAAAATAGTATATGCAATGTGGGAAGTAAAAAATAATTTCACAGATCACACGTTTGTCACGTTTGCCTTCGGTTCGGATGCCAGTTTACATGCAATCTGGTATCATTCTTGTTTTACCTCCCTTATCACATAATATATTATTACAAAGGCAAATAAATGTAAATATTTTTAGTGTATCATGTGATAATACCATTAGAATGAAATAAAATTTTGTTATAGCATTTTAACAAATCTATATAACTAATCAATATATCAAAACTCTATATTGTTTTATTATATATATAAGTTTAGATCTAAAACAAAGTCAATAATGTTAATTGGATAGGGAAGCAGATAAATAAAATAAACTTGTTAATTAATAATTGTTCTATTTTTATTTGCAATTATATTTTTTTTAAGAACTGTATATATTAAGTTACTTTTTAATTTCTATTTATAATTTGTTTTCTAATAAATTTCATAGCTTGAATTGGTTTTATAATTTTAAAAGTTTATTAAAAGACCAAATAAAATTTAAGAAATTAGATATTTTTTAAAATTGTAAGGGAATTTTTATTATAATGGATGTAAACCAATTAATCTTGCCAATATTTTTTATAAAATTCTAAAGTTAAAAGAAACTAATCCAATTAACGTGACTCTGACCAATTTATTGATAAATGCCATATATTATTATATCATTAAATAATATAATTTAATACAGTGTATTCGTATATATTTCTTTGATTTCATTGCAATAAATTAAAATTAGCAAAGAAAATTTTGGTTGGTTTCATAAATAAAATATATTCAGTTAAAATTTAACTTTAATTTGATGTTTTTTAATGTTTCATAATTCTATCTCATTGATTTTTAAGTTTCTATAAAGTAATCTTAGAGAACAGATTTTTAACGTACTGTACTGCTAATAAAAGGCTTCATTGAGAATTCATTATGAACCGAATTGTGAAATATAAGGTGGAATAAACCATAAGTGAAGTACTTAATGATTATAATAAAAATATTCAAAATCTAATATGAGTTCATTTCACCCTACTAAAAAAGCTTAAGAGAGATCTTACCTTAAATTTTTTAGTAGAGAACAAACATTTTTATATCAATCAATAAAATGTACACTACCGGTCAAAAGTTTAAGCTTACTTTAAGGATGTACGAGCGGTTCCTGTACAAAAATCACTTTTCCAACTTAGACAGTTCTAACTTTGAGATTATTTTCTACTATATTTACCCATGCTATTAAAACAAAAAATAATTAATTGACCGTCTAGTATTTGAAATAATAGCTTTTAAGGTAGATAGTTTAATACATAGAACCTTATGATAGTGCTGACTTTTACGTCATTTTTCACAAGCTATTTTCTCAAAAACTAGACGGTCAATTAATTATTTTTTGTTTTAATAGCATGGGTAAATATAGTAGAAAATAATCTCAAAGTTAGAACTGTCTAAGTTGGAAAAGTGATTTTTGTACAGGAACCGCTCGTACATCCTTAAAAAAAAAAATATATAAAAAGTTTAATATCTCGTGAAGTATTCATCATAACATACTTTACTTTAACTTATTTTGAAGCTATTGCGGAGTACTTTAAAAAGTATTTTTGACACTTTTTTATTTAACTGACCGATTTAGTTTAGATTTAAACTTGAAGTCGTGCTCATATTGACACTTTTGCAAGGTAATTTTAATTCCCACCTAAATCGCGAAAAATTAATATATATTAAAATTTTTTAAAGAAAGTTAAATTAGAGTCCAAGAACTTTAAAATAAATTTTAGCATGTTATTCTAGAATAATTTTTAACAGAGATATAAGGAATTTTATTTAAAAAATGCATTTTAATAAAATATTTTTTATCTTCAAGAATACGCATCTTTCGAAAAAATGTTTCTTTGTTTGTAAATAATCAATAAAAAAAATTTCAATAATTTTTAAGCAAAAATTCTTTTTGTCTTTTTTGTTGGTAATCATTTATTTTTGAAATGTTTAAATAAATAGTTGATAAATTCAAATGGCATTATTGCCAAAAAGTTGTTTGAGATAATTAAAATATGTACACTCCCCATCACATGCTTTTGCGCACCCCGCTCAAAAATCGAAAAAGCTAAAAAGTTATATTGCTCAGCAGCAAAACATCGTAGCTCAAAAAATCCAACGGTAAGGTAAAGTACCCGAAAGCTGGACACCTTCTAGAATGGAACCTAAAGATGGACAACAAAAAATAAGTATAGTAAAAGATTATAACGGTAAAAAATTTCTTTGTTAGCATTCTTTGTACTATTAGCTATACGGTCACGTCAATATTTTATAAAATTACTCTTTGAATTAAATTTAAAAGAGTTTGAAACTTTTTGAGGTTATGTTACAGTTGAATTTATGCGTCCAGCTTCAGGATACCTCTCAGATCGCTAGATCCAAAAGCAGGACATACGTTTTCTAGTGTAAATAGAGATTGACCATCTTTAGGGGTTCGTTACTGTCCATCTTTAGCGCACAGCTCGACATAGAGTGTCCAACTTTAGGAACCGCGTACATACTTCTTAAAAGTTATTTATTTAGTATAAAAGAGCATGCAAACAAGTTACTTTTTATATAAATCGGCAAAATAGATGATAAATTAATGATTACACTAATAATTTTCCAAGCAATTCATTCCTTCATTCCGTACATGCCATTTGTTATTTACTAGACTGAAAAAGTGTCCCGGTTTTGGGTACTTTACCTTATGCTAAAAAATAGAAAAAAAAAATTTTTTTAATCTCATACATAGCTGCAGAAATATGTTCAATGAGTAAAAAAAAATTTTTCTTTCTGAAGTTTTTTTCTATCTCTTTTATTATTTTAATTATTCGCATTTAAAAAACACACGTGTTTTTTTTTTTTTTAAATGGTGTAATTTATTATAAAACGTTTAAAAAAAAAAGTTCGGCCCGTCATTTTAAAGTTGAAGCAATTACCTTTCCGACTCCAAGATTACCCGTTTCTCGAATTTTCGATCGCGCACGAAATTGAAATATGATTTTTCGACCTTTCCCTGAATTACTTTCTTGCGCGTCGCAATACCGAGAAGGATGGGGCGGTTGCTGCCGCCTTGCAACAAGCGTCTTCCCCCTCTACTCCGCGCAAGCAAGAAGCTTCTTGAACGCGGCGCGACGATCGAACTTCCCAAAACTCACTCCTTCCACAAATTTAGATTTTTTTTATAAATTTCACTCGCGAATACGCCTAGGGCCCCACGTTGGGCGCCAAAAATGTGTTTTTGTGACACGGTAAAACGGTGTGCTATGACTTCCTCGCACTACCGCTGTCCCGCCGTGCCGTCGTACAAAAACAGATTTACTTACTCTCTCACTAGACTCTCTCAGAGGAGATCCCGCCGTAAATGCGTCGCCGGGACGGACGACGTATGCGAGTTTATACACACGCACACGCACGCAATCGCTCTATCCGTCGGTGCCCCCGTGGGCACCGCTGACACCACTACTGCCGCACGCGACTCGAAACCCGTCTCCGCACACCTCGCGACTCCTTCTGACACTCTCGCCGGTGCCCCCGTGGACACCGCTGACACCACTTACCCGATACCTGTAGGAGTTCCACTCCGACGCTGGTTGTCGTCGCTTAGCCGCCTGGACGCCTCGCACTCCAAGGTCGCCGCTGTGTAATGGCTGTTGACGTCGACGCAGTCGACTCTGGGACGTCTCCGTCAGTGATCGCCTTCTCTCTCCTAAGGCTCTCGACGCTCTTCTCCGCTCTCTGGACAGGTCCTCGCCGTCGCTTCTCACGCTCCTCGGTTGACTCCTCCAACGCTGCTCTCGACACTCTACACGTCCGCTCGCTCTGACTGCTCAAAAGTCACTCCTCACATGTTCGCTCGGTCTGAACGCTAATTCAACACTGGGCCCCGCGCGCGAGCCCTTCCGCGGATTCTCGCGGCGCGCAATTAGGGCCATGCGCAAACGACCAATACCCGTAGCGCACCGCGACCACTCGCGTTCGATTCGCGCGGCCACCCTGCGCGATCGCGACGTGATCTCGCCGTCGCTTCACGCACTCGCTTGCACTCACTCCAACTCATTCTCTTTCTCACTCGCTCTTACGGTTACCGTCACAATATGCATAATACGCTGTGCCCGTACACGCTTCCAAGGCTAAAAGTAGATTTAAAATTCTCTACTAATTCTTATTTAACCCTTAAAGGGTTGGCATTTGAGATTTTTGAAAAGCTTGATTTCTCCATAGAAAAGGGGGTTTGGGTCCCCAAGTTATGACCAAACTAAGGTCAAATATGACGCCATATGGCGGCATACCGGGCCTTAACGGTCGGGCTCATGTTAAAAATTTCAGTCTTAGAAAAAACTCATTGTAAGTTAATCCAGGCAGCAATCTTATTTTTTTCTGATCAAATTGATTGAATATTATAATTTTTACTAATTTCTGTTACTCAATTAACGATTTTCACCCCCCGTAAAGGGATTGCAAATTTGCTGCAGTGGAACAAACGATTCCAATGCTCGTTACATTATAATCTTTGGATGAATCCCTATTGAAAAATCTTATGTAAAATGTTTTTACGTAAGATCTTACGTAAGTTCTTACGTGAGATCTTATGCCAAAATCTGATCTCAATTTTTTTTATTCATAAAGAACTAAACACCGTGCAAAATGTGGATAAACTCATTATTAAAGATTTATTTTGGGTGGGACTTAGAATGTGTGTGGGTGTGTTCATGTGTATTACAAACCAAATTATGCGCTCTTTGAATTTGTCCTTTCTCAAGCTTTGCCTACAAAGACGGAAATCCTTTCCTATTTTTTCTCACTGTGCCACATAATCCTACATCTTTTTCGAGTAAAAATTCTACCAAAATTGGACTAGAATGCCAATTATCAGTATATAAAATGTGACCCTTGCCAAAATAAGGTTTCATCATAGTGGCAACTGTGTCTCCAGAAACGCTCAAATCAAAATGTTCATAATCAGTATCTGCTCCCGTGTAAACTATGAAATCTAAGATCATACCAGTTTTACAATCAACAAGCATAAATATCATGATGCCAAAACGATGACTTCTCAAGGGTAAATACTGTTTGAACGATAATCTCCCTTTCTATAACATAATACTTTCGTCAATGCATACTTTTTGTCCCGGGCAAAGAGCGTTTGAAAATTTTGCTTTGAGATTATCAATATATTTGAGAAATTGCATGAGCGGATGTAGGATCATAGGAAATTACACTGAGCCGGTACACATTGAATTAATTGAATGAGCGTTTATTTTGATCATACAATGAGAAAGAGGCTCTCGAGCAAGTCCGCTTGTACCGGTTGTAACCTCAAAGTGCCACGTGGCACGAGCTGTGACTGAGCGGGATCTTGCCGAGTGATGCTAGAGACTAATCCTGAAGAGCGTTGTTGCTTGTAGTAGATGAGCGTCAAGAAGCTGGAGTGAGCAGGAACGGTAAAAAGCGATGAGCAGGAAAAAAGCTGGAACGAGCGGGCTTGCGGTGTGGTCGGTACAGCGTTCGGTCGAGAAGAGTTCGAGAAGTGAGGGTAGTCCAGACGCTAGCGCTGCGGCACGCGCGCGTTGGCAGGGCACAGCGCCCGGGAAGTGCTGCCTCTTGGCGGCCCTCGTACTGAGTCGAGCGAAGCGCGCGCGTTTACAAATTATAAATCGCGAACACAATGACAACTTTCACTTTTCTCAGCGGATGATCAGATAGAATCTTATTGTCTCGAAAATGTAAGAAACGTATAATTTGGTTATATTGATTGCGTGACATTGTTTGTACAAATATTGGAGTCAATAAAGCAGGTGAAGTACTCCAATAATCTTTTAGACAGCCTTTTTTGACATGTCCCATGAGAATACTCAGAGCCAAGAATTTTAGCAATTCTTTCTTTTTTAAATCTTTCCACTGAGATATTTTGATGTATTCAGGTTCTGGGTTTTGAGTTTGGTATCGATTGATTTTCTTGCAAATAAGATCTAGTAAAGCATCATCGATAAAGTACTCAAAATAGAGTATAGGATCATCTCCCTTCAATTGAATACTTTCTTGAATACGATATGATGATGTGAATGTTTTTACGGAGGGAAAAAAAGAAGTGTCATAGAAAATTTCAAGACCTGGTATAAATTCAACATCTTCATAAGCGAATTCGCAGACTTCATTGTGATCATCAGAGTCTATTTGACGGTCTGGCTCCGATTCTCCACTACTATCAGACATATTTGAAGACAGACTCTCGTAGGAATGCCAATTGAAAAGTCGTTAAATCAAATATTTTCTGAAAGTAGAGAGATATGTGGTGCTCCAGACGCGCTTGTATAATATCCATTCCCCATATCATTTTTGAGTCAGTATTTGGCAGTCGCCCTCTATCGGAAAAAAGTGAAATTTTATAGCTCCCCCTAGTTATAATTTTAAAACGTTCATATAGAGTCGCCATATTGGATCAGATATTTCGAATTATATAATTTTGACTTGATATTTGTAATCAGCGACCTCAAAAACCATAAGACTGACCGATTTCACCAATAAAAGATCATGACGCCATATGGCGTCATAGCGCCCCTCTAAAGGTTAAAAGCATTTTTATGCGTGGTTTAAACCTTGGGTATTACAAAACTTAATCTTGGTTGAATTTGTTCTTATCTTAAAATTCGCGGGTAACACTTGTAACGACCTTTCTGGAGTTACTCATCGTTATCGATTGATTATGCGTTCAGTGCGCATCTGCGGTCGAGTATCGCTCACGGGCCTTATCGCTGTTGCTGCGCTGACGATGCGGGGCTCGGCGCTGGCCAAGTCGTTTCGCCACTTTGTCGAGCTACATATTTCAGCAGAACCAGGAAGCGAAAAGGAAATCAACATATTAGAAGGCCTGCCCGCTATCTGACAAAGAGGCCGAAGAGACGACATTAAAGGAATATCATTAGACTGGACCTGCTACTTTGGACATCCTCAAAAAATCATAATAAATATTCAAATAAGTTTATTTTTATTTATTATTTATACATGTATAAAAAGGGTTTTAAATTTCAAATATAAACAGATATTATAATAAATTATCTTAATTAATATTTATGTAAATGTTTCAAAATGTTTGACAAAAGAGAGCAAAAATAAATCAAATTATACACATTTCGTTCTAAAACGTTTTAAAAAATATTAAAATGTTTTGGAGAAAACGAATGTTCTTATAGTTTTACTTCACTCTTGCAATTGCATGTCATTTCAATTATCGAGCGAGCGTTAGCAGGCGAGGTAATACTTGCTGGTTATTATTAACGTAGTATCTCATGCGTTACAATGAATTGAATAATAATTAACCGAGCTGTATGACTCATACGCGCATTCTATGATTTATTTTTTTAGTTCAATAAATATAGCTCACCAGTGGTTGTTAGAATAAAAAACCCATAGTTTTTCTTTAAAGTCCTTGCCCCGCAATCAGACAGACCCGAAAAGAACGTTTGTGCGCGACAAGATGATACGCGGCCGTCCTAGGGACCAATACGTTTGGCATAAAAAGGGTAATCAGTTTATGCTACCTCGCCGCGTCATTTAAGAAAAAAACAAAATAAAAAAATTGATTTTTTTTAATTTTTCTAGATATACACCACCTAAATGTGTAACACCACTCTAGAGCCCATAGTAAAGCATAATTTCAATAATTTTTCCAGAGCATTATGGAAAATGAAATGTATAACAATGCGCATATTGAGCGGAGATTACGATTTCTTATTGGCCGATCCGAGTTGCCTCTATGGAGAGAAAATACGCCTCCGAATAATCCTTTTAAGTTTTCATGTACGCGACTTCCGTGATTTAATATTTACGTCGAATCGTTCTTCGGCAATCGGGAATAGGAAAAATAGATGCATACGGGAGTTGCTTAAAGACATAACGAACTACAGAAAAAAATTGTATTAGGGAGGTTATTAGAAAGCTGCAGGGTGAAAAAAAAAACAGTTTCGAGAAAAAGGCGTTTAAGAAGCTAATAGTTCTTTAAAATTTTTTATTAAAATTTCAATCCGATCGAAATTTGTGATCGATTTTAAACTCATCCATGTATCTCTTACATCATCGGTGAGATATCTCAGAAAATATAACAAGACACGCGTACGCCTCCATGCAGAAATTCAAACAATTCGGTCCTATTGTTAAGGGGATGCCTAACTTAATTTTCGCGCTCTACTATACCGACGATTCTCTATGTTCTTTGCTAACCTCTAAGGCAAATTTGATTTTTCAAATAATTTTGAAACGGCTTGCTTAATGGCATTTCTGTTTGCATCAAAATATTATTTATAATTCGTAGAATGTGCGTAAACTTCTTTTTTGGCTGATTTCAATTTCAATTGAAAAATAAGTCAGTATTTTCAGCAATAGGAAACGAAATCAGCCAAAAAAGAAGTCTACGCACATTCTACGAATTATAAATAATATTTTGATGCAAACAGAACTGCCATTAAGCAAGCCGTTTCAAAATTATTTGAAAAATCAAATTTACATTAGATGCTATAGCAGAGAATATAGAGAACTGTCGGTACAGTAGAGCGTGGAAATTATGTTCGGCATCCCCTTAAGCCCATATATATCATGATCTTCATAATATTTGCAGCAATGTACATTGCAATATTTAATACGTGTTTGTCGCTGAAAAAAGTTTTTGGGGCCATAGACCAAATTTATGCATTGAAGCTTTCGTTTGAGTTTCGCGAGTCATCACTGCTCAACTCTTCATAAACTGGTAAAATTATTGTATAAACTTTATCGACAAGAGGTCGCTTATGAATAAACTCTTCTTCGCAGCTTAAGCTTTTTACTAAGAACACCAAGAATTTTCTCCTGGTGAGCATCTTTCGTGTCCTGCTCGAACGTCTATAGATAAGTTGTGATCCAGCTTTGCAAAAGTTAGAATGTTATTCTGAACACGGATATACTGGTCGTGTCAGTTCATTTTTGAACACCTTGTATAACCAACTGCATATTGTTCTTGGGACCCTAAAGTGTAGTTTAACCAAAAAAGAAAATCAATTTTTCAAAATCCTAGAGTGGTGTTACCTTAAGATATTTTTAAATAATTTGAAAAAAAAATTATTTAATTTATTTTTCAGATTACCATTTATCAATTTCAATAATTATAATAATTATTGCATCTTTATGCTTTTCGAATTCGTACAACGGACATTTCGTCTTCGATGATTCAGAAGCAATAATAAATAATCGAGATATCCAAAATACACCTCTTTATCTGTTATTTCAAAATGACTTTTGGGGAACGAAATTATCACATAATCAAAGCCATAAATCATATAGGCCTTTCACTATTCTGTCATTTAGGTAAGTAATCGATATCTAAAATGTTACGGAATTTTAATGTTATCTTATCTATATTTCAATTTATTTTTTTGTAGATTACATTATTGGTTAACTGGAGAGTTAAATCCAAGAGATTTTCATATAGTAAATATAATATTGCACATCATTGTTTGTGTTTTAACATTATTTGTCTTCGAAATCTTTTTCACCTGGAAAGAACCTCAAATTTCATTTTGTGCTACTATTTTATTTGCTGTACATCCTATACATACTGAAGCTGTAAATTGTTTTTTGACGTATTATCTACGTTAAGGAGGTTTGAAAGTCAATTAAAAATTCAAATATCGCGCCATAATACAGTAATCGAAAGATAAGAAAAGGTTGAATAATGTATGTATGTATATATTTTATTTCAGCTTTAAAGGTCCAGAAATGGACTTGGTTTACATTAAATATTTAAAATACCTTATCCTCTCATACTATCGCACGATCTATATCGCCACTTTCTCACCTATCTTTGTCTCTCCATTAACCAAACGTAAGCCTCATACTTAGACTTTTGCTTTCCTAAAATTCTTCTATTCTACTCTTCCTTCTTTGATTTTAACATCCCACACTCCCTACATCCATTCACCATTCACTTATTGGGACTCTTCAACCCAATGTCTCTTTAGTAGCTTCCCACCTCGCACTTCTTCTATATACGCATTACATTCCTTCCCTATTGAAAAATCTTACGTGAGATCTCACGTCAGAACTTAGGTAAGATCTTACGTAAGATTTTTCAATAGGGTTTTACAGAGTACATTAACACACATAGAAATATCAATAAGAAAACAACCGTGATGCTTCCTTCTTTCCTTCAGCACAAAGTCGCAATGTACTCCAACCTTTACATTACGTACATTTCAAGTTACATGTTGTACATTAATTTTTAATTTTGCACTGGATATTCCGGTTCTTTTTATTTTTTTCACTCTCCACGCACCATTCATTCATTTGCCCTCCTCTCTTACAATCTTTCCTATTTTTCTACCTTTCTTTATATACACAAAAACATTTTTTAGCACACCTTAATTAAAACAAATAGTTTATAGTATTTTCTAAATTATAATACATGTATCCTACCCTAACTGCAGTCTCTAACAGGATCCGATTAAGTTTTAGAGAGGTCCGTGGCTGTGAAATAGTTAGAGGCTTCTTACAAAGGCTACATAAAAAATCTTACGTTCCTAAACTCACTTAGGCCTAAAAATTGCAGTTTAAAAATTAAACAACTGTACTTTAAACTGTAAATTCCCCAAACAAACCTACCCCTAAAGACCGAGTTTTAAAAATTAAATATCTATGCCTTAAACTATACAAAGGCTTCATATTCAATAAACTTTTAAGACAACTGTAGTAACATAATGTTAAAATATGCATAACGTTTACTAAATAAACTAGCAGCGATTCCTCCCTCGCTAAAGATCGGTCGATCGATTTGATATTTTTAATTGGATGTTAATTTTAAAAATCAATTAGAAATTTATAAATACATATAATTTTAATATTATTTTACTTTAAAGTCATTTGTACTAATTAAAAATTATATTTCAGAAATAACCAATTTGCGATCTATTCTGGTCAATGTTCTCATTGGATCAGAATTGATCATATATATCTCCCTATATTATATAGTTATAAAGTCAAAACCTAAGATTATCCCCATCCTCCCCCTCCGCCCCCTCATATCCACTCCTCTTTTTTATTTACCTTTCCTCATTTTTTTCATTAATTTATGTTATATTTATCATTTTAATGATGTCTTTTCATATATTTAAACAATATTTTTGCTCCTCTTCAACTATCCTCCCCTCTTCTCCCCCCTCCTCAGTGTAGCCTCATTCCTTAACCCATCCTCAGTAACCTCCTCATTATTGAACCCCTCCTCAGAGCAGCCCCGTGGACTATCCTAAGAAACGACGCAAGTATGATAAAAAATGGAGGTCTTTATTATAAGCTCTGCAATAAGCTCGTACATGACTCGCGTTTAGAATATTGTTTTTTAGGGAATTCCGCAAAATTAAACATTAGAAAAATAAAAAATACCACCATAATTTCCATACAATTCTAAAAAAATTATCTTTTTAGTAATTTTTCGATTAGATGCATCCTTCTCGAGAAAAACATTAAAAAGTTTTAAAATAAAAACTATGCGTTTAGTCAAAAAAGTGTTAAAAGCACTTTTGATCGAAATTTTGTGTTCTTTCCGAATCCGGTGTCAAAAATAGAGGTTCCCATATAAAAAAAAAGTTGACCATGAAAAGGCATTCAAGGTTATGGTCAAGATCATGGTCATTATCACCGTTGAATAGCCAAGAATAAATCCTATATCTTTTGTTCAAGCTTTTTCCTCTAAAATACAATCCCGCCAAGTTATTTTGCCGTTCCGGTACTATTGGCCCACCCTGTATATACATGTATATCTCCCTATATTATATAGTTATAAGGTCAAAACTTAATATTAACCCCATCCTCCCCCTCTTCCCCCCTCATTTCCACTCCTCTTTTTTATTTTCCTCTCCTTATTTTTTTCATTTATTTATGTTATATTTATCATTTTAATGATGTCTTTTCATATATTTAAAAAATATTTTTGCTCCTCTTCAATTATCCTCCCCCCGTGCTCCCCCACCTCCCCCCTCAGTGATATTCCTCAACCCATCCTCCGTAACCTCCTCAATATTGAACCCCTCCTCAGCCCCTCCTCAATTTGTACAAAATTGTAATTTTAGCTCCAAAAAATGTGGATAAAAAATTTACAATAAATTTCTTAATCGTATCGCGATACAGTCTACGGTATATTGAATCATTGATATAGCAAAAAAAGAATAATGAAAATAAAATCAATTATATCGCTAAAGGTGAAGATAAAGGTAAAGACAGGTAAAGAAAAGGTAAAAAATTATTTTCTAGAAATCGACTCAAAAATAAATAAATTGAATGATATTGGCAAAGTAAAGGAATAGATTAATGGGAAAAAAGTAAAAATTCAAAAATGATATACGTTTATAATAAATATACATTTCATTATCAAGAGTCATAAGCAAAAATACTTTAAAAATTGATATACCACTAAAAATGAATAAAAGTATGCATACCTTAAAGGAAAATAGGGAAATTGATACCAAAAATATAGTTTGTACTGAATTTTGGTAAATTTAGATTTCTTCTAGTTTATAATAAATTCTTAATTATTTCGATATCAATAAATAAATATTCAATATAATTTTAGCCGTAACGCTTAGAATATTAAAACTACTAAAATAATTATAAAAGAAAAGCAAATAATACTTGCAGCTGCAATAGATTTAAAAAGCTGTAGCACTTACATTAGTATAAAATAATACTTTAAGTTTATTAAGCTTCGAAAATGTATACAGCTAAAATAATTGAAACAAAGTTATGTTAGAAAATAAAATTTGACTGCAATTGCAAAACATGTAGTAATACCGCGAACAAATTCAGTGTTGTGCCGTATACTGTAACATGTAGAAATGCTTTAAATGTAGGTAAACATACAGCGTCAACGGATTTTACAATCTGTAGTGCTTACAATAGATAAAAATGAACAGAAATAGCTTAATAGTCTGTAATTAAAATAAACTAAAAATATGAATGCGGATTTTACAATCTTAACATTTAAACTATAAAATCGCGATACATAAAACCATAATGACGAAATATATGTCGATATGAGTAAAACAAAAATAAATTCATTGCTCGGTAAAAGAAGGTATAAAAGAGAAAAATGTAGTAGCTTAAACATTTTTAATGCAGCCGCACAAATGTTCCTCAGCGATGGTTTGCAGTCCGTTAAATGAAAGAGAAAGTGTCAACAAAAAGCAGGAGCATCAAAAAAAGGTTAATTAAATATATATAATATTAAATTGTAAAAAATTAGTCGTCGTAACACATAATCTACCACAAAAGAAAAAAACGGGGTCTGTTTCTGTAGTCTGTAGAAAAGCCCATCTCGCTCTTATTTCATGGCAAAAAATATCGGGGGGTTATTTCTGTAGATGATGTCCAGGTGTCCAGGAAGAATATCAGGAGGACGGGACATCGTCTGCAGGGAAGTCGATAGTCGATGGTCGATGTCACAACGGAAACGCAGCTGCGGCCCCTCTCGGGGACATGCTGGTGATGCACCTAGACCTAAGGTCCTTTGCGTTCGGTTTCCTCATGATGATTATCCATTATCAACCTTCCTATGTAGTCTACCAATTTGAGAAATCTACTAAGCCCCACAGAGCAGACTTCTTCAGGTTCGAACAGCCACTTCTCATACACCCTGCGTCTTCCGCTTATTAACGTAGCCTATCCTATTCCTAAAGTATGATAGGTAACCGTGACCAGTCAACCGCTCTAATGCCTTTCTAAAGTCCTTCTTGGGGAGATTAATCAACTCACCCGCCCATCTTGGAGGAACAGACTCCGCGATAAAGGATTGGTATGTCTACATTCCCAACGCCTCTTCCATTTTCTGCACTGTTCCCCGCTGATCCAAGTCTGGATTCTGCTATCTAGCTCACAGCTTGGCAGAGCCGTCTCAGCGGCAGTTGCTCTGAGCCCCGGCAGTCCTTTCTTAACCAGTCTTTCTCATTACAGAGGATAAGCCGTCACGGCTCCATCCTTGATTCCTTGGTCCATCAGTCTTTCCAACGTCTTAAGCATAAAAGACGTCAGATTAATTGGTCTAAAGTCCTTTATACTCTCATAAGCCACTTTCCCAGATTTAGGTGCAAAGGTAACCTTAGCCTTCTTCCATTCGGTTGGTACACAGCGAAACGCCAAACAAGCCTTAAAGACTGTTGTCAGAGGTTCCAACAGTATATCCAATGCCTTTTGCCTGCTGCTTTATAGGATTCAAATGAGTCAATGGCCCATTTAGGACTCAACCGGTGATTGTTCCAGCAGATCCGGAAAAATGGGCCGACAAGCGACACTCAAGGGCTGCCTTGTTGTCAGATGCCCACGCCCTCGAAGATTTTCTAATCTGATACTGTACGCCGCCGGACGGCTTGGCCAGGATCCTGTTCAGCCCTGTGTTCTTCACAGTAGTGCTTCCAGCCTTTCCTTTTTGCAGCCTCAAGAGCATTTTTGTACTCACGCCTGGTTTCCTTGTAAGCTATCAGCTCCTCAGAGCCTCTTCTCTATTTCCACCTGTTGAATAGTTTGCCGACCTCCTTTGAAAGGGTTGCGAATCTAGGATTCCATCAAGGTGCACTCTTACCTTATCTGCGCACCGCTGGTCTGCAGCTATCCTCAAAGGCCCCTTTTATGTCAGCTTAAATCCTACCACAGAACCTTTCAGTATCCTTTATTGATTTTAACCTTCCTGCGTAATCCAGGAGTTTCTCCATCAGACGACTACAGTACAGATCCCAGTTTGTCTTCCTAGGATTTCTCGGTGTTTGATCATCCCTGGACATCTCATCCAGCTCAAAGCGGATCTGCTCGTGATCAAACATAGAGACCTCCGAGACCCTTAAACTCCGAACCTTCGGAAAGATACCCCTTGTGACCAGAGTGATGTAGGTAACCTTATCCCTCTTGGTGTTTCTAATCGTCAGAACTCTGCCTCTGTTGAAGATATCTAGCTCCGTCGTACAGAGATATTCCAAGAGTTTGTCACCGCGGTTGTTGCAGTCTGAGCTGCCCCATACTAGATAGTATGCGTTTGTGTTGCACCCTACAATGACCTCCATGCCTCTTCTGTGGCAGCCGTCATCCAAAGCCCCCATCTCCTCAGGGGGTGGTGAGACTTTTGAGTCCCTGGGAAAGTACGCCGAGGCTAGGATAACCACCACTAGGGCCAGATCACCCCTGAAAGCCTTTTAAGAGAATGCAGTTGAGCAGCCACCCTTCTCCTACCACCCGGAATAGCCGGCCAGAAACCCCAAACCTGCCACACTACCACTCGCATTAATCCAAGGTTCTTGGATCAAGGTGATGCCTGTCTGCATCACTACCATGTACCTAGCTAGCGATGCAAGTTAATTTGGATGAAGAGAATACTGACCCCTGCATGAGCTGCTAGAGTCGTGGTTCTTTCCACTCCTTCTGTTTTTGCTATCGAAGAGGTAGCTCCGGCCGCCTGCTTTTGGGCGGGTTCTCTCATCCTAAGCCTCCACTCTCGGGCCTGCAGCGTATCATTCGGCAGGCCCAGTTGCTTCAGGACCGACTCCGTAAAATGCTCCCCTTTCACGAATAGCATTATTTTCGCGACGTTTTTGAGAGCGTTCTGCTCCACAATGCGGAGCTTAGCTTCTTCCCATGGAGCCCATTTTGGAGCATTGCGGAACAACCACTCCTTGTCCGCCGGGGTGGCACAGTGGAAAATCTGTGACTCCCTCAGCAGCCAATTGTCCGTAAAGCAGAGGATATGGCCATTCACGATGTTGTCGATTGCCTTCTCCAGTGAACCAGCTCTTGCTCCTCCGTCAGGCACATCTCAGGTTACAGCTCAGTGGCGACCGAAAATTTTAGATCGTTTGCCGTCGCCTAGCTGTACGCAGCCCCTGTTAAGCATCTTGATTCACCGGGGGACGGAGGGGGGGGAGATTCCCTAGAGGATCTTCTCTCCCGGCACTTTTTCAGCGAATCTCTCGGTTTTACTGAGGAGGGTAGCATTGTCAGCAATGCTGGTAGGGCCCAGCGCTCCCGTTACCGGTGAACCTTGGCCCGTCTGCTTTCGCATCTTTTGCCGCCTTTTCCTCTTGGCTTCCGAGATCTTTGTCCGTTTTCCTCGCAATCTGTGTTCTCGAGGTCAGTGAGATCTGGTCTCAGGTCCAGAGGGCCCTGCCCCCTTGGGAAATACCTGTGAGCTACGGAGCTTAGTGCGAGATAATACGGTGCACTTGCTTTCCTATGGCTCTCACTAAGCCAGCGCGTAACCCCCACCTACGTCATTCGGAGGAGCTCCCCTCCCTCTCTTCGCCCCCCCCCCCAACCAGCAGGGCCCTGCACGGGCGCCAACCGGCACTACTAGACCGAAGGGATTTTTCGCCAGATGAGAGGGCAGTCGGTCCGGTCCGTCGGCCCAGCTGCATGCAGCCGAGAACTCCCCGTCATGTAAGTGTAGGTGTATGTAAGTACACTTTTCACAAAAATTAAGGGAACAAATAAAAAAAAATAAATAAAAACCAACAAAAAAAAAGGCTTTTGAAGATTACAAACTCTAGTTGTCAGATTTTTAACTTAAAAATTTTCGGAACACTGGTAGTTTGGCAATCCTTAGATAAAGCACAAAAAAAAATTGCCAAATTTTTTTCATTTTTTTTTTCTTGCTCTACGGATATGGAAAAATTTTTCGAACTAAACCAATGCATAGGTCGCAAAGCGTGTTTAATTAACTTCAATTTGCTTTTTTACTAGACCGGATACGACCATTTGTCTTCGGGATATCCAATTTTGAGTGCAAAAAGATCCTTTTTCATTCAACTGCCGATATCTTTGGAACTACTGATCGCCCAGCAATCGGGCAGAGTGTTTCGTTTTCTGCAGAAAATTTTCTATAAAAATCTGTCATGGTTAATTTAAAAAAAAAATCCTACCTGTAACGTTAACGTGGAAAAAGAGCAAAAAAAGATAGGTCAGAGAAAAATTCTTTAGCCTAATGTATCCCGAAGAACGCCCTAAATTTTTAGATCGAACGGTTCAGCGGGTTTTCTGGATCGATTGATTGAAATTTCGAAAAAAATTATATTAATTTTATGTTTTTTAAAGATTAATTTACAATGAAAAAGTCCATACAAATTTTTTTAAAAATTTCCAAAATTTGAATTTTTTTTTTTTTTTTTCAATTTTAAAAAACAACTGTAAAAAGTTAAAAGGCCATATCTGACTTACCTTACTCAATTTATGGGCACATTTAAATCTTTTTTTTTTTTCCTAAAAAAACTTTCTTGAATATGTAAATTTAAAGTTGATACCTCTAAGGTGCACACTGTACTCGTGCGAAATTGTGAGCCACAAATTTCTTACGTTTTCTGTAGAGTCATCACGTGTTAAAAAACAGTTTTTTTGAAAGCTTCAACATTTTTGGTAAAAAAAAACAACCAACGGTTTTTTTTTTCAAAATAAACCTTTTATAGTAAATCTAAAAAAAAATACTAACAGCAGCTTTTCAAATTTAATTTACGCTATAATGCCCCGCAGCTAGTGACTTTTGTTCAGGAGGGGTACAGATATCGGCAGGTTGGTGAGCAACTGGGCGTAAGTGCTTCGGTTGTATCTCGTGCCTATAACCGATTTCTACAAACAAATGCATATGTAAGACGTACTGGACAAGACCGACATAGAGCAACGACTTATCGAGACCACCGAGCAATCATTCGACAAGCTTTTCAAGTTCCTTTCGTTCTAGCAATGGACATCGCCTAAAATTTTTCAAAAGGTCAACAACTAAGATAACAATAACAACAACAACAACAACAACAACAACAACAACGACAACGACAACGACAACGACGACACCCGTGAAACATTTCCCGATCGATGGTAATAAATCGTCTTCACGAATCTGGACTGCGTGCTAGAACTGCTGCCCGTGGACCGATGTTGACCGTTGCACATCGTAGAGCTCGTCTACAGTATGCTCGCGATCATGTAAACTGGTCAATGAGAAATTGGGACAATGTTTTTTTCTCTGACGAGTCTCGATTTTGCCTGTATGGTAAGGACCGAAGACCTCGAGATTGGCGTCGAACAGGTCAACGTTGTGAACAACAATTCTCGAACTCCTTTAGTAATTGTTCGAGACACTCTCAATGCTAGAAGTTATATTGACCAAATCTTACGACCTCATGTGTTATGCTTTAACAAGAAACAAAAGATTTATTTTTATGCAGGATAATGCTAGGCCTCATACAGCGAATGCGACTCTGCAATTCTTTTAGAGAAACAACTTTAGTCCGCTGAGGCATCCTGCGATGAGTCCTGATCTGAATCCCAGTGAGCACGTCTGGGAAATATTGGACCGCCGATTGCGTCAAAATTATCCAAATTTAAATAATTTAGCAGCATTAGAGAACGCTTTAATGAGTTTGGCGTCAGATCCCTCAACCGATGATCCGACATAGCATTTCGAATATGCAAGGATGATTGCAAGCTATAATTAGGAATAGAGGAGGGAACACTCAATACTGAACACGACACACGCACACACATGCTTACCCATTTTAGAAAATGAGTTTGGAGTCATAAAATACTGTGGGGCCAACGAACCACACGGTCTCAATTGTTGTGGAGCATTATTAACAAACGTGCAAAAGCACAATAGAAGCATAAATCCGACCGTGCAACTTCCACGTGATATGCTTTGGATAACGCTAATGCCAATGGTGATTGGGTCATCAATCAAAAATTTTTTCAGAAATTTTGATTTTCTTAAAAACAAATAAAAAATTATTTTTCAATTTTTTTAAAAAATTTTGTTTGAACTTTTTTGTTGTTAATTAATGCCTAAGGCCACAGTACAATTTTCAAAAAATTGAAAAAATTTTTTTTTACTTAAACGATACTTTATTATCATAGAAATAAGTTACCATGCGAGTTATAGCCTAAAACAATTGTTTTGACCGACTTTGAGTAAGAGTCTACCTTCGGCACGGCCCGAAGGGCCGCAGAAGCCCGAGCGCACCAGGCCACGCCCTCGGATTTTTGAAGGTATACCTGTGTCAGGTAATGACTATTAACCGTTTAACGGTAAATTGGGTCTCTACCTGACTGAAGATATACCTTTTGCATCATTTAATGCTAGTATAGCCGTTGAAACGACGCCGTTTAGTTATTTTTCTGCTCTTCGAGTGTGTTGATATATTTTTTTTGTATTTCGAAAGTTTTAGTTATGTAAATTAGCAAAATGAGTGACAGAAAAACTATTTACAATGCCAAAAAAGGGACAAGAACAAATTACCGTTCTTTACATAGGCGTAATATTTCGAGTCGGCGACTACCGAATCGCTATGAAGCAGAGGCAGAAACAGAAGGTGCGAGCGCGTCGGCGAAGAAACTGCGAATGTCAACAAGCATGAATAAAATTGTTTTTCATGTTCAGTTCGGATACAGAATTATTAATTTTGTAGCGGTTATGAGCGCAATTTGTGAAGTAGCGTGTAAAAAGTGCGACGAAAAAATAAAAATAACTAAATCGGCCACATGTGGTTTGGGTTTTAAATTTGTCGTTTCATGTGAAAAGTGTGAATAAACTGAAATAACTAGCTGCCCTTACATAAAAAAACGGCTATGAAATTAATCGCCGAATCACCTTAGCGATAGCGATACGCTGAACGCTCATTAACCGACGCGACGAAAGCAGCGCGCTCAGGCACAAAATCGATGAGAAAATCTGAAGAGGATCAAAATCTTGAGTTGGAAGGGCAACTTTATCGTGCTGGCATTGCAGACTAATGGTAACAAATTTTTTTATGTCGATTTTTTCATTTTAACAACAAAAAACATGTATGTCAAACTTTAAATGCGCTTTTCTCAAAACAGCATTTTTCAAATCTGCATGCTAAATCACGGCCCCAATTTTTATTCAATCAACTTCAAATTTTGACACAATCTTTGTATTCGAATTTCAAAGAGAAGTACGTAGAAATTTTTTGATTATTTAAAAACTTTTCATTTTATAAGTAATTTTATATGAAATTTTTCGAAAAAAATGAAGGTATCAACTTCAAATGAGCGCCATTTTCTAAAAAATCAATATTTTTAAAAAATCCTACGTACTTCTTTAGATATTATGATGTAAAATAACACAATTTTTATTTTGTTCCAGGTCGAAAATTACGCATGCAATTTAGCATGCAGAGTAGCGTAAAGAAAAAAGGGTCTTGCCGAAAACGCGCTGTGAGCGGCCATTTGCTTTTTGGAAAAACTAAACAAAAATTTTTTTTAATACTTCAAAACATGTATTTCATATACCATTGTTTACTTTTATTAATAAAAGTTTTTTTTTTGCGTATTAAAAAAATGTTGAATATGCGCATGATTTTAAACTTGCTACTGTGGCCTTACTCCTTAGATTAACGATAACAGATTTTTATAGGAAATTTTCTGCAGAAAACGAAACACTCTGCCCGATCGCTGGGCAATCAGTAGTAGTAGTAGTTCAATATCGGCAGTTGAATGAAAAAGAATCTTTTTGCATTCAAAATTCGATATCTCGACGATAAAGGGTCGTATTTGGCCTAGTAAAAAAGCAAATTGAAGCTGAATAAACAGGCTATTCAACCTATGCTTTGGTTTAGCTCGAAAACTTTTTAGAGAGGGTCCGTAGACCGAGAAAAAAAAAGTAAAAATTTAGCAATTTTTTTTTTGTGCTTTATCTAAGGATTGCGGAACTACCTGTGTTCCAAAAAATTTTTATGATAAAAATCTGAAAACTAGAGTTTTTGAATTTTAATCTTGAAAAGCTTTTTTTTGTTTCCTGTGCGACCGTTTTTCAGTGAGATACAGCTTGTTAAAAATCGCCAAAAATTTTCGAAAATTTTTTTGTTCCCTTAATTTTTGTGAAAAATGTATATCGTGGGGCCCCACCCGACCACTACGAAGGTTGTTTCTTAGTCGTCTGGTAAGCCTCAGATACATACTCAGTTCTGCAAGAAACGAGCACGCTCTGCTCGGGGACCCTTCAGTCGCCCCATTCACGTGAAGAGCCCATTTTTACGCGGATTCCTTCACATGCACTGAAAAGCCCTTTTTACAAAGATTTGATCATACACACGAAGAACCAGTTTTACGGGGATTCCGACCCTATCAACTTCCTTTCAGACGGTGCAAGGGTAAATTTAAAAAAACAAATTCCATCGAACTTAGAATTTTTCAGATGCGGAAATTAAAAAATCTTTCTAAGAAAAATTCTAAGTCACATCGAAAAAAAATTTTTTAATAACGATTTTACCCACATTTTGCACGGTGTTTAGTCCCTCATAAATAGAAAAATTTCAGATCAGATTTTGGCATAAGATCTCACGTAACAAGTTACGTAAGATCTTATGCCAAAATCTGATCTGATCTCACTGATCTTACCTTAGATCTCACGTAACAAGTTACGTAAGATCTAAGGTAAGATTTTTCAATAGGGCAGCAATTGTCATGGCCTAACACGGTCACACAAATTCTTAAGAAAATGAGTTTGGAGTCGTTAAATACCGTGGTGTTGACGAACCACAGGGTCTCATTTTTTCTGGAGAATCATTAATACGCTAATGCCGGCGGTGAATTGGTCATCAATCAAAATCAGTCCAGAAAAACCGCTGAATCGATCGATCTAAAAATTTAGGAGCTTCTTCGGGGTATATTAAGCTAAAAAATTTCCTTATGACCCAAACTCCCCCCCCCCCCCCCAATATTGTCAAATATACACTCGATTAACCAAAAGACAAAAAAATGACATTTTTTTGCTCTTTTTTCACGTTAACGTTACAAGTGGTTTTTTTTTTTAAATTAACCACGACAGATTTTTATAGGAAATTTACTGCAAAAATGAAACCTCCAGTCCACTTGCTGGGTAATCAGTAGTTCCAGAGATATAGGCAGTTGAGTGAAAAAGGATCCTTTTGCATTCAAAATTCGCTATGCTATGGTTTAGCTCGAAAAACTTTATGCATGCCCGTAGAGCAAAAAAAAATGTAAAAAATTAAGAAAAGTTTTTTCTTCGTGCTCTATCCAAAGATTGCATGACAAGCAGTGTTTCAAAAAATATTTAACTTCAAAATCTGAAAACTAGAGTTTTTAAGCTTTATAATCGCCAAAAAATATCAACATTTTTTTGTTCCCTTAATTTTTTGCGATATGCGTATGAAAGGTAGGGAAAAAGCGGGTGGGAGGATTGAATCTTTGATGCAGCATCCAATTTATTTCAAAGTAACTTGACAGGTATTGGAACTGGAAAGAGTATGTATTCTAGTTCAGTCATGACCAAATTCGTTGCAGTCCATATTTCTTTAATCTGAATATTTTATAAAAAGTTAGGAACAAATTGAGTGGGAAAAAAGCGAAAAACTTTAATATTATAAAAGTTTTATGTAATTTTATAATACAGAGCGTATAGGTAATTATTATTAAAAATATTCTGTTCTTAATTAATCTTTTGCAAATCATCTTACGCGGTGTTCTGAAAAAAATTACGATTTTAAAAAATTTATTCAAGGTTAGTTCAATAATTTAGAAGTTAATCAAACTACTAAAACTTAAAAAACTGTAACTAATTAACTTTGAAGTTAATAAAACTTGTAAACAAACATAGCTTGGAAACCAGTAACAGTTATATCCGTTTACATTTCACATCGCATACACAGTGTACCTTGTGTAAGTATGTAATAATCACTGACTTCCAAATATTTTTTTTTATCTATACATTTATAATTCGTTTATTTAGCATTGTATCGTCAATAGTAATATCATACACCGTACATAATGCATTTATTACATAGCTACGTATCAGTGCTTGCATTAAGGACTACAAATTTAAGTAATATGAACTTCTTATTATCAACTGAAAATCGCATAAAAAATATATAGTAATAAAAAATAGCAAAAAATAAATAAATAAATAAATAAATAAATGGGTTTTTTCTAATATCTCAAGAAGTGTTGAAATTTCTCTACCTCTTCCACTTCTTTTACTCCCCATCTCTAAATTTTTTTACGCTTCCTACCAATTGTCTATTGAAAACTAAAAATTTTTTTTTTCTAACTTAAGTCAGTCTCCTATGGCTCCTAAATACATAAATATTTCTATTATAAGCATAATCGCTTCCCCATTTTTTGCTAATAATATATCATCTGCATATCTTCTATTCTCTCTCCTTTTCCTTACAAAGATTTTTAAAATCTCCTATCACCTTGTTGCTCTCCTTAATTAAATCGCCCGTCATTAGCGACCGGTCCATCCTTTATTTTTCACGTTCAATCATGACCTATAAACTACCATATAGCCTCGCCACCGTCTCCTCTATTTATTTTATTTTACTCTCGGCCTCTAATTTTAACTTCCCTAATTCTACCTTTTTACTTACCCCTTTCCTGTCCATCATCTCTTCTTTTTCTTGGCGCCGGTATCCACGCTGCTTCCATCTGAAACCCTAACCTCAAAACCGCCCGCAAACTTTACGAAGACATGTCTTCCTTCCCACTTACTTCAAACGTCTACTTTTATTTGCCACCCTTATTTAAACCTTTACCTCTATTTTTACCTCCCGTATTTAAACACACCACTCTATAGAAAATAATTACGTAATTGAATTAAGTATTTGAATGACGTAGTCACGTAATGGATTCGAACATTTTATCACGTAATTCAGTTACGTATTTACTACGTAATTCGATTACAGAATACCTGTAAATCTAAGAAAAATCAATTCATATTCATAGATAAGGTACATTTTATGTACACTCCCTTTCACATTCTTTTGCCAATCTTCGGCAAAAATTTGAAAAGAAAGAATGTTTTATATCATCGCGAAAAATTATCGCAGCTTCCAAATTTTGACGGCATTCTTTTCTGTGGAGTAAAAGCTTTAGAAAAGTACATTTACATTTGAAAAAAAAAATATATATTTCTTCTTTTTTTTTACATTTAAATTCTAATAAAAAAGTAAGAAATTTTAACCCTCATAAAACTCCGTATAGTTTTTGAATCGATTATCGCATCTCAAAAATCTCAACGGTATTTGAAAATTTATGCTTTCAGATTGAAAATGCGGTGTCGTGCAAATTTATACAATCATTTTTAACTGAGTTATCATACTACACTGAGAAAAATTGTTTGTGAAATTTATTAGAATTATTGTAAAAATTACTATAAATTATTGCAATGCGACGACATAATGGAGCTTGATAAATTTTATCGTTTTTTTTTTTTTTTTTAATAATTTGCAAAAATTTAACAAAATTTAAATTAAATTATGTGGCGAATATTTAATGTTTTTCTGTCGACTCTGGGTAGCGAGGCCACGCCGAGCGAACACGCAAGCACGCCGCGATTATTTTCTTTTAATAAACACTCACATCGCGACGTCCCTGATGTAATAGTTAAATTGTTGTTCGAGGTATTTATTTCCGAAAGATCGAGTTGTCCGTCTGTCGCGGCATTTTCCCCAATCGCGCCAGCTACCAAGGGCCATTGTGCGCCCACCCACGCCTACCACCGAGCTGCCAGGAGGAGAGTTTGGACGCGGAGAGAACGACTTTTTCTGCGGGTCGGCATTCATTGCCTGGCGCCTAACGATGCCGCGAATTTTCCGCGTGCGTTCTACAAATAAATTAAGACCGGCAGAAAAGTGCCGCTTTGTAGACGGAGCTTTGCGGAACCTGGGGAAGCATCCGCGGGTTTTGCAACGTCACAATTATTATAAAAATTATAACTCCCATAATAAAAATTACTATGTAATATAGCAAATATGCCTAATTATAGTATTTAAAAGAATTTATATTAAATTTTATCTCATACGTTACTATTTTTCCTATTAAATATAAGTATTTACTATCGGATAGCAATTTTTGCTACATGGTATTGTAAATTTACGTTAAGTTCTACGAAAATGTGGATGCGGCGCCACCGCAGCTCGTCAAAAGCTGGACATCCGCGCGATATGGCAACGCCGCTTTAACATGAGCCGAGTGACAAAACTCGCTCTGTATTACTCGGCCACGTTTTTACTGTTTCGGGGAATGCATCGATTTTAGTTAATCATTATCTTATTAACGAAAAGTAACTATACGTTTATCAATATTTTAAAAGTTAAAAGTTAAATGAATATTTGAATGATTGAGTGATGTATGCTATTGTATTGTATTCTCAGTGTAATAATTCATATGCTTATTTCAAATATGCCGCCAAGTTGTATCCAAAAAGTACAAGTGTGGCGGCTCCACAGCCTACGCCGAGCACAGTCACCAGAGAGCGCCACGTCGCGGGCGCAAATATATCAGCGCGCCGCCGCAAGCAAGTTCTCACTCGGAGAGCGGTCTTCTGACACTCTGGTTGCTCCAAAATCAAATCCACCAAGACCAACTCCGGAACATCATCTCCGTCGCTTCACAGCTGCAGCGACCGCTCACCATAGCTTAAGGAAGAAAGATTTGATAGTGCTTACAAATACTTGAAGTGTTCTTAATTAATAGCGAACCTGGACGCATTTTTGTATATAGTGATTTTAATATAGTTATAAGTGATTGTACAGTTAAACGTCGTCGATTTATAAGTAAAAATACAGAGCAAGTGGACTTTCTAGCATTCGTTTTAAATCCTTCACATTCACCTTCCCGTCAGGTGCTGGAAAGGCTCTCCGCGCGTCGAAACAGCGCGGACAAAACCCACATTGGTGACCCCTAGCCAATCCAACATTGGTGACCTCGAGCCGAGCCGACTCGAGCCAAGCCACATCGGCGACTTCGAGCCCGCTTAACAAAATTCATCGACGACGCCAGTCGCACAGCACAACAAGACGCCACGGAAATCAGCAACACGAACTCCTTAAGCAGCAATGAACCTACCACGCACACCCCCACGAGGAGGCGGACAAACTGACCCGTAGCAAACCACTCAAGGCGACGAGTTACAAACTCTCCAGCAACAAAACGACGCGCTCAAGCAACATCTCGCTGAAATTGAGCAGCAAATCGAGCAGCAGAGAGCAGCCTACGAAGAGTTAAACACAAAGCACCGGAAACATCACGAACATAGCCGCTATCGGACAACCCAAAATTCCAACCTTCTGGAAGGACTTTCCCGATCTTTGGTTTGCGCAGCTCAAATCTGCTTTTGAAATTTACAGAATTACAGCAGATGCAACCAAGTTCAGGTACGTTTTGCTAAATCTTGATCAAGCGACGCTGCCGTTCGTTTCCGACATCGTCGCGCAACCCCCAACAAGCGATAAATACGGAACGATCAAAAAACGAATCACCGACTCCTTCTGCGAGACACAAGAATCTCAGCTAAGAAAACTCTTACGCCTGCATGTCACGGACGAGCGACCGACACACCTGTTGCAGCGCATACGGAATTTAGCCGGAAACCAGTGCAACGAGACGCTGTTACGTACGCTTTTTATAGATCACCTACCGGAGCAAATTCGCGCGCACCTGGTAATCAGCACAGCATCCAACATAGCCGAACTGGCAAATCAAGCCGATAAAATCGCTGAAATAATCCAACCTACAACATCGCAAATTTGCGCAGTGAGTAGCAACAACACAAAAACGCGCGAAATCGACGAAATTAAAGATGCCCTTGAGAAGCTAACCAAGGAGTTAACAGCCATTCGCAACAGTATAAATAAAATTCAAAATAAGCAATATCACCGGTCACGATCAAGGAGCAGAAACACAGAAAATAACAACAATAACAACAACAATAACAGTACTTCAAGTAACCTCTGTTACTATCACGAAACTTTCGGCAGCAAAGCACGCAAGTGCCAACCCCCGTGCGATAAGTCAAGGTCGAACCCAAGCGCAAATACAAACGAAGAGGGAAACTAACCCTGCTGCCACACAACGAGGCGGTGTCCGGCAGCAACTCTCAGGCTCGACAAGAGTATCGCCTCCACGTCTACAATAAAAAGGACGGAAAATCGTTTCTGATCGACACGGGATCCATAGTATCGGTAATACCTCGCGACTACGCAAAAATAAAAACAGGTACGAAAGAACAAGGAATTTTATATGCAGCAAACTCAACAAAAATTAAAACATATGGCGAAGAAATTATCTCCCTAAACCTGGGAATGCGCCGCGCAATTCAATGGCCGTTCATCATAGCTGATGTTAAAACTCCCATAGTAGGAGCCGACTTACTAACGCATTATGGTTTTTTAGTGGACCTCAGACGGAAACGGCTCATCGACCCGATAACCAAGCTGCACACACCTGGCAAGGTCAGGACCGCATCGCAGCACACAATATCAGCACTCTTCGACGAAAATGCAATTGAGCCGCAGTACAGGGAAATGCTAAAGAAATTTCCAGGCATCATCGCACCCTCGTCCAAGCACAGCCCCATCTCAGACTCAGTGGTGGCGCACCACATAATCACAGATGGACCTCCAATTGCAGAGCGACCACGTAAGCTCGCAGGCGAGAAGCTGGAAGCTGCAAAAGCACAAATCAATATGATGCTGGAGCAAGGGATCATACGACCTTCAAGCAGTCCTTGGGCCAGCCCTCTACACATGCAACGCAAGAAAAATGGAGATTGGCGACCATGTGGTGACTACCGCAAACTGAATGCGAAAACCACCAGGGACATGTACCCACCTCCTTTTATCCACGATCTCTTTCCCAGGCTTCACGGTAAAAACCTTTTCACTACCATAGATTTAAATAAGGCCTACTATCAAATCCCCATGGCACAGGAGCATATAAAAAAAACAGCTATAATTACTCCATTTGGACTGTATGAATTTATAGTAATGCCATTCGGCCTAAAAGGAGCAACACAAACCTTTCAACATTTCTTAGACTCTATCTTTCGAGATCTAGATTTTGTTTTCATATACATTGATGATATCATCATATTTTCAGAAAACGAAGATCAACATAAGAAGCACCTCCAAATTGTTCTGCAACGCTTGCAGCAGTATGGCTTAACAATTAACCCCAGAAAATGCTCGTTTGGAAAATCAAAAGTTAATTATTTAGGATTCGAGATTAGTCCAGAGGGCTACAAACCTCCACAGCAACGCATCCAAGCAATAGTGGACATCCCAAAACCTCAAACAATTAAAGAGCTGAGAAGATTCATCGGCATGGTAAACTATTACAGAGCCTGCATACCTCATGCATCTAAGCTACAAGCACCACTGTGTGATTACTTCAAAAACGCACGCAAGAATGACAAGAGGAAGGTCAATTGGACACACATAGCCGAACAAGCATTCACAGATTGCAAGAACGCACTCAAGTCCATCACTCTCACTTCTCATCCATCACACACAGCACCACTAGCTCTGGTAACAGACGCATCAGACTATGCAATTGGTGCATCACTAGAACAGTTCATCCAAAACACTTGGAAACCCATAGGATTCTTTTCTAGGAAGTTATCGAAGGCAGAGAAAGGATATAGCACCTACGATCGAGAACTTCTAGCAATTTACTCAGCAATCAAACACTTTAAACATCAACTGGAGTGCAGGAACTTCACAATAAAAACAGATCACAAACCTCTCACTTATGCTTTCTCACAGAAGTCAGACAAAGCTTCACCTCGTCAACAGCGACAGCTCAGTTTTATATCACAACACTCAACAAACATAGTCCATGTGAAAGGCGAGGAAAACACAGTAGCAGACACCTTATCAAGAATAAACGCAATAGATATGCCTACAACACTTTCATCACAACCAATCCACGAAGAGCAGACGAAAGACACAGAACTAAACAACCTGATTCAACAACAGTCATCACTCAACCTTCAACGCTTAACAATAGAGAACCATCCAATCTACTGCGACCTCACAAATGGCACTGTAAGGCCATACTTACCTGCATCTCTACGTCGAACAGCTTTCAACCTCACTCATGGACCAGCACACACAAGTGCACGCACAACCTCAAGGATGCTAAGAGAAAAATATGTATGGCCAGGGATAAGAAAAGAAGCAGCCAGATCCAAGCTTCACCAGCTGAAATGTTGTATGGCACAACCCTTCGCATCCCAGGCGAATTCTGCATACATCAAGATCAACCAGCAGATGCAACAGAATTTATAAAACAGTTCAGAAAACAAATGCAGTCAATAACACCAGTACCCACTTCTCATCACTCAAAAACACGCTTATTTAAACACAAAAACATAGACACTTGCACACATGTATTTGTCAGAAGTGATCATGTAAGGGAACCTTTGGAACCTCCATATCAAGGACCCTATCAGGTAATTGAGAGACCATCAGACAGAGTTTACACAATACTGGTGGATGGAGAAAGAAAAAACTTGTCGATAGAACGAATTAAACCAGCACACATGGCAGAAGAAGACGAGCCTACACCTCCATCACCTTCATAACCTACACCTCAATCACTTTCTCAATCCACAGCTGAAACACCCACCACATCAAGAGAAAATAATACATCCACTCGTCATGTAACTTTTAACATTACAGCTCCAGTGCAATCATCTGGGAGGGGAGTGGATGTGGCGGCTCCACAGCCTACGCCGAGCAGTCACCAGAGAGCGCCACGTCGCGGGCGCAAATATATCAGCGCGCCGCCGCAAGCAAGTTCTCACTCCGAGAGCGGTGTTCTGACACTCTGGTTGCTCCAAAATCAAAACCACCAAGACCAACTCCGGAACATCATCTCCATCGCTCCACAGCTGCAGCGACCGCTCACCATAGCTTAAGGAAGAAAGATTTGATAGTGCTTACAAATACTTGAAGTGTTCTTATTTAATAGCGAACCTGGACGCATTTTTGTATATAGTGATTTTAATATAGTTATAAGTGATTGTACAGTTAAACGTCGTCGATTTATAAGTAAAAATACAGAGCAAGTGGACTTTCTAGCATTCGTTTTAAATCCTTCACATTCACCTTCCCGTCAAGTGCTGGAAAGGCTCTCCGCGCGTCGAAACAGCGCGGACAAAACCCACACAAGTATACATGTAGGTGGCGATCACTGATTTTTCTAACTCGCAAGCAGACAGGCATCTCTCCGGTTAGTATATAAGGGCAAATGCTCTGAAACTCCGTAAGCGAAATAATATGTACATGCGTGCGTGATCATAAACGAGCGAATTATTATAATACAGCGTTTGTAATTAGGTTATAGTTATGCGAGAAATGTGAGCGAAATAAAAATATCTTTAAGACGTCGGTAAATTGTGATTCAAAAGTGACGGACAAATAAGAAGGTCTTCAGAAGAAAGAAGTTAAATTAATTTTTCTACAATAAATGCAATATTAAACATTTATAAAATTTTGTTGTAAAAATTATAACACGAAGTTGTAAAATTTACAATATTGGATTGTAAAATTTACAAGCATTGTATTGTAAAATCTGAATGCTATAAATTTTACAATATAACATAGTAATTTTTATTAAAACTGAGTATGTCGCCGCGTTACAATATTTTATAGCAATTTTTACTATATTTTTAATAAATTTTATAAAAAAAAATTTCTCAGTGTAGTAAAAAATTGATTGTTTTCCTCATTTCCAAATATCTCAAAAAATAGTAAAGATAGAAAAAAATTCTAAAAAAGAAAAAGATGTCTTTTGGAGTGAAAAACATAAATTTATAGTGAAATAAGGTTACTAAAAAAATTTTTTTTTTCAGTTTTCATGGATTTAAAAAAATTAAAATTTCTTATTTTGGGGAACGTATATTTTAAATACATTGAATAATCATATACATATACATATATAGGTATTACATAATCGAATTACATAGTCGAATTATTAACTGCCCTATTGAAAAATCTTACGTAAGATCTTACATAAGTTCTTATGTAAGTTCTTACGTAAGATCTTACGTAAGTTCTTATGTAAGTTCTTACGTAAGATCTTACGCGAGATCTTATGCCAAAATCTGATCTGAAATTTTTTTATTTATAAAGGACTAAATACCGTGCAAAATAAGGATAAACTTGTTATTAAAGATTTTTTTTTCGATGGGACTTAGAATTTTTTCAGATGTGTAGCAAAATTTTTAAGTTCCGCATCTGAAAAAATTCTTTAATAACAAGTTTATCTTTATTTTGCACGGTATTTAGTCCTTTATAGATAAAAAAATTTCAGATCAGATTTTCGCATAAGATCTCACGTAAGATCTTACGTAAGAACTTACGTAAGAACTTACGTAAGATATTACGTAATATTTTTCAATAGGGTGAATTACTAAACTGCTCGAATTTATTAAGTAATTAATTAAGTAATTCTATCACGTAATTTAATTACGTAATTATTTTCAATAGAGCACTCAACCACCCAAATCCAGCTTAAATCTTTTAAAATATAATATTATTCAAGTCATTATCATCAAGGTACTGTTAACTTGATAAAACGATAGATCGTTACCTAACGAAGGGTAAGTATCTCGTGGTTTTTTGATGTTTCATTTATACTTTTTGTTATAAGAAAATTAATAGTTTATTATCTGCTATATTATAATACAACATTTTTATTTGACTTTTAGACCCCTTAAATATTCTTTACGTGTACTAATTGCAGGCTAATGCTTTTTTGCAGGTGTCTGGAATAGTGGGTAGAGCAGATCTTTTATGTGGATTATTTATGTGGTTGTCAATAATATCATATTATAAATGCATTCATGCTAAACTTTTTTTCACACAATGTGTTTGCATGTTACTGTGCATTACAAACAGTATCATAGCAACCTTGTGTAAGGAAACTGGGATTACTGTTCTTGTATATTGCTTTTTTATTACTATTCATATGTATATTTCATGTAAATGTGTATTGATAATGAGTTAACAATATTTATACGTTTTAGGGTATTTGTCTCGTTTATGATGTAATTAATGTTAATCAAATTTTGCCAAATCATTTATTAAAAACTTTGAGGTTAAAGTATTCGTTCGAAGATGTAAACAAATTTTTATTATTAAAATGTTCACTTTTGATACGCTGTTCTATAATATTTTTGAGTTCTGCGTTACTGATATTCTTACGTTTTCAAATTATGGGATTTTCCAATCCAAAATTTAAATTATCGGACAATCCAACTTCGTTTGTAAATAATGCATTTCTTCGAATCATCAACTATAATTACATTTATAGTTTAAATTTGTGGCTATTATTATGCCCTGATTGGCTTTGTTTTGATTGGTCTATGGGTTGCATACCGCCTGTTAGTGCACTTGATAACAGATTAAGTATTATAATAATATTTTGGCTACTATTTGGAGTATTCCTAGTTACTATATTTTCCGAGAAAGATAATGAATATATCAGGTAATATTTAGCAGATCAGATATTAATTCATTATCTTTTTTCATATTTCAAATAATATTATTTATTTTATTTGTAGGTATATCACCATAAGTTTGGCTGTAATTATTTTACCATTTTTACCTGCCAGCAATATATTTTTTACTGTTGGTTTCGTTTTAGCAGAAAGAACTTTGTATATTTCTTCTGCTGGTTACTGTTTATTGATAAGTTTAGGATTCAAAAAATTTCGAGCACATAATACTTACCCAGATTTAGTATCAATATGCTACGTCTTTTTAGTAGTATTATTCTCAGTTCGTTCTTGGATGCGCAGCGATCAATGGAAAACAGAAATGACTTTGTTTCAATCTGGTATACGTGTGTGCCCTTTAAACGCAAAAATTCATTACAATGTTGGTAAAAATGCCGCCGATAGAGGTATGATCAGTTTAGCAAAATTGGAATACGAAGAAGCAATAAGGTACGCTAGATACAAACACTTCACTTTTCATTTAGATAAATTTATTTATATTAATTTCTTCTTTTTAAGATTGAATCCAAATTATTCTCAAGCTATGAACAATTTAGCTAACTTATACAAAGACGAAAATAATTATAACAAAGCAGAAGAACTATTAAGAAAAGCTATAGAACATCAGTAAGTTACGTTAATTTATGTATTCCCTACTGAAAATGGTTGTGGTTTGTTGCTTGTTGTGTTCGAACTTAAAAGAATGATTAAAGTTTCCTTTCTTTAGTTCATAGTTTTAGTTTATTTAGTTATTAACCTTTAGAGGGCCGGAATACGCCTCTAGGCGTAAGGGGTCTGACTCACCAACATCGCAATTCAGTTTGGCTCTAACTCAGGGACCTTAGACCACATTCCTATAGAAAAATGCGATTTTCAAATTTTTCAAAACCCCGGCCCTCTAAAGGTTAAGGAGAGTTGTTATCGTATCGAATATCCAGGAGAGAGTGATCCGTCACGTGTTACTTTTGGTTAGCAGCAGATATTATCTATAAGTACTGTATTTCTGACCTCTGCTAATTCTTGAATTGTGAGAAGAATTGGCTGATTAACCCGTTTACGCCAAAACTGGCATAAAATTTTGTTATTTTTCAATCCCTATATTCCTTAGATTTTTTACAGGAGTGGAAAATAACGGTTGAGAGTGAAATTTTCAAATATCGAGAAAATAATATTTTTTCGCAATCAAACAGGGTATCATGAGGTTTTTGAGGGTTCTGAATTCATTTCTGAGATCAGGTTTCGTATTCCACCATTCTATAAAAGGGTTGCAAATAAGGGTTAAGGGTAGAATTTCATAAAATATTGAAAAAATAAAAAAAATATTATTTTCCCGATATTTGAAAATTTCACCCTCAACCGTTATTTTCCACTCCTGTAAAAAATTTACATAGATTTTTCGAGTAGGTTGCATCAAAATATTGATCAGAAATCGTTTTTACAGTTATATTCATACAGATTATGGTGTTTGCAGCAATAAATACACTCCACAAATACTTAGAATATTCAAGGGTAAAAACTACCCCTTTAAAACTGTTGATGCTCCATTCAAAAGAGTTGTAGGGTCAAACTGACTTTAGGAACCGATAGAGGAACCAAAATTACCTATAGATATATGTTTTGATCTCATTTTGTTTTAAATCCGCCGGAAATATGGCGTGCCCAAAAATGTCCGTGTCGGCATTAATGGGCTAAACAGCCGTACACCGAGAAAAAAATTTAGTTGGAACAATGACCGCGAGGACAATAAATAGCAATAACTATCTTTTTTTGTTATTTTAACATACTAGAGGCAGTTAATTCAACAGACTGCAATATTGTTGAAACAACTGATATAAGAATAAGTTCATTCAATGAACTAAAGGTAGTTAACTGAATAGACTAAAACGTTGTTGAAACAACAGAAATACGATGTTAATTTAATGACATAGAGGCTATTGATGAAAATAAATAAAAAAAGAATCTCGAGTTCATATTTTTGGTTATTTGTAATATCGTTATCGCAGAATGGCCTGGAAACTTACGAAGAATCTGAAATACACTGAAGTTTTGTGGAAGTAGAAGATTACATTTTTATTTTATCAGATACCTTATATAATTAAATCTTTCGTAAGCCATAGACCTAAAGCTAATATCGCACGCATGTTTTATTACATAGTACCTATCATTAAACGCATCGCTCGCATACAATGTTAGAATCCTTACGACTTGTCCTTATATACTAACCGGAACGTTTCTCAGCTGCTTGCGAGAAAAGCCGAACTCTAGCGGTCAATTTTGAAACGATATTTAAAAATGAAATATAAGTTTATCATTTATCGCTAACACGAAATTCGAGAACGTTCGGAATGTAAACAAAAGTCGTGCGCCGGTCACCAACGTCGTCGGCTCTTTCGCCTACCGCTCCCCCTTTCCTCTCCTTATATCATGTAGTATATTTTAGCTTATATAGACATTTTAACAATTTTTCGAATACGTTACCATTTATTTCCCTAGTTTTATGTGATTATTATCAATAAAAAATGAACTAATTCATTACCACATCGATTGTCAATATTTCGTTGATTTGCAAAAAAAAAAACAATGTTTGTTGATTTTATACAACAATTCATTGTTACAATTAAGTGATAGTTTCTTTTAATAGAATTATTGTTCATTGAAAGAAACTTATTTATTAAGTGAATAGATTGTTTTTTACTTTAATATATTATGTAATATTTACTTAATGAAAATATTCATTAAATCAACCTCTGTACTATTGTTTTAGTAAAAAATATTTTTATTTTAATATAAATATTGAAGTCATTTTAATAAAAACGTGTTACAATAATTTGACGGAAATATTTATTAGTCTAATGATGGATGCGTTTAATTTAATAAAAAATCAATTAATCCAATAGATTTTCCGTTCAGTCAATGGAATAAGGGCAGTTGTTGCAAATTATTGTCCTCGCGGCCATTGATTCAACTAAATTTTTTTCTGCGTGTATTTTAAAAATGAAGGCAAATATCGTAAAATCTAAGAACGGATTCGGAAAGCGCAAAAACAAGTAATTTATTTTTAAACACAAAAGTTGGAATAAAACCGTATAACTACGTCCCTAATTCATTAATTAACCAAGATCGTAGCCATTTTGTTATGCCATGAAAGTTTCGTGAAATAATATTCGACAGTTTGCTTGTATATCGATATTTATTTGGGTAGTTGATTTAAGTAAAAAATGAAGTTGAGGAGAAATTAGAATTTAAATAAATTATGGAAAAAATTATTTTGATATAGACGCTATAGGAACGAAGGCTATTGAACTAACGAACCATTCCGGATCGATGGATCATGGTACTACGACAGCTCGAGCTTTTAGAAAAACGATTCAACAAGGATTTTAGATTTAAGAATTTGTACATTAGCGAGGTACACAATTGGTTTGAAAATGGTTTCGCGGAATAAATTAAAAACACAGCAAACGTCAGTAACTTATCTTAATTTGGAATTTGTAGTATAGGATTTCTATGTTCCTTACTATAATACTGGCTGAAAAATTCTAAACGTCCACGAAAAACCGTACACCCTTGTCACAAGCGAAAAGTTACAAAATCAAAAGAATGAAGGGCAACAGTTGACTAAGCACCGCTTCTCGGTCCGTTGTCCGGCTGCTCAGGCCACAAGGGAGGCTGTAGACGTATCGAGATGGGGACGCCGTCAACGACTAAGACCAAACTCTGCATTGCCTCGGTGCTCGATTGGGGTTATCCGACGCCTCGTGACTGCTGAAAAATGCGCTTAACCACAAATACTCAAGAAACAACGGCTACATCTCACAAAAAAATCATTCAATTCAATTCCAATCAAAGGCATTGTATTGAAGTCCTTTTGAGTGTTTATACTTGTCCTTCGTGTTCTGTATGTCGCAGTACTCGATGAGTAGTCGCGGAAGATACTGCATGTCCTCGTCCGGGTGTCTTATGTGCCGATGTCCTAAAGCACGGTTACCACCACGATTCCCGATAACTTCCTTAAAACTACGGATGCATTTGCAAAATGCATTTATCAATTTAAATGCATTTGATTGTTTGGTCGTTCACTCAAATGCTTTTCCTTTTTTCAATAATTCTATTAATGGAATTAAATATTGAGAATAATTGTGGACAAATTTAGTATAAAAATTTACGAACCCGAAAAATGCTTGCAATTCTTTAATATTCCTGGGTGTTTTAAATATTTTTATAGTGGTTATTTCTTTCAGATCGGATTTTATTCCTTCCGGAGTTAGTCGATAGTCGATAGTCGATGTCAGACTGGAAACGTACCCGCGGCCTTTCACGGGGACAATCGGGTGATGCACCTAGGCCTATTGGCCCTTTGCGCTCGGTCTCCTCATCATTCATTCCCTATCGACCTCCCTATATAGTCAACCAGTCTAAGAAACCTGCTAAGCCCCATAGAGCAGACCCCCTCCGGTTCGAGCAGCCACTCCTCATACACCCCGCGCCTACCGACCATCAACCTAGGGCACTGACACAAGAGGTGTAAGGGAGTTTCCTCGCTCGTACCACAGAGTCTGCAGGTATTCTCAGCACCTAACCCTATCCTATTTTTGAAGTGCGACAGGCCGCAGTGGCCCGTCAGCCACTCCACTACCTTCTGGGAAGAGTGATCATCTCCCTCACCCATCTTATCGGGGCAGACTCCGCTATAAACGCTTTTGTGTGCCTGCATTCCCCGTACCTCTCCCATTTTCTTATCTGTTCCTTAGCTTAATAAATAGCTTAAACTGTGCGAGTAGTTAAAGTGTAAAAAGTTCCAGCAATCAAAAGTGATGAATGCAATTGTTATACCTATTATACTGGAAAGTGTATTTTTTTCAATTTAACCTAGGTTGGCCCCCTTAATCGTCCTGTTCGTTCGCTCCACTGGATTAGCTTGGGGACGATATACGGGAGTACTGGTATGGTATATGTCCCGACCCTTGAAGTATTCGTCCACCATCTTATTCTTGAATTTCATGCCATTGTCGAACAAGAATACCTCAGGCACGCCAAATCGTAGAACAATTCTTTCATTGAATTCCTTCTAGATTGTCTTGCAAGACCCGATTGAAGATTCCTCTTCTTCGAACATTCGAGATCAGGCGTCTGGAACCACAGTCAATGTTCTCTTCCTGTGCTCTATGGTCAGGTCGCTAGTCTGTTCGTCGGAATCTTTATTGTCTGTAGTCACTTTAACGAATTATGGTCCGTTACTACCTTGAGTGGGTGCCCTTCGTTGTATAGTCGGAATTTCTTCACAGCCCACACGACTGCGAGGCATTCCCTCTCAGTCACCGTGTAATTCCGTTTCGCTGCTATAAGCGTCTTACTGACAAATTCCAGGACTCTTTCTACTCCGTCGGTATCTTGGAGTAGGACGGCCACTATGCCAGTATCGTTTGGGTCTGTGTGAACGATGTACTGTCCGCTTCTTGCGGTGCTTGATGCATGTACCATGACGCCACTCCCATGAATCTCCTTAGTTGTTTTATATTCTTGGGAACCGGATAACCTTTTATAGGTTGAATCTTGGCCGGATCGAGACGAACGCTGTCTCGATTCACCAGGATTCCCAAGTATCTCACCTCCGAACGGCAAAAAACAATTTTTTCTGTATTCACCGTGACTCCGGCTTCCTTTAGACGGTTCAACACAATCTCTATGTGTCGAAGGTGATCTTCATACGACTCTGAGGCAATGATGATGTCATCCAGATAGGCAAATGCAAATGGCTCTAATTCATTGCCAATTAGGCTGTCAATGAACCTCTGAAAAGTTGCATTGGACAAACCGAACGGCATTCTCTTCCAGTGGAATAACCCTAATCCGGGTACCGTGAAAGCCGTTATCGGTTTTGCTCTCTCAGTCAGCGGTGTCTGGTGATACGCTGAACTGACGTTCAACGTCGTGATAAATTATGCTCTCTTGATTTTCCGCAGTATGTGGTCCATGTATATCTGTGGATATACAACTATATCCGCAAGTGCTTTTAATTTGCAGAAGATGATGCACATCCTTCTCATGCCATTCTTCTTCTTGACCATTACTATCGGACTGGACCAAGGACTAGTAGTCGGCTCAACGACTTCTTGCGCTAGCGTCTTTCGGACTGTGCATTTCTTCTTCGATTTTTGGCGAAACCGGGTAATATTTCTGTTTTACTGGTTTCGTCGACTTTACATTGATATCATGCTAGTGCGTAGGCTTGTTGTCTTCTCTAATCGGATACATCCTCTAGCTCAACTGAAGCTAGGGCTGAGATCCCGCCAGCATCTGCTGCGACTTCTAGCATTACATAGGTATTGTCTTCTTTCAAAAACAAACGGTCTAAGTCCGGGTTCAACACTGCCTACGTAACAGTCCTCGTCTGACCCAGGGAAAAGCGCTACCCGGATATCCTTTGTAATGCCTGTCACCGTAAGTGACAGCAGGACATGTCCAATCATGGGGCAGCGCCTTCCGTCTGCAAGCCTTACCTGTCTTGCTTTTGACTCGGAAAGACTACGGTCGAGGCTGGTGGCGATTCGGAGTCCTAACGGCCCCATGACCTTATAAGAAGCTCCAGGGTCATTCAGTGCCCTCATCCGATAGTTCTCTACTTCTATCGCGAACCACCATGTTGTCTCATCCTCGACACGGCAGTCGATTCCACCAATCACTTTTTTAGAGATGTCCTCCCAGGATCCATCGTCGGACTCTTCCTGGGAGGTTGTGGCTATCCTCGGTTCATTATCCGGCATTTTAGCCTGATCTTCTCTTAAAAGAGTTCTCCCTTCCTCGACGTAAGGATGAGAAACACTCGCTGTTGAACCGCAAGTCCTCTCTTCCCGGTAATCTCCGGCAACTGCCGAAGATTCCGGAAGAGGGCTTGACTTCGGCTTACGCTGATCGACAGCTCCCAGTCATGTCGCATCAGCGATTGGTGAAGTCTTTTGGGATACTTGGACAGAGAAGACTCTCTCTTTCCGCCCTTCTTCCCGTGTTCCCAACAGTCAGGACAGGCGAATCCTAGAAGAGCGGTGGTAGATGCTGGAGCTTTGAAAGAGCGATGGCCAGACCGGAGCCAATGGAGAGCTGGAGTTGGTCGACTTGTAGTCCTGGAGGGCAAGTAGTCTTGAAAAGCAAAGTAGACCAGTGAACTAAATTTTCCAGTGCGTGCGGTCCCTTTTAAGGCCCAAGGGCCAGACATCCCCACTAGGGGCGCTGGGTCAAATGTCAGCGTTGATTGGTTGAGGCGTGCGAAAATTCGGCAACGTGGGAGTTGGAAAAGCGTAGCGGGGGTAACTTCGTGGCCCGAGCGGTGGCTGCGAGGCGGGGGTAGCGCCGAAGATTGCCGATTCTCTCTCTCTCTCCGATCTTCTTTCTCACTTCAAGTTCGTTACATATATTTCATAGGTTTTATTTATTTGTATATCGCGTAAGTTTTATAAACAATCAATCATATAAGAAACAATGTAAATAAAATTTAATGTTGATACAAAAAAGATTTGAAGTTTTAGCTATAATATTAAAGAAGTTAACAGAAATTGTTTAATAATTTATGATTTACTAAGTTTTAACATTATTTTATTAATTGGTTGAATAATTAATAGGCCATTTATTAAGAATACATAATTAAAATTCGTTAATATTATTTATATAATGAGAAAAAAGGAGATCTATATTTATTTATGTGTGAAAGTGCAAAAAATAATTATAATATAAACATTTATTACATTATTTCTTATCTATATTGATTGTTATAAACTTTCTTATAAGTAACTTAAGTTATTTAAATGTTAATGTAGAAGAACAGTTATTTTAATATTAAAAACTACGCATTTTAACTTAAAAACGGATGAATTAAATATGGCTTTGGTTTGATTATTTGCTTGTGGGAACAGCTTGTTAAAGTTATTTGTTACTATATACAGGGTGTCAATTAAGTCCCGGGACGGCTGAATATTTTCAGAGGTAAAGTAATTCTGATAAAGGTCAAGGTCATTTCTTAAGTAACTTTCAACGAGGAATCTAATGGTGACATTCACTTTGACCTTGGACTTGACCTTGAAGGTTATTTCAAGGTCAACTGTTTTTTTTTTAAATAGGAACCCCCATTTTTAAGACTGGTAATCGATAGAGCGGGAAATTTTACATTCAGATACGTAATTAAGTCAGAGCTAGTGTTTGAACTTGAGGGTTACTCCAAGGTTATTTACACTCCAGCAAGGTTCTTAGATACCTCTGAATATTTTTGCAAGCGGTAAAGCTATTCCTCGTGTACCTTTCAACGAGGAACTCAATGGTGACCTTATACTTGACCTTGGACGTGTCCTTCAAGGTTATTTCAAGGACACCTATTGTTTTTAATGGAAATCTTCATTTTTTACACTGGCAATCGATAGAGTGGGAAATTTCATTTCGAAAATAGTATTTGACGTGATCTTTAGAAGGTCAAATCAAGGTCAATTTTGGATAAACTGTCAAAATATTGTTGTATTCAAACTTTAGAGGATTTATGAAAGACTAAATGTTTGAAAAAGTTTTGAAACCAACAACATCGACCACCTTGACTTTGAGATCAGCTTTGCACATTATTTGAAAGTTCAAGCACTTTTTAAATTAATAACCTTACTATCGCCCTTATTCTTACTTTTAGCGTTACCCAGAAACAACGACTCAACGGCTGATCTCAAAGTCAAGGTGGTCGATGTTGTTGGTTTCAAAACTTTTTCAAACATTTAGTCTTTCATAAATCCTCTAAAGTTTGAATACGACAATATTTTGACAGTTTATCCAAAATTGACCTTGATTTAACCTTCTAAAGATCACGTCAAATACTATTTTCGAAATGAAATTTCCCACTCTATCGATTGCCAGTGTAAAAAATGAAGATTTCCATTAAAAACAATTCGCGAGGAGACAACAAATTCGTTGCAATAATAAAAGTGTGTTAAATGTTTATAGAGAAAAAGTTATAATGAATTTATGTGTGAAAATTGTTAATTTTGAATTTCTGAGTTTTCGGATTTTTTTGTTTGTTGCCCTTTTTTTATAAGAAATTTTATAGGAAATCATTATTAAAATATTGTTTGAGAAATTACTTGGATGGACATTGGATCATGGGAAATTACACTGAGCCGGTACACATTGAATTAATTGAATGAGCGTTTATTTGAGAATACAATGAGAAAGCTCTCGAGCAAGTCCGCTTGTACCTGAGGTAACCTTAAAGTGCCACGTGGCACGAGCTGTGACTGAGCGGGATACTTGTCTGAGTGATGCTGAAGAGAAATCCTGATGAGCGGTATAGCCTGTAGTAGATGAGCCTTGATAAGCAGGGTTGAGCAGGAACAGCAAAAAGCGATGAGTATGAATAAAAAGCGATGAGCAGGAAAAAAGCTGGATGGAGCGGGCTTGTGATGTGATCGGTGCGGCGTTCGGTCGAGAAGAGAGTCAGAGGTGAGGCTAGTGCCGACGTAAGCGCTGCGGCAAGCGCTCATCGGCAGGGCCCAGCGCCCGGAAGGTGCTGCCTCCTGGCGGCCCTCGTAATGAGTTGAGCGGAGCGCGCGTGTTTAAATTACAAATCGCGAACAAATTGCTAAAATAAAACTGTGTTAAATATCTATAGAAGGAAAGTTATGACAATTTCAAACTCGAAAATAATTAATTCGAAATTTTTGATTTTCGTATTTTTTGTCTTTTTTTATATGAAATTTTTCAGAAATTTATTATTAAAAAAGGTTACCTTATTTATGAGAGGACTATTAATTTCCTAGAAAAAGAATATCGTGTAAAATGTTTGTAGGAAGAAAGTTATAACAATTTTATGCTTGAAATTATTTAATTCAAATTTTCAGATTTTTATGTTTTTTGCATTTTTCTCTATGAATTTTTATGAAAATTGATTATCAAAATATGTTGTCCTATTTGTGGAAAGATTACAAACTTAATGAAAAAATAAAATTATATTAAATGTCAATTAAGAAAAAGTTATTACAATTTTAACTTAAAAATAATTAATTCAATTTTCTTCATTTTTGTTTAGAAGGCCTTGTTCGATTTTTTCGGACTTGTATTGATATGTTTGTAATTTAAATATCTATTGGTGTGTAAAATAATTGAAACAATTTGTAGTTTATTGACGAAGTTTGTTTATACATCGGTGGAAAATTTCCGGAGTCCAGGTATAGACACAGCGGCAGTTAGGGGTCGGGCGGTCGGCGCGCAAGGGTCGAGCCGTCATAAATTTGATAATGCGTTTTTCCCCGTTGACGCATCGCGAACATGACTAAACGCGCACTTTCTCTTTGTAATTTATTATTTAATTTATGGTTTTAGATGTAGAAAAATTTTGAGAATTTCTTAATGCAAAACAAGGTATGAGTCCCTTTTAAGTTGCTGAGAGTGGCGTTAGAAGGACTTAGTGGGATTGGGCCTGGAAAATCGGAGGGTAAGGGACGCGAAAATGTTTACCGCGCGGGGCAAAATATTTACCGACGGGAGAGAAGAGGAAAAAAAAAAAAAGAATGAAAATTTAGTGGACGTCACAACCGTACCACCGCTTTGCTGCCAAGACAAAATCGTTCCAACATTGCCACTTGTGCTTCTCATTCTGGTACCACACGGAGAAAAAAAATTCTTTACGTTTACTGGAAAGTTCGGTAACAGTAACCGAACCAACATAGTAACAAGGTGTTCAGTGAAGGTAACTGCAGTCTGTTCGGTAGTGGTAACAGAATAGGGAGCTCAATACAGTCTACCGAAGGTTTTCGTTGAATTAACTAAATTATTTTAGTGCGATCTTCCTAACTCAGACAAATTGAATGTTACATGCCAAAAATTTTTTTCTCTTCTTTTATAATTAATATTGTAATTGTAAGCAATAATATATATTATTTTATTAAAAAATAAGGCTATTCTAGAATGTTAAGTAAGGTTAATAAGAACTAATGGTTTATTGAAAATATGAAATATAGAATTTATTTTACAAAACACATCGCGTAGCGATATATAAATTGTTTTTCTATAAATTTTAAACATGGCCATGTATTTGGCAATTCACTAACATTTTTAAAAGTAGATTTCGCAGTTTTTCGTGACTTAATTTTGTAGGCAAATAAATGATCATTAAAATATTCATTCTCGTATTCTATCATAGCTATGTACACACTTTGCTCTTGAATAAATATTTTTGAAATTTCTCTAAAACAAAGGTATTCTTCGATTTTTGTGACAAATATCATTCCAATCTTATATTGTATGCCACAAAAATTAACATCGTTCGTCACGCAAATTTAGTTCGAATCAAGTTCGCGTTTAAAGTACTGTTTAAAATCTATAATACCGATGTTCTCATAAGAACTGCATATCAGATAATTCGCTGAATAACGTTTAGTATTTTTTAAATATGCATTTCTGAGCTGATTTTTTATGCATATAGATTTTGGAAGGTTTTGAGTATTACTAATTACTGTTGCTATTGATTTTAACTGCTTGTGCTTTGATTCGTACCTCATGCACTATGAATAAATTATCGGGCCATATTTTCTGAGGGACTGGACTAAGTGAAGCATATTATGGAACTTATATTTAAGGAGACCAAATAACTCTATATACAATACTAAAAAATTATTATCATATATTTCTAACTGCATGATGTAAGCTTCATCTGTTTTCGGTAATGTAATAACGCTAACAATTTTCCGAAAAAGTATGTACAGTTTCCAAGATGGGATCTCTTCTTCAATTTTGAAACCCACCATTAAATCTAAATATCTTGAGAAACACATAATTTCTGCAGCTGCCATTTTTATTTGTTTTTTTAAGATGTTCTATTTTTATTATGGGAATACGATTAGAACCTTCTAATTCACCATATGGGAATGTCTTAATTCTCTCATTTAAAAATTCTAATGTAAATAAGTTTTGTTTATAAATTAAATCATTAAGAATATTTATGAGTGTATAATGTGTTGTTCCTTCAAAAATGTCGTGCATAGCATCCAGTGAGATATTTTCACACACATGGAATCCTTTAACACCTTCAGGTAAAGGTTTTTCAACATAATTTAAGACACATTCCTCCTTCAAACCAGTTTCTCGAAAATCCTTTTTTTTTTCAAGTCATCATTATATTTTTGTACAGACCTTAAAGCATTTTTATTTTCAGTGACTCACCGTTGTATAGCAGTAATATTTTCAGTACAAATTCTGCATGGTTTTCCTGTATGGAAATTGTCAACAAATCCAAGGATTTGATTGAGTCCTTGGTTGTCACCTAGAATTTTAGTTAATTAGAAATGCACTTTATAATTTTTTGTTGAACTTTTATTATTAACCCCTTATCTTTCAAATTGTTTAATTCTTCAATTAGAAATTAGAATACGCGCCGATTTCCAAAGTATTTTCGGTGATCTGAATAAAATACCGCAACTACTAAAATATTGTCAAGTTCAGTCAATTTGTTAACTCGAGCGTGAGACCCAAGAGCATTGCCTGCTTCAAATTCGTCCTGATAAATGAAGAGTGGAAGAATAAATTTATCATCGGATTTATATTTTTTTTGCCATAAGTCGACTTGAATAACATTTGTTATAAACGTACGGTCATTATTTAATTCATTGATGTAATTTAGTATCATTTCAAATGCTCCCGGAATTTCAAGTAATAACTTTAAAGACCATGTTAATGGAATGTAAGACATGAAATTTTTTTTCGAATTTCATCGAATTACCTACAATTGTAGAAAATTTTGTACCTACTAAATGTTCAACAGGTTTTTTAAATAAACCTTTCCTTTCGTACAATGCAAGTACCTTATGTTCTGTAGAAAATAAATCAAAGATTGTTTTAGAATGTACTACAATTTCATCTATGTTATTTAATACATCCGATCTATTAGGTTTAGACTTAATTTGCTCTTTAATAAAAGATATATAGGTTTTCGTTGAAAAATCTATTAGTGTAGTTATGAAAATTTGTGCGACTTTTCTAGGTATTATGTTATAATTACCATAAAATTCTAATGATAATTTTAAGATCTCGCTCTCTAGGTCCATCATTTTTAATAAAAAACGTTATTTGTAAAAAAATATTATAATTTTTATGAACTATGCGCAACAGACAACGTTATAACGTTAAATATAATAGGACTTTTTTCAATTTTAGAATTTAAAAACTATTTTGCTAACTTATCAAGTTCTTCTATTAATTTAGATATTACGCTGTAACGTTTGCATGAACTTAAATCATGTTTATAAACATATGGTTGTATAAACGACCAAACATGCCTACACTCGATCAGAAAACTAGCTTGCAACGCAAAAACGCTTTTTTAGTAATAATCTACTGCTTCTAATAAACTTCGTGATTCAATTTCAAATTTTGTTTTGTTAATAATCACATGAACGTGTACATCGCTGTCAACAAATCCTTCAAAATTCAAATCGCCAATAAACGCAACGTAGGATCCAATTTCGTTATTTGATGAATTACTTTCTCTTTTTTCTTGAATTTCAAGTAACTGTTCTTCGTCCTAATTTTAAAGAAAATATATATACTATATACATATAATTGAGCGAAACGTTATATGCCTTGAATTTTTTCAAGTAAAATATCTTGATCCATTCATTACCTGAACAACGAGTATGAAGGACTCTAAGACTTCGCAAATACTTGTTCCAAATGGTACAACTACTTGACCGTCCTTATCCCTTTTTCTATTGACTATTGACCCCAATAATCTGTGAAGACAAAGTAGTGCAACAATAGATCCTTTTCCTTTTAAAAAAAATATAAGAAGCTATAATACTCTAATTATAATGGTTTAAAAATGTAATTATTTTATCCAAATACCTTTAGCAAAAATGAATGATAAATACCTAAATCAATTAGTTCGTTGTCTTTCTCAAACAACTTCTTTTTGTTTCGAGCATGCGCAAGTACATTAGTAGCAACTGTGTCCCAAGTTTCCATAAATTTATTTCCAATTTCCGGGTAAAAGACATCAAAGTCAATAGAAAGCTAATATTTTTTAAAAATAATAATTAGAAAAATAAAAATACACTAAAATTATAAGCGATAGTTTCAGAAACTTTACTAATAAATGACCAAAGTTTGAGTTTAAACATCTATATAGTTCAAAAACCTGCTCAATTTTTTTACACCTTTCGCGAGTTGCAAAACTGTTGCGCCAAATTTTAATCACTTCGCTTTTTGGTTCGTTATTATTCAGCAGCCATTGTACCGCTTGATCCGTAATATTTCCTGAAATATCTAAAAGTATGGATTTAATAATAAATAAAAAAATTATATTTATATTCAAAAAACTTCTGGCGCTTCATCATCTATAGGAATTTTTTTAATTTGTCTTAACTTTCGGCGAAATTATAGTACCTATCATATAAGAATCCACCTACATGATGTACTTGACCGTTTCTTGCTTTCTTAAATGGGCTATAGAAAGCTAGGCTATATTCTTCTATTGACTTATCGGCTGGCTTAAAAATTGGGCTACACTCTTTTGCAAGTTGCAAGAATCTTTCTTTTGTTATTCTGAAAATCAAATAAAAATTTTTAATCATGATTAAATATTTTAAATTATTTTTTAGACAAATGATAGAATATATTTGTCTAAAAACCTATATGATCCTGTGCTATGAAATTCTTGCTCTATAATTAAATCAGTTAGCAATTGGGTGTTAATTATTTTTTGCATTTCAAACGTAGCTAATACTATTGTACCCTTCACCTTGGTTTTTAATAAGTCAGCAACAGACTTTTTGGTTTTAGCTGTTTAAAAAATAAATTTTCAAAACTAAATAATAAATTATTTGTAAAAAATATAATTGTTGGATATATGAGTGTGTATGTGTGCGCCCATGAGTCTGTTCAGTGTGGCGCCACCTTGTTCCCCCGCCATTAAGTCTCGCTAGTCTACTGAGAGAGCTCGAGTAGTGAAGACGGCCCTTTTGATAAATAAAGTTTTTCTTATAATTTATTTATTGGTGTCTTTATTTCGAGCTCCTAAAGTAGTATTCTAACAGGTTATGGGCCTACAGAGCTTCCACTGCGCGTAGTGACTAATAGTGCTGTGTTCTGTGTGCAACAAAAATCTCCAGTTCATCAAACTAACCTCGTGGCGGAATGGCAAACAAAGAAGGAGACGTGTACACCTCCGTTTCCAGCCAAGGCGAGGAGGAGACCTGCACAACGAGGATCCACATGGAAAACAAGAGCGTCGAAGACTGCAAGAGTGTTGAGGAAAATAAGAGCGTCGAAGACTGCAAGAGTGTTGAGGAAAATAAGAGGGTCGAAGAAAGAAAGAGTGTCGGAAAAGAAAAAGCAGCGGAGAATAAGGATGGAGAAATCTCAAACACTGCTATTAAAGAAGGTAAAATAAAGATAAGACTGTTCGTAAATTTAAGACGGTGAATTTTGCGATAAAGGTCTGAGCTTCCTCCTATAGCTAGCGGTGCTTGTAAAAAGATAGTTTGAATTAAAAGAGCACGCTGCTAACAAAGGCAAGATGGCCGCTCGCGTCGCGTGTCGGGAACGCTGGCCACGTGCCCGGTGTGCATGGCGATGAGGAAGGAGGAAGCGGAAGACGAGAATTTAACAAATAAATAAAATAAAATCTCGAGTAATTTAACAAATAATATTTGTTGTTTAACAGATCTGATAAATGTCAATTGACACATACACCATTTCTTTCTCTTGTTTCTTGATTTGGAAAGTAGGTGCACTTGTTTCTCGGATCAAGGCGGACAGGTGACTTGAGGTTGTTACTCGTCACTTGTTATAGAATTAATAGTTGCGCTCACCAACTAATATCTATAGTGTGTATTGGAAAACTTATTCTTTGATAAATTTCAGACAAGACGGCATTATAAGAGAGTGAATTGGATCACATTAATAAAGTTTTCCTATACGGCAAGGTTGACTGGGTGAAAGTCACTCAGAAAACTGATATGCAAACACCCAAACAAGAGGAAGAGGTGCCCAAGTTGGACGAAGTGCGAACTGCTGCCAGTTGCAACACTGGCAGTACAGCTCAAGTATCTAGTATGAGCAGCACAAGTACCCCTGTAAATTTGCCTTCTGATAAAAAGGGTAAGACTGTAAAAGACTATCAGACGGTTTAAGAGTGTAACTTATTGTTTTCAATTAAGAGAGACACGCGTGTTTAAGACTGTTGAGACCGTAAAGACTGCTAAGAAGGTTAAGACGGTTAAAGATAAGAGAGAAAGAGTGTTTGTCTGAAATTGAAAATAACTGGTGTATTAATTTCAAGAAACGATAAGAGTAAGGGTACTGAAGAAAAGTATTAAGACTTGTTCAAGTTGGTGAGCAAGTTGTGTGAAACAAATCAGAAGACGACTGAGCAATTTACAGCGTTCATGGGCATCCTGAATTCTAATATGATTCAGTCAAATAAGAATATCGCTTCCCTAAGGACGAGCTTTGAGAGTCTGTTCAGAGATGTTCAGACTGAATTGAGTGAGCAGAGCAGGAGCCTTTTTAAACTGAAGAGTGAGGTTAGGTCAGGCTTCCTGCTCCTTATGAATCAGATAGAACAATTCTATGAAGACGGTCTGGACCTAAGTTTAGTAATTTAGGGAGAATGGTTGTCCATGTAGGATACACACCAACAGGATACATTCTGTTGAAAGTTGAAGAGGGTAAATTTTATGAGAATAGAGATGTTCGATCCAATAAAAGAGTGGTTTTTGGAGATCGATACAATTCAAAGAGCGTTAAAGACTGGCATAAAGACGATACAGTGGTGAATCAAAAGGACTGATTTGCGAAATTCGATAAAGAGAGTGGAAAGACTGTAAGACTGTTAAAAACGGAGGGAGAGTCCAAGAGAAAACTTGAAGAGCAATCTAAGAGCAAAACAACAGATAATAAAAGAGTGAAATTTCAAGAGAGTCAAAGAGAGTTGAAAGATTGCAGTTTCTCAGACATTCCCTGCATTGCAAATCAGACCGCAGTGTCATTTCATCAGCTGTTTCAAACGATAACTCTGAAGAAACGAGCTTAGCACAAGCTACTTCAGATGCAGCGTTTCATTCCTTACTTGCAAATGTGAAGGAAGATCCTGTATCATTTAAACAAGCCATGGAATCTAAAGAGAGTCAGCAGTGGCATGAAGCTATTGAAAGAAAGTTGAGTGCAATGAGAGAAAATAAGGTCTGGAAGATTGTAAACAGACCTGGCGCTCAAAAAGATGGTAAAAGAGCGAACATCATAGATTCCAGATGGGTGTTTAAAAGCAAACCAGCTGAAGACGGTCAGAAAAGTTTTAAAGCCAGATTAGTAATAAGAGGGTTTAAAGACAGTAATAATTATAATCTGCGAGATACCTATGCTCCAGTCTCACGATTACCTCTGGTGAGAGTTTTATTGGCAATTGCCAACAAACTGGATTTTGATATGTGTCAACTTGATGCTCAGACAGCATTTCTAAACGGACATTTATCTGAAGAAATATACATGGAGATTTCCGAGGGACTTGAGGTCTCTGACCAGAGTAGTCCGGGGAATCTTGTATCTAAACTTGAAAGCGCGTTGTATGGTTTAAAGATAAGTCCAAAGAAATGGAATCAAAGATTTTCCGCGGCTGTAGAAAAAGAGGGTTTGAAATCAAGTCACATCAATCCATGTTTGTTCACCTGGAGGGAGAATAACAAAATAGTAATTTTACTATTGTATGTTCATGATATACTTTTAGCTGGCAACGATAAGCATAAAATGAACAAAATTAAAGAGGGTCTAAAAAGAGAGTTTAAAGTGAAAGATTTAGGTGAACCTAAAGAATTTCTTGGTATTAAAATTAACCGCAAAAGACAGTCCAAGATTTTGAAGTAAGTCAAGAAAACTACATTCATAAAGCTTTGACAAGGTTTGGATAAGAGAAAGAGAGAACGACGGTCAAACATGTAAAGAGAGTGAACCTTACCATATAAAGAGGCTGTAAGAACATTACTGTATTTAGCATGTGCAACAAGACCGGACATCGCTTATACAGTTAATGTATTGAGTAAACACCAATCAAATCCTACGATCAATGAGTGGAAAATGGTAAAGAGAGTCTTTTGTTATTTGAAAGGAACGAGCCAGTATTTTTTGTGCTATAGAGGCAAAGAAAGCAATATGCATGCATTTTATGATGCAAGCTTTGCAGACTGTAAAAACCTCATTGACCACTTGTGGATATGTGATAAGACTGTTTGGTGATTCGGTGTCATGGAGAACCCACAAACAACCTTATGTAGCTCTGACTACGTGTCAAGCAGAGTTTGTTTCAATGAGTGGGGCATGTTAAGAATTGATTGGTTTAAATGAATCAATTAAGCTGAGGTTAAACAAAACTTTTTTCCCCGTTACACTATGTTGTGACCATAAATCAGCTGAAACAAATGCAAAGGTTAATGCAGGTAACAAACTACGGCACATAACTGAAGTAAGAGAGAATTATGTCAAAGAGTGTGTAAAAAGAGAGTTTGTTAGCCGTTGTCATTTGAGTTACACTGCAAATTAACTGAAAGACTGTTTAATTTAAACAAAGAGTGTTAAAGAGGGTTAAAACGAGTTGCATAAGAGGGTTTTTGTTTTTGAATGTTTCAGATAATAAGAGCAAGTTAAAGAAAGCCATAAGACAGTCAGGAACAGCAGGTATGAACCATGGAAGAGAGATTTTGAGAGACACTACCGAGAGCATGTATGCGAGCAGATATACAGAGATGACCAGCAAAGAAGATTAGTCAAGAGAGTTGAAAGACACATGGTCGGGAGGGAGTGTTGGATATATGACTTTTTAGTTTTAGCTGTTTAAAAAATAAATTTTCAAAACTGAATAATAAATTATTTGTAAAAATATAATTGTTGGATATATGAGTGCGTATGTGTGCGCTCATGAGTCTGTTCAGTGTGGCGCCACCTCGTTCCCCCGCCTTTAAGTCTCGCTAGTCTACTGTGAGAGCTCGAGTAGTGAAGACGGCCCTTTTGATAAATAAAGTTTTTCTTATAATTTATTTATTGGTGTCTTTATTTCGAGCTCCTAAAGTAGCATTCTAACAATAATAAAAAGACATATCCCAATAATACTGACAAACAACTGTTAAGACATTCACTGATTGCCCATTGACACTCATAACTTCAATATCATTCGATACATTTACACATGATGAATTAGCAGTCGTAGGTGATGTTGGGAAAATATTAATAATAGGAATTGGCAAAACATCAATTTTTAAAGCATCAAGGACAGATGAATTATCCTTCCACTCATTGAAACGAAGCTTGAATTTACATTTGAAACCACATTCTGTGTTAGTAAATATTTCATTGATGAAATCATCATCAATGCCTTCAAACGTTTCTCTATCCACACCAGCCTCTGCAAAAAGCTATAGGTGTTTACCAAAAACATTCACACTCAAAAAGTTATATTACTGTAATACCTTCAATAAAAGCACTTGAAACTACCATTATGAAAAATAGAAAATTATTTTTATATGTAACTGAAATTATTTTTATATTTAATCAATGGTATATATACAGAAATAATTTTAAAAATATATAACCATTTTTCTATATGTCATATACCCGGTTCAAATCAAAGTAAATATAAATATAGACTTAATTTGGTCCATGGACTTTTTAGTCAGTGTATGCGTTGAATTACTTTGGTCCAATAGAGTAAAATAAGTGTACGCATAGACTTACTTTGGTCTACGAATATAATTACTTTCATTCTGGGCATCGGAGAGTACCTAAACAAAGCTACTAGATATACTCTAAACACATATTGCTATGGACTGAGTAAAAGTATGTGTACGCTAAGTGAAATAATTACTTAAGAATTTTAGCTTTCGATTACTACTCAAACCTGATATATGGTACATGTAAATATTGTTTCTTACATGGACTCCTAAATAAATGCTATTGTTCAGCATATTTCTTAAATAATTTCAGTCAAATCACCCACAGAAACCTGTTAACAATTATAACTAAATTTAAGGTTAAGTATAATATTTTTAATTACTTACTGTCAAACCTGTCGATGAAACTCTCCAACTTCCAGACTCTCGACACCTATTTCGTAAGATTGTCCATAATTCAACTATAAGCACACTCGCAAACAAAAAGTACTGTCGTTTTTTAATAAACAATCACTCGTCGCTACTTACGTATACGAGCAGTATAGTTGCCACTACGATCTTTTTAATTTGTTATGGGTACCAAAAACTTCGGTAACCACTAGCGAACTCTACAGTAGCCGTAACATAACTATCTGTCATGCATTTTACTGAATTACCGTCAGTAGACGCAACGTTTTTTTTTCTCCGTGCAAGTGGCTGCGGTACCAATAAGCAATTCCGCCAGGGATGCCAGCATCTGCTCGTCTGACAGGTTTGCTCTCGCCCGGTAGTCTTCCACTCTGGTAAGGAACACTTCTATGCTTTCGTACCTTTCCCCTTTGCCGACTATTTTGCCAGTGTTATTTTGTTCGTAATATATTTATTTAATAAATAAAGTAGTACAAAGTATCGCAATGTGAAGGTAGGTGTTATCGCTACGAGGTCGTAGCACGGACTGACTGCAGGCGCGCAGATCGGTTATTAATTACATTTTTAAGGAATAGGTGGCGCACAGCCCTTACATCGCCGTGACGTATGAATGTATTTCTACACATTTATAACACTCCCACTTACGAAATACATATAACGCCAATATCATTTCTTAAACGCTCAAAACATACTTTTGGCAATCCTTTCGTCAATATATCGGCTTGTTGTTTTTTAGTATTTATGTACTTAATGTTATAAAATTTTTCATGATATTTTTCTTTGACAAAACTGTACTTAACGTCTATGTGCTTAGTTCGACAATGAAATTGCGGATTTTTGATAATCTTTATTGCGCTTTGATTATCCACATAAAGTACTGGAGTCTCTAATTTATAATTAGTTAAATCTTGTAATAATCTGTATAACTATATAAGTTCTTGTATAGTGCCGCACGCAGCGATGAATTCCGACTCGGTCGTTGATAGCGCTACAGATTGTTGTCTACGTGAACTCCATGCAATCAGATCGCTTCCTAATTTTATTGCAAATCCTGATGTTGGCTTACGCGTTACAAAATCACCTGCAAAATCTGCATCACTGTATGCTAAGAATTGTGCATTTTTATTTAAATGATTATTACCATATACTAAACCATAATTTAATGTACCTTTAACGTATTTTATTACGCGTTTTACGCTATTCCAATACCCGTTCGTAGGCTTATCGGCATACCTGCTTAGAACTCCCACTGCAAATGATATATCGGGTCTACTAATCATAGCAAGGAACATTAAACTACCTATTGCTTCTTTATAAGGTACGTTATTTAAAATCTGATTATTTTCAAAGTTTTCAAGCTTAGTTTGCGAATCGACGGTACAAAGACTTCGTGTGCATCTTGCATATTAAAACGCTTTACAATCGTTGTAGCGAATTGCTCTTGATTAATAAATATGCACCCATTTGTCATATAAGTTACTTCTATGCCTAGAAATATATTCAAATCGCAGACAGTAATTTTTAAATTATCTTGTAAATGCTTTAACAAATTTTCTATTCTCTTAATATTTTTACTCGCAATAACGCCGTCATCAACATGAAAAATTAAAATAATTTTTTCACTATCTTTGCTTACAAAAATACAAGGATCCGCTGCTGTTTGATATAAATTATACGATTTAAGGTATTCGACAAATTTGTCATTCCAGCATTTCGCAGCTTGTTTAAGTCCATATAGACATTTTTGTAATTTACAAACTTTTTTCTTATCACTAGAGAAACCTTCCGGTTGATGCATATATACAGTTTCAGTCAATTTACCGTTTAAAAACGCAGTTTTTACATCAAATTGTTTAAGATGCATTTTTTCACTTGCAGCAACTGATAAAAATAACTTTATTGAATTGTGACGAGCGACCGGACTAAGTGTCTCATTGTAATCAATGCCTGAACGTTGCTCGTACCCCTTCACTACAAGTCTAGCCTTAAAAATTTTCTTTTCTTTTTCTTTTCTTTTAATCTTATAAACCCATCTATTTTTTAAAATAGGTACATCTCTCGGAGCATCTACAAGTTCCCAAGTATTGTTTTCCTGCAAGGAAAATATCTCCTCCTTCATGGCTCTTTGCCATTCACGCGAGCCAATGCTTTGTATAGCATCGTTAAAAGAAATAGGTTCGCTCGCCTGAGAAATAAACAGTTCTTCTATATCAAAATTATTGTCGAAAATAATTGGCATTCCGTATCTTTCGGGTTGGCGATCTCTATTTCGATTACGCAAATTGTACTGATGATGTTGCTCGTTTTGTTCATTATTTATATGGTTTGCAATATCATGTTCAACATTTTCATGGAAACTATCATTACTCCCACTACTAGCAGCATCATCAAGTACATTGTCAGGTTCATTTTCGTTTAAATCATTTAAATTTTCGTTGATTTGTTCATTATTGTTTTCATTAATAACAACTTGCTCATTCAAATTTTCATTAATAATTTCCGGATTTCTATTTTCATTTACTTCGATATTTTCATTTACAGTATTTTCAACAATTTTCACGTATGAATTAGGATCTTTTACAGCTTCAAATCTAGAATTTATTAATTTGTCTTTAAATATCACATCTCTGTGAAGTTCTATTTTATTAGTTTCAGTAATTAAGATTTTATATGCTTTTACATTTTCATCATAACCAATAAAAATTCCATCTTTGGCTTTTGCATCCCATTTCAAACGTTTTTGTTTTGTAATATGCACAAAAACTTGAGCACCAAACACTCGAAAATGTGAAAATTTAACATCTTTTCCGAACCATAATTCGTACGGGCTCTTGTTTTCAATTTTAGTTTTTCTAGTTCGATTTAAAACATATGAAACAGTATTTACAGCTTCTGCCCAAAAATTCTTTTCTAATCCGTCTTTAATTAAAATAGCTCACGCTGATTCTACGAGAGTTCTGTTCTCTCTTTCGGCTTTGCCGTTCTGTTCGGGCGTGTAAGCTACAGTGCGTTCATGCTTAATGCCGTGCTTTGCCGTCAATTCAGACAAGCGTTTGTTTACAAATTCTAATCCATTATCTGTACGTAAAATATTTATACTTTTTCCCGTTTCATTTTTTAATCGAATTATAAAATTTTTAAAACAATCTACAACTTCACTTTTATTTTTTAAAAAGTATATTTTTACATAGCTAGAATAATCATCCTTAAATAAAAGAAAATATCGTGACTGACCAATTGAGGGTATCTCCATAGGTCCACAAACGTCAGCATGTATCAATTCACCGATTTGTTTTGTTTCAGTATTACTTATATTAAAAGGTAATCGATGTGCTTTTCCTAAAACGCAGGCATCGCAGAAAAAGGTTTCATCGCTAAAATTAATATTATTTTTTATTAAAAATTTTTTAACGTGTTCTAAATTCTGGTGAACGAGTCTCTCATGCCATAGTTTTAATACATTATGTTTGTTATATTCGTTATTTTACTTGTTACAATTTGTTTCGTTATTTATCAAACTATAATATTTATCATTTTTGGTAAATTTAAATTCAATCTTAAACAGAGCTTTTTCATTTGTTCTTTCTCCAATTACAGCAATTTTATTATTTTTGTAAAAGCTACATTTTAAATTTGTTGATTCAAAACGTAATCCTTTAGCAAGAGCACTACCCATTGAAAATAGATTGAATTTAATTTTTGGTACGTACAAAACATTTGTTAAAACTTTTTTATTCCAATTATTTCCGTCAAACGCGAGTACGTCTATATTACCTTTACCGACTCCGTAAATTACATGACCGTCTCCAAGTCGAATGGGAGTCGCATTTTTTAATTTTTCGTAGTCCTTAAAAAGATCTAGGTTACCACACATATGCGATGTTGCGCCGGAGTCCAGAAGCCAAGCTGATTTATTGTTGTTTACGTCGGAGTATGTAGATGTGAGAGAGACTTCACCAACGATGAGCGCGTTGTCTCCTAGTCCTTCGCTGCTTGCCGCTGGAGTTCCGCTCCTATTCTTTGAATTGACCGTTGGTCGCTTGTGTTTATTTTCTTCAAGGAACCAGCAGTCTTTTCGGAAATGGCCCTCTTTCTTGCTATTAAAACATTTTACATTCGAGTTTTTCTGCTTTTCTTTTCCAAATTTTTTATTGTTTAAAAATGTTTTTTCCATCTTTTTTGTTAGAAGCGCTGCACTTTCTTCTCCTTGTTGAGATTTCCTTCTAGATTCTTCCATGACTAAACGGGCTGTTAAATTATCTATAGTTTTTTGAGTTTGCTCGGTAGATTCCCATGCCGAAATAACGTAATTATATTCTTCTGGAAAAGTCATGATTATCTTCGTAATAAGCATACCATCTGAAATGGTTTCACCAAAACTTTTTAATCTGCAACATAGGTCTTGAATTTTTGAAATGTGCATGGCAAGATCATCATTTGAATTTTTTTTGTAGTTGAACCATTCTTGTAGCAACATGTGTATGCTTGTGTCGGATTTATTTTCGTAAACTTTATGTAATTTTTCCCACATTTCTTTGGCACTAGAATAATTTATAATATGCAGCATTGGTGCGTGTTCTACAGTTGTTACGATGTATTTTTGTGTAATCCCATCGTTCTTTATCCAGGCTGCAATTTCTTTTTCATAATTTGCCTGAGCTGTGGCGTAGGCAGCTTGAGCGGTGGCATCAGCGCCTTCCCCCAATTCTGGAGCCGTTGGTTTCTTTTTGATACCTTCCACTATGTCGTATACACCCTTTGAAACAAACATTATTTTTACTTGAAATCTCCACACTGTCCAATTTTCAGTGCCCTTCAAACTGCTAATTTTTATTACTTCACTCTCCATTTTTGTTTTTGCTGTTCACTTTTCTTTAACACAAAAATGTTCTTTGTTTAAACTACTTTATTTATTCTTACGAGCCTGGGCCCATAACCTGTTATTTTGTTCGTAATATATTTATTTAATAAATAAAGTAATACAAAGTATCGCAATGCGAAGGTAGGTGTTATCGCTACGAGGTCGTAGCACGGACTAACTGCAGGCGCGCAGATCGGTTATTAATTACATTTTTAAGGAATAGGTGGCGCACAGCCCTTACATCGCCGCGACGTATGAATGTATTTCTACACATTTATAACAGCCAGTTTGAACAATTCGGGCAACTTGCTCCGGTTTCGTTCATACTAGGTCTAGGCATCTGCCTAGACCGTTTTGTCTCAAATTCTCTTTTTGGAGAGCTTGCCTGATGTCTTGTTCTTCTCTGCGGTTGCTGTTCCTCGTAGTGGCACGTGAAGGTATCCTGGAACCCCAGGTGCCTTCTTCGATCGTCCTCCTCTATCCTTGTGCTTAAGGTGGGATCTGTCCTTGCCGTGACCAGCTTCGTCAGATCCTCTACCTTCTTAATAAGCTGAGCCAACATGCTCGAGATCTCCTCGGGGATTCTGAACTTTTTCCCGGATATTGCGACTAGCTCCACCCATTCTGTTCTTCTTTCCGGCTGTTTTTCCGCTGGATCTAACCTCTGTCTACAGTCAGACAACACTGCGGACCTTTTGTCGTTGTCCCCAGCTTCACTCGCTAGTGACCTCACCATCCTGGCAATTGCCTCCGATACTGCCTCGTCACTTACGAGGGCCAGCAAGGCCTGTTGCTCCAGGTTGTCCTCTGTCGGCTGTTCCTCGTCTGGTGAGCTTGTCTGTTAATCCGCTGTTCCCGGTGTGTAATGCGGTATACCATTGGATCAACGCCTTCTTGAGGGATTGGCACGAAGTCGGCTTCTTTGTATTGGCCCAAGTGCCATCTGTATAGCCGAGCGTGTCGGGAGAAGCTGTCTCCCTCCGTGTGCAGGGAGACAGGCGGGGACTAACTCGGCGGCAAAGAGGTCGTGGGTCTACGGGGCTAGCGGAGAAACAATAAAAGACACAGTTAAAATGAACAGATTTATTCGCCCTTACTCGGCATTCTCCTTTCCTTTTACAAATCAGTCCTTAAGGGACATTACTCTACGTTCGGCTAAAAGCCACTTAAAACGCTCGCATTCGCAATCTACAATTTGTTCATACGCGCACGCAAAAGAGATCGCAGGTACTTATCGGCTATTCCTTTTGTGAGGCCGTGCGGCGTGTCGCTTCGCAGTTTACTTCGTCGGCTGTCTCGGCGGCCTTTTCTGGGAGACGGTGATTGCTTGGCCGCCGGCTCGTCGTCGCCTCATGGGTGGATGTCGACCCGATCGGCTGGCTTGCCTGTCGCCGGTCGGCTCCTGCGCCGCATGCCTTCCTCGCTGGTGCTTCGGGCAGGTGGTAGCGGTAGCGACTTCGGTGAGCTCCTTCTTTGGGGAAGGCTGCTGGACGAGAGAGCGATCGTTTTCGGCTCATTAGTCGCGATAGCCCTCGCGAGTTCGTTATCCCCACTCTTTCCGCGGTTCGTCGCGGGGTGGGGGGAATCCTCGTTTCCCTACATGCTCTTGCTTGTTTACATTGTGTTAGCGCATGTCGCGACTCCGGCGCGTGTCTTAGTGACTTACATATATGTGTTTCCGTTTTCACGCTACACTTTCTCTTTCGATGCGGCGAACTCTAGTCGGTGGCAGCCGACCTTTATTTCGGATTTAAATTTTTAAAATTTATTTTGACGCAAATCCTAAATAGGAACAGGTTCCTACGCTAATTCTCTTCCTAGTAAAAATACAAAACCCGTTTTTTTTTTTCTTTTTAACTAAGAATCTCGTGCAACCTCATGGGTCCAGCACTACCTGCCGACGCTTGTTGCCGACTACCGAGTGAGGGGAGGACACGGCACTAACCCCGCCCACCCTGTAGCCAAGCGTTTTCACTAGACCTCGTTTTCTTCGGCAGATCTCACTTCCGCCACTACGGCCCCAAGTCCCACTCCGCATTCGCCCAGGGTTATGACTGTGGCACGGGGAAAACCAATGGCCAAAACTATATCCAGGGTAAATGTCTATTAGGGAAACCCGTTCTGGAGTGGGTCGGTATATTGAGAATGCTCAAATTAGATGCAGGTCACATTTCGTAGGCCTGAGCACCTAATTTGTCATTCTCATACATCCCGCTCACTTTGTTGAGTGTTGAGAAAAACACCTAAGAGATCGGGGAAACGTCACAACTGCCAACGGTCACCCATCCAAGTAGGGTCCGCACCGATAGTTGCTTAACTTTCCCGACCGCCCGAGGTACATCTCCACCACTATGCCAAAGCGTCGGTAAAACCCGAGTTTTGTTAATAAAGAATGTTTAGAAAAAATTAAATAAACAAATAAATCTAAAAAAAAAAATTCGCCGTTTGACGTCTTACAAAAGCGCTCTTATATTATAGAAAATACAATAAAATTTCCCCACACAGGGTACACTTTCTTGCTCTTGTTATTTTAACTTAAACAAAAACAAATAAGTACAAAGAATTCCAAAGCACTTTTCGAGCTTGGTCATACGTGCATGTCAACACAACACACACTCACACACGGACGCGCGCGACGTATTTCTGACAGAAACGCTGAGAATATTGAAATGCAAGTTGATGAATCAGAAGGCGCGTATGATGGAATATCTACTGTTGAATCAGAAGACAAGGAAGTTGATGATTATCAACGTGAAAATACTCATAGCTTTAATCAAGATAAACTAACCGACCCAATACCTGATTGCGGACTGTCAAAAGAACTTTCCGAGCTTTTAGCATCTAAAAAACATAAATGAATATAAGAGCATTAAGTACAAAGCTAGTGACTGACGTTTATTCATAGACTTCTCCAGTTAGTAAGAATATTATACACGAAAGTCTTATCCCTATAAATAAAGTGATACTTCCACACTTACATATTGAGTTAGATTTGGTTAAACAGTTGATCAAAGCAATGAAGAATTCACCAGAGAGAAGCGATGCCTTTATGTATATTTTTGACAAATTTCCTAAACTTTCAGAAGCCAAGATCAATGAAGGTGTCTTTGATGGCCCACAGATAAGTAAACTATTGCAGGTTGAAGAAATTGAAAGAAGGATGTCAACTAAGGAACGAGCAGCATGGTAAAGTTTCAGGGAAGTTCAAGAAAAATTTCTGGGAAATAATAAAGATCTTGATTACGAAAATATTGTGAATAGAATGTTGAGCAATTTTAAAGAAACTTGTTGTTTAATAAATTTAAAGATACATTTTCTTCACTCCCATATTGATTACTTTCCGAAAAATTTGGGAGACTTCAGCGAGGAACAAGGTGAGAGATTTCACCAAGACTTCAAGGATGTCGAAAGAAGATATCAAGGTTATTGGGACGTAAATATGATGTCCGACTATTGCTGGTCTCTTAAAAGAGAAACTACTACTTGACATAAAAGAAAACCTCTTCGTAGAGCTTTTGCCACCAAATGAGCGCGACATTCGTAACTTTGTAGACCATTTTCATTCCACGTTTCAGATGTTTCAGATATTTGAAACGAAAAAAAGACGTCAGTCACCAGCTTTGTACTTAATGCTCTTATATTCATTTATAAGTCCTTCAACATCGTTACAAAACACCAAATTCGTTTCTTTTGAGAAAAACTTCCTGAATGAGCAATCTCAATTTCGGTACAAGGTTAACGAGTTCCAGAAGTTAGGCATTTTTTTTCTTTCAATCTAGATGCTAAAAGCTTGGAAAGTTCTTTTGACAGTCCGCAATCGCGTACTGGGTCGGTTAATTCATCTTGATTAAAGCCATGAGTATTTTCACGTTGATTATCATCAACTTCCATGTCTTCTGATTCGTCAATAGATATGCCATCATACGCGCCTTCTGATTCATCAACTTGCATTCCAATATTCTCAGTGTTTCTGACAGAAATACTTTCATTAGTCGACATCTCAAGTTCTCTAACATCATGATGAGCAGTGGTCACGACAGGAAAAGTCATAGATTGGACAGACGCATAAGATATCGAATGCAAGTTTTTACCGTTGTATCTAGACGTATTAGTCAAGCAGAAGTAGCAATTCGCCTTATGATCTGTTGGATTTTCCCATATCATTGGTAAGGCAAATGCTATTTTTTTTTTGGTGGACCTGCACTTTACATTTGACGCACATAGTTTTTGGAGTCCAAAAATTGTCCATATCACTAGTATCTAAACAAAATAATACTTCGTAATTTTTTAGTGTATCTGTAAATCGCATTCTCTCCGTGGTGACCACGTATTTTCCACATACAACACAAAAGTTGTCAATACGCTTATGACAAGGAGTAATTTCTAGTCTTGTATCAGTAAACTGTTCAAAGGCTAAGTAACCCACCAATGTACAGCTGCGGTCGTTTGATGATCAATCACCGATGCTGGGGTTCTGAATCCCTGCATGTGCCGGCCATGATGGCTTCATGCCTTCACCCAGGGACTCAGTCGAGAAACAAAAACAAAAAAAAATTTCGTTTCCCGCCATCACCACGAGGAGGTACGCTGGTTACCGTCACAAGAAAAATTCAAAATCCTTTAATGTACTCAAAATTCATAATCCGATGGACCTAGGTCCACTGAGGAGTCGCACTACATCCCTTCCAAGTCATAACTATGTACTTGAAAAGGCGCTTAGTGAATTTCCGGTTGGCAGAAAAGTCACGACAGAGCTTAGTAGGTATGTTACAACAAAGCTTTTGGAATTTGAAGGTTTAAGGGTTCATTCTAGTTTACCAACTTCAAAAATGTTTTTTTTTTTTTTTTTTAATTATTCGGATGTAAGTATACATATAAATATTCTCTCAAAATTTCAAAACGATCGGAGCAATGTATTGTACTTTTCCATACCTTTTACGCTACTACCTCAGCGCGTCTACCTGCGTCGACCGTTGCGTTAATCCGCTACTTGCCTTTGTTTATTCAAGCAGCTGCTCCGTAGTATATAATAATCCCAGCATATATACAGCTGTGTGTCGACCTTTTCTCTTTTTGTTATACCTGTATACTTCTACGTTTGGAGCAAAGTACATTTGAAAAACTATGCTCAACTGCGATTTTGAAAGCAGTCTTGTTCTAAAACTTGTAGGAGCAACATCACACTGGAATATTTGATTTTCGTTCTACTTAAATTTCGTTATATTCACGATGGATAAAAAGACAAACAAGCAAAGTGATTCCTGGAGACTCCAGGATCGAAACCTAAGAAGCGAAGGTATCAAGGGAATCAATACAGCGATGAAGTAGGCACGGTTATAGTAGCATTTTTAATGGAAAATTCATTGTTAAAATGGCGTGCCTAACATCAGCTTGTATTTTCAATGAAGGATATAACCCAGTATTGGAAATTATGAAGTTGATAGGCATTGAAATCGGCGAACTTACTTACCAATTCGTCGAAACACGCGATGAAAACCGCATACAATTAGCGAACCGGCGCTCGACGGATGCTTTCAAGAAGGGCAGAACGAAGCGCAGAGAAGCTAGATTGGACGAAAATGAACTTTTGGAACAAGTAGAAGGGGTTTTATATAGTGCAGGCATCGCTGATTAAGTTTAGGTACGATTTTTTTACGATTTGTTATAAAAAAAAAACTTTAAACGCGATTTACTCAAAACAACGTTTTAACATCGCTTGTTGATAAAATCTCGAAAACTACTGAACTTATCCTTATGAAATTTTTACGACATATTTTCAACATAGACAGCTAGAGCGCAAATCTCTAAGAATATAAAATTTCTACTTTTGAAATATTTTTTTGGTAAAAAATAGTAAAAAATATTATTCATTTTCCTTTTTTTTTAAAAAAAGTTCCACCATTTTGTTATTTTTGTATGCATCTCTAAAGTAGAGGTTTGCGCCCTAGCCACTGTCATTTTAAATGTAAAACCATTTGATTTTTTTGTTTTAGTTCAGCCGATTTGAAGTTTTCATCAACAGCTCAGCCCTACCTACTTTCCAAGAAGCCACGTTTATCCACTGTTTTTGCATAGAAAGATCTTGTAAAATAGATTAAAAAAAAGTTTTTCATCTATTTTTATATTGTATTTATCAAACTGAACAACTTTTATATTAATATGTATAATAAAAATCTCAAAAAAATTAATGAAATTAGCGTTTTTTTCGAGTGCATGAACTGAAATGATCCCTTAAAGATCGAAAGCCCCAAACTAGATTTGGCATTTCATTGTCATATTTTAAAGGCTTTAAATGACCTTGTACTTGACGAGATGGGATTCATCAGCACATGAATATTCTAGAGCATCGGAATACAGAGGGATGTATGTAAAAATGTGAAAGGTACAAAATATCTATGGGTACAGATTAAAACTACATTTTCCTGTATCCGAGTCAGCTTGACCTTCATATAAGCTGTAAAGGTCTTGAGAAAAATTTCAAATTAATATATCTTAATGTAACATTTTCTGCTCTTTCCGAATCTGGAGTTACAAATTAAATTTTCGTGCAAATAAAACTATATCATTTAAATGTGGTCAACCGAAAATTCGATTCAGATTCAGCGACTCGAAGAACCTGTAGGTATAGCAGATTTCTCTGAATAAATGGATCAATTAAACCTTGAAATTACCTTGGTTCTGAGAAGATAGAATTCATCGACTTCAAGAATCTATACATACAGCGATTTCCTTCACTTAAGCGTGTATTTGTCAATTTGACCTCGAAATGACCTAGAACCAGAGACGATAGTGAGAAACAGATGTCAGATTTAAATTCCACGATCTCAAGAACCTACAGGTGAAACATTTTACACCACTTAAACGGTTATTTCTCAATTTAACCTTCGAATGACCCTGAATCTGACGTAATGGGGTCAAACAGACCTTAGATTCGGATTCAACGACCTAAAAACTTATTTCTCAATTTGACATACAAATGACCTTGAACCTGACGTGACGGGGTCAGACGGACCACAGATTCGTATTCAGCGACCCCAAAATGTATAGATCACTTGGTTTGATCAGAGGACTTTTCCGATTTCAGTTTGTGGTCCTGTGTAGTCACTAATTATCTTCAAAGGTAAATTAGATCACTTATGGTTAGTGATAGTCACCGAAGGCAAACTAATTCATTCTTGGCCACTGGTGGATAACCGCAGATCTACCCAGCCAGTGACGGTCACTAATGATCATCAAAAGTAAATTGTGGTCACTCATGGTTATTGAATACAAGATATGGGTTTCCACTGAAAAAAACAATTTGACCTTCAAAGAACCTTCAAGGTCAAGGCTAAAGGCATGTTTAAGGTCACAGTCGAACGTAAATTTTTCGGCTCTTTTCATTTCTAAGGTGAAAATTATGGTTTGCTATTTAAAGAAATTAACTTGACATTGAAATGACATTCAAGGTTATGGTTAAGGTCATGGTCATTATCACCGTTGAATAGCCAAGAAAATATCCTATATCTTTTGTTTTTAGCTTTTTCTCCTAAAATACAATCTCGCCGAGTTATTTTACCGTTCCGGTACTTTTGGCCCAGCCTGCATATACACTAGGGGGTGGTACCCCCCTACTCGCTCCGTTCGTCAACGCCCTTCCAGTTTTTATTTTTCTCCTCTTTGTTATTATAACTTTGCTTTAGCGATACAATCAACCCATTAGTGCTGACGCGGTCATTTTTGGACACCCGATATTTCCGGGCACATTTAAAAAAAAACGAGATCAAAACATGCCCTGAAATATCAAGTGTCCAAAAATGTCCGCGTCGGCACTAATGGGTTAAATCCGTTTACTTTTTGAGTTCATGACAAAAAACTCATTTTTCAATTTTTAATTTTTTCTTCTGCTTCATCGATATTATTGAATCTATTTATTGTTTGAGTCGAATTCTAGAAATTTTTCTTATTTTTCGCTTTATTTTTTAACTTGATACGATACAAAACTTCATTTACCTATTTGCTTTAGTGATATAATTGAATATACAGGGTGTCCAAAATGTCTGGAACACCCAAATAACTTTTCAGGTGATTTATTTGTAAAAAATGTCAAGGTTATATTCGATGTAATTTTCGACAAGGAATTCAACGGCGACCTTAGATTTGACCTTGAAGATGACCTTGATGGTTTTTTTAAGGTCAGGTCAATTTTTTTTAATGGGAAGCACCATTTTGACATCAGCAATGGAAAGAGCGGGAAATTTTACATTCAAAACCATTGAGGTCAATAATTTTCCATTCATCTTAAAGGTCATTTGGAGGTTATTCAATTTTGAGGTCTCGCAGAAAAACTCGATTGAAGGAAATAGATCAAAGCTTACTTCAGCTGTTTTCTTCAATCACAAGTAGCGCTAACCTCAAACCTAACCTTGTTTGTATCCTTTAAGGTCAATCCAAGGTCCAAATTTGTTTCTTAAGTCCCCCTCATCTGATATCGGCAATTGAAAAAGGAGAAGTTTCCATAGCGTTACCCAGAAACAATTATTGATTATTACCATTTCAAGCTGTTCTATTGAATTCGTTCAAATAATTTTCCGCAGCAGTAGTGTACAATCTAAAAAAATATTTTACTGGTTTTTGAATTTTCATATTCTGATCAGCTTGCGTCTCTTGCAAAGAAAAGTACAATGAATAAACTCACTGATAGAGAAAGAATAACGCTTCTTATGATGAGAGGTTGGGTTCCGGTGCAGCGATCTTATAGGGCTATAAGGGATCTTTTCAATGCTACATTTAGGCCTAATAGGACTCTAATTTCATTTGCAACAGTTCAAAAAACTGTTAAAAGTTTTGAAAATACCGGCATTATTAGTGACCTGCCTAGATCAGATAGACCAAAGTCAGCAAGCAATGAAGATAAGTCATTAGATGTTTTGTTAACATTCACTGAATATGCACATACATCCACTCGTAGAGCTGCTCAAGCGCACGAAGTTAGTACATCATCTGTTCATAACATACTACATGAAGCGAATTTCCATCCCTACAAAGTAACACTGATACACAAACTGAACGAAGATGATTTCGACCTCGCGTTGAATTTTGTGATGACATGATGGCTCGCATAGTTCAAAATCCTAACTTTCTATTTAACATAGTATTTTCAGATGAAGCTACATTTCAACTTGACGCAAGTTTGAATAGGCATAATTGTAGATATTGGGCAGATGATAATCCTTATTGGGCACGAGAAGCTAAATCACAATATCCACAAAAATTAAATGTCTGGTTTGGAATACTTAGATACTTAGCGCTTACTTAGATGCGGTATTAGTTAATCGATGGATCGGACGAAGAGGCATTATTGAATGGCCAGCTGGATCACCCAATTTGACGCCTCTTGATTACTTCTATGGGGGGTATTTGAAAGATCGAGTGTACAAAACAAAACCCCAAAATTTGGATGAATTACGGCAAAGGATCATTGATGAATCAGCCCTCATCCCCGCTGAAATCATCAGAAATGCTGTTGGTGCTTTTTACCATCGATTAGGACAGTGTCAAGAAGTAAATGGGGAGCAGTTCGAGCATCTGCGATAATCATAGTTGGAAATATTTATCCAATCACGTAAGAGGCAAGGGGACTCACGATAATAAAGCACTCAAAAGGGAACAGAAATTACTATGCCAATGCCGTTGTTCCTGGGTAACGCTAAAAGTAAAATCAAATGACCTTTAAGATCAATGGAAACTTTCTTGCTTAGTTTGGTTTAAAAAGTTTTCTATAATGTGGAATTTTTTTTTATTATTGTAGCAGTTAATTTTCTTCTGATTAGTAGTATTCATAAATTTAGATTAGTTTTCCTTTATCCAGATTTTTAGTTTAGGTTTTCTGACCCAGATTTTGCATAGACTCTTTAGTTCGTTAGGTAAACTGTTAAATAGCACCATGACTATAATGTATACAGGGTGTTTAAAAATGAACTGGCACGACCAGTATATCCGTGTTCAGAATAACATTCTAAGCACTTTTTCCCTTTTGGCATATTTTATAATTGTGGCTAATTATCGAGTTATGGTCAATCAAAAACTTTGATAATTAGCCAATCAGCGCTCTAGCTGACTCTGGTAGGCGGGGTTTACTCGAGCAGCATGGGCCTAGCGTTACGGAATCGCTATGGAAACTTCTCCTTTTTCAATTGCCGATATCAGATGAGGGGGACTTAAGAAACAAATTTGGACCTTGGATTGACCTTAAAGGATACAAACAAGGTTAGGTTTGAGGTCAGCGCTACTTGTGATTGAAGAAAACAGCTGAAGTAAGCTTTGATCTATTTCCTTCAATCGAGTTTTTCTGCGAGACCTCAAAATTGAATAACCTCCAAATGACCTTTAAGATGAATGGAAAATTATTGACCTCAATGGTTTTGAATGTAAAATTTCCCGCTCTTTCCATTGCTGATGTCAAAATGGTGCTTCCCATTAAAAAAAATTGACCTGACCTTAAAAAAACCATCAAGGTCATCTTCAAGGTCAAATCTAAGGTCGCCGTTGAATTCCTTGTCGAAAATTACATCGAATATAACCTTGACATTTTTTACAAATAAATCACCTGAAAAGTTATTTGGGTGTTTCCAGACATTTTGGACACCCTGTATGTACTTTTTCAGTCCATTTCCAGAAAATAATTTTTTACAAGCATTATTTTATTTCAAAAGCATTATATTAATTTAAATTTTTAGCAATATTATAATTGCACCTTTTTTTGATTTTAATTTATGTTGAACTAATCCATTACGAGTTAATGAATTTATTATCGTTTTCTGGTATGTCAATGATTAAATATTCTGTTGATGGTATCGGTATACAATTAAGAAATTCATTGTTAATTTCAATGATATCAACATTCTTTGGAGCAAATGTAACATTTTTAATAATAATTTTGATTTTTCATGTTCTTTAAGTATCTAAAAATTTCATCTATAATATTTTCGTTTGATATCATTATTTTTGAGATTTTTATAACTTTACTCGCTCGCTAACGTTCTCTCGGTAATTAATTTATTTCCTGTGTGAAATAATTTATTGTTATTCTAAGTTTTGAATAGAATACTCACATTTGTATAAAATAGTATAATTTTTTTAAGAATTATAAATACTTATTTTACATTTTATTTGTATTTTATGTATTCAAATAATTTAATTTTTAGTTGCGTATATTAAACGCTCGTTGTGTCGTAAGTTTATTGTAATCACGGGGAGTTTAAAAGTAAATTAAATTAAATATAAAATGTTATTCTTAATATTGATGTATTAAGTGTGGCCATCCGGGGAAGTGTACGTAGGAAAAATTTGGTCGGTATTTCTGTAGACCATGTCCAAGAGTCTAAGAACACCCTCAGGGCGACGTGAGGTCGTCTACGTGAGCGCCCATTCGGAGAAATGTACGTACAAAAAAATTCGGTCGGTGTTCTTGTAGATGCTCCCCCTCCTCATTCCCTGCCCGCGCTCCGTTACTCCCACTCTGGTGAGAGGGTCAAGAAGCCAATCAGAATAGTGGTGTAAAAAAAACTTTGAAGAAGCTCCCTAATTTAATAGTAGACAATTTTAAGTAAGCCTATCCCACTTGTTCTTTTTTGAAGTTTCAATAGCAGTTGATAATATTTCTCTAAATACAATATTAATTATAAGTGTATTAATTGTACAATATTAATTATAATCGTGACCCATTGCATAAAAGTGGATTTTATATTTTATCCCACTTTTTTCTTATTGTTTGAGATTTTTTCTTTATATAAGGAACATGGTAGTTACAGAGGGCGGGGAATTGAATAAACGGATGCAAGTTTGAGTTATGATTGATTTATTCTGAGTACATTTGAAATGAGCGTACCTTAACCACAAAATACACTTCACTTGATATACTTAAACGTAGGCTGGTACTTGAGTGCTGAGCCGATTGTCTGAGAGTTGAGCCAATGTGGTGATGCAATGATGCAGTGATGCGGTGATGAATGATGCTGAGGTTGAGCAGGGCGAAAAGAGCGTCTTGACGAACTGTTGTCGATGCGTCCTGAGCAGGAAGAGAGAGAGATAGCGTAGCGACGCTACCTTAGGCGCGCAAATCGCCGGAGCAAGCGCCTTCCTTAATGCAGTGCCAGTCGACGCGGCAGAGCAGCGACGCGCGCATGAGTTCTATCGATAACCATGGGAACGCGCGCGATTCAAAATGCCAAAACGCGAACACTTATAAAATTTCTCGCTTTGGTAGCGTCATAAAATGTTAAATGAACAATATTATTATATGATCTTAAATCTTCAAAAGATTTAGAGAAGGGAGCGGTATATATTTTACGCGCGAGTGCGCGACAGAGATGGAGAGTTGAGTGAGGAGAGAGGGAGTCGGCGGCAGAAACGGCTGAGCTTGCTCGCTGCTCTCGCCGTCGGAGCTGCCGCTGTGGCGGAGTCGGCTGGGCCTGATTGGTCCCTATACGTCACGTGGTAGAGTCGGGGAGAGAGAGTCCGTCTGCGCTTCGAGCGCGGACAGTTCCGTTTTGTCAGCCGAGCCGAGTGGTCGTGTCCGTTCCTAGCACCAACCTCCCAGTCGAATGACAAGGCGAGAGCGCCATAGAGTGAGTTACAGAGAAGAGTACAGCGAGAGATTACTCTGCCGATCTCCCTGATGCCGCTAGCAGTCGTGATCGCCTCAGAAGCCATCGCTGTGTCGTCAGAGCGCTGGGGCACGGTTAGCGACGAAAACAGCGAGCTTCCAGAGTCCAGGGTCAGCTTCCACGAAATGAGGAGAAGGTGGTGGAGCGGAGAGAGTAAGGCGGTAGTTGTTGAAGAGCGATTTAGAGCGAGGAAGAGGAGTGAGGGAAGGAGCCAAGAGCACGGCGTCGAGACTAATCTCCGCTGCACGCTCAGGCAAGAGACGAGGAAGGTGTGTGTGTATGAATCAGTGGTTTCCGCGTGGCCAAAGAGCTTTTAGAAGGAGTGGGAAGTAACTTAGTATGCGCAGAGCGGAGGGGGGGGGGGGTGGGGGGGAGGGGTTAGTGGTGATCTAGGCGTTGAAAGTCGCCGCCCCATAGAGTGATTAAGAGGAGCATTCCTAGTGCGTCGAGCCAGGTCCGGACTTCGGTCCTGGGACTTTCGACCCGTAGATGCGCTAACCGGGGACGTAAATCACGGTAAAACGAAGGCGTAAATAATTTTCTGTAGCGCGGCTGGCCGCTTTACGCATCCGCGGGATAGCACGAGTGGTCGACAGTGTTACAAAAGTGGCGCCCAACGTGGGGCCCGACTAACCAAAAAGAATTTGCTAGAGTGAAGGAATTCGGCGTTCGCAGAAGGCCAGGTTTGAAGTGAGAGCAAAATTACATTTGTATGAGATTGACTATAGAAAAAATTAAATTAATTTATTTTAAATGGAAATTAAAGAAGGTTTTATTGTATTCTTGGTTTCATATTCTTAAAATCCTCATTTATTTATTTGAATACTAATTGAAGTATAACTAAAAAATCGATAAAAAATGTTGAAACATATTTTATGTATTTATTATATAATATAACTGATATAATATAACTGATTTATTATATAATATAACTGAGAAATATGAAACGTATTCAGATTTCTCAGTTATATTGATATCGAGTCACCTGTTCGGGCGCCAGATAAATGTGACGACAAAAAATTTTCTTATTCAATTTCAATTTTATCACTAGAGATCTTGAGAACTTGACAGCGAATATTAATATGAAATTTTTCCTTTTGTGTCTCACGTACGTCGTGACAAAAGTATGTGCATTGTTAATAAGGAGAATTTTATTATTTTAGAATTGCTTCTAAATAATGATCAGCATTCTATTTTCTTGCAATAAACTGTTAGCTCACACATGACATGCTAAACGTGTGTGTATTGCTAGTAAGAATATTGCAATTAATAGAAAAACTGTTTTTCTCAATTCACATACGTCATGACAAACATATGAATGTTACAGATACATGTACTTTTTTTTTTTTTTACTGAGAATCTTGTGCAGCCTCATGGACCCAGCACTACCTGCCGACGCTTGTTGCCGACTATCGAGCGAGGGGAGGACACGGCACTAACCCCACCCACCCTGCTGCTCAGCGTTTTCCCTAGACCTCGTTTTCTTCGGCAGATCTCTCATTCCGCCCTACGTCCCTAAGTCCACTCCGCGTTCACCCAGGATTATGCCTGTGGAACGGGGAAAACCTTTGGCCAAACCTACACCAGGGTAAATGCCGATTAGGAAAACCCATTCCGGAGTGGGTCGGTATATTGAGAATGCTCAAATTAGATGCCCAGGTCACATTTCACAGGCCTGAGCACCGAATTTGTCATTCTCATACCTCCCGCTCACTTTGTTGAGTGTGGAGAAAAACACCTAAGAGATCGACGAGGCGCATCACAACTGCCTACGGTCACCCATCCAAGTAGTGTCCGCGCCGACAGTTGCTTAACTTTCCCGACCGCCCGAGGTGCATCTCCACCACTCCGCCAAAGCGTCGGTGCAGATACATGTATTTGGTAAAAAATTTGAGACTATGGTTTCAATTTTTGTAGAATTTTATTTTATTAATTTTTTGTAATCGAGAAAGAGGAATAGCGAATTCTAATTTAATTAGATTATTCTTTCCTTTAGCTCGCTTACGCTATGATAAACGTATGCTTATTGCTTGGCACTAGTTAGCTAGAGCTTTTTTAGAGTATGCTGCTCAAGTGAAGTCTAAACTCGGTAAAGCACCGCTTTTGATACTCAAAACCGGGCCTCTCCCTCTTTTAATCCTTACAATTTAGAAAGAGGGGGATACGCACTACGGCGGGCTCGTCTAATCAGGAGAGCACTTGTCATGGAGAGAGTAATGGGCGCCTAGCGGCGCATTGGCGATCGCGAGGCGCTTCTCCGCGGGCAGGGGAGGGAACAATAACAAAGGAAATTATCAGGGAAAGCCGCGACCTTACGTACGAAGATGTTGATGTGCCTTCGTATATTACAAAGTATGTTTATATTTTATGAAGCGTTAAAAGACTTATTGCAATTTCTATAAGTTCGTGATGTCCGGAGCGGTACCGCTCGCCCCAATTTTTTTTTTTTGAGTATTATTTTTTTTCTTAAGTGCTAATGCCGCAGCGCATTTTCGCTTGGCCGAGAGCTCGCCGCGGCGACGCGGCTCGGCCAGCGCCGGGGCGCATCGTCAGCACGACGATGGAAATAACGCCGCGCGAGTATTTTAGTCTCGGCAACAATTCAATGCCCTACAGTAGTAGATATAAAGAGTTTTTTTTATTTTCTTTCGCTTTTTAGAATAATTCTGCTTGCGCACCGACTCGCAGGAAAGACACCGGAGTCGATGGACGGACCAGCGGATCGACTTTCCTCAATGCCCAACGCCTTCCCAGGCCAGACCAACTGCGCCGCAGTTTCGGGTATCCCGGGGGAGCGTGGGAACAGCGCGAGCGCTGTGCGAGCTAGAAACGCTGCGTCAAACATATATATGACTTCCGGCCTATTCGCAGACGCGGACTCAGCCTCGGCCGGCACCAAGGCGGCTTCAGGTGTCCGAACGAAGCGCAAGAACAGCGCGAGCGATGCGCGTGAAAAAATCAACGTATGATCTTCCCGCGAGGCGGAGGTAAAATAGGAGCCCTGGTGCAGCCGGCCGGCGCTGAGTTAGCGTATGGCAATACTCAAACCTCTGAAAGAAGAGTGATGCCACTGGGGAGGAACAATACTGCCGAATTTTTCTTTTTTTTTTCTCCGCGGTGCAACGGAGAGATGCGACACAGTCGAGATTGAGCAAACCACCGAGAAGGTCGCGGTTTTTGATTTAGATCTAACGAAAAGCTCTCCGCTGCACCAGCTCCTCCGACGCGCCGTGCCTGGAGTGGAGTTACCGCGACAACAGGCCGACGCAAACGAACGCTTCCGCGAGGCCATTCGCGAGCCCGATTTCCGCGAATTTTCACTATTCATTTTGTTTTTCTTGCTTCTGGTTCGCCACGATCGCGCCGTATTTTCTTTGCTTCATTGCGTAAGAAAATTATGTAGTACTTCATCCCATAAGCCTCTGTGACCATATCAACAAATAAAGAAAAATTACAAACTGAAATTAAGGTGGTGTGTGGTGAAGTTATTCGCATTCGATTTTCCTCACGATTCTCGCGCCACATACGCCGTACCCTCGCCGTTTTCACGTACGCGCAGCCTAGCAGCTAACAGCAGTCGCCGATCCAGTCGCGCAGCCACGCAGTAAGCTGCAGCGAACGCGTCGGTCGCCGATAGCTGACATCAAAAGGTAAGTGCCAACGACTCTGCGAACCATTATGCCTGCGAGGCGCTCGAACACCCCCAGACATGCAAAGGCGGGCGTTGGTCCCTCTAGAGAATTTTAAATACCGCGCTCGCGAAAATATGAGTCCCAGCCGCTCGGGACGTAACAAAGTTCTTTGAAATTCCAAGAGCGTACAGTAGAATTCAGCAAGATTTGTTACCAGGTTTCATCCCTTGATATATAATATACTATTATTGATTGCGAAAAGTATTTTACTGTTAACGGCAATACTCCCCACCTACGGTGGCGGTTAAATCAGTGTGTAGAACCAAACAGCAGCGTGTTATCGGCCGAAGCATGCCGCGCACACGGCTCGAGTTCGCCGATTTTTGACATTCGCCGCCCTCGATCACCGGCGGTCGACCCTCTCCCTTCTATCTCCCGCTCTTAACTTTTTACTTTCGTTTTCTGCCGCGTAGCGATGCTGCAGCGGTTATCACCGTGGCCGCAGAAGCACTCTCCTACGCTATGTGTCGGTCTCGCTGTCATAATCTAAAATGTGTCTTCTTGAATTCGCGTGTTTGTAGTACTCGTCCTCAGTAAGCTGAGCGCATTCGCTTTTCACTCTTATTAGATGCACTAAAAATGTGTAATATGCATAATATACAATTAAAACTTACTAACAAATAAAATGTGAATTAATATTTCCGAGTTTTCATTAATTTCTTAATTTACAAATACTATACGCTAATTCTACCGCCTTCAAATTCAAAAAGTATAACAATTCAATTGTTGAAATATAATTTTGGTTTTTATGTTTTTTATATTCTAGAAATGATTTTGCTGCAGCGTGGATGAATTTAGGGATTGTTTTATCAGCAACAAATAGATTGAATGAAGCAGAGAAAAGTTACATGAAAGCCACATCTCTGAGAGCTAATTATCCAGATTGTTACTATAATTTAGGAATTTTGGTAAGCTTAATTAAAGAAAAAATAAATGTTGTAGACCTACTATTACTGAATTTATAAAATGTTATTTTACCTTAGTATTTAGCAAAACAACAATATAGGAAAGCCTTAAAAGCTTGGGAGATAGCAACCAAACAAAAATTTAAGCATCAAAAAGCATGGACAAATATGATTTTGTTGTACGACAATTTAAATAATAAAGAAGAAGCTTTGAGGGTGGCAAAAAAAGCTCTGTCATATATGCCACAAGAAGCTTCGATACATTTTAATATTGGAAATATACTCGGAAAAATGGGTCGTTTTAAAGAAGCTGAATTTCACTTTAATTTTGCTATTATTCAAGATCCGAAAAAATCCATTTATTATACAAATCTAGGTATTTACTTTTTATATTTCATTGTAACTAAATTAGATTTTAAGGGAATGCCGGACATAATTTCTAGCATATATAGAACAACGCTTTATCTTATTTACCGATATAAATATATATACACTAGGGGGGGTCCTCCCCTACTCGCTCGTCCGCCCCTTTGTTTATACACCTTTGCTTTAGCGATACAATTAAATCTGTTTACTTTTTGAGTCATTTTTCAATTGTCACTTTTTTCCCATTAATCTACTCTTTTACTTTACCGATATCATTGAATTTATTTATTTTTCAGTCGATTTCTAGAAAATAATTTTTACCTTTTCTATAACTGTATACAGGGTGTTCAAAAATGAACTGGCACGACCAGTATAACCCTGTTCAGAAAAATATTTTAAGCACTTTTTCGCTTTTGGCATTTTTTGATATTATGGCTAATTATCAAGTTATCGTTAATTAAAAACTCTGATAATTAGCCAATCAGCGCGCGGACGGGCGCTGATTGGCTAATTATCAGAGTTTTTAATTAACGATAACTTGATAATTAGCCATAATATCAAAAAATGCCAAAAGCGAAAAAGTGCTTAAAATATTTTTCTGAACAGGGTTATACTGGTCGTGCCAGTTCATTTTTGAACACCCTGTATACGATACAAAACTTCATTTAGCCATTTGCTTTAGCGATATAATTGATTTTATTTTCATTATTATCTTTTTTTACTATGTCAATGATTTAATATACCGTAGACTGTATCGCTATACGATTAAGAAATTTATTGTAAATTTTTTATCCACATTCTTTGGAGCTAAAATTACAATTTCATACAAATTGAGGAGGGGCTGAGGAGGGGTTCAATAATGAGGATGTTCCTGAGGAGGGGTTGGGGAATATCACTGAGGAGGGGGGAGGAGGAGGGGAGGAGGGGGGAGGATAGTTAAAGAGGAGCAGAAATATTTTTTAAATATATGAAAAGACATCATTAAAATGATAAATATAACATAAATTAATGAAAAAAATGAGGAGAGGAAATGTTGAATGAGGAGCGGTGGAGGAGGGGGAGAGGAGGGGGGAGGATGGAGATAATCTTTGGTTTTGACCTTATAACTATATAATATTGGGAGATATATTTAATAAATCAGTTGATACATATACACAATTAGAAATTTATGTACATAAACAAGTTACAAAAACAGTAACCTAATAGAGGAAAGCAAATTCCTGTGCGCTAGCATGTCTCTATATAATACTAAAAACTAAAACTGAAAGATAAATGAAAAAGAGACAGAAAAAAATAAAACAAAGGAAGAAAAAAAGAAATATAAATCTATAATGTAAATAAAGGGTTTTGTAAGGTAGCGCGTAGTCTTAATATCTTGTAACATCGTTACTATATCTAAAAAAAGAAACACTAAAAGCTTGCAAATCCGCAATGCCATTAAAAAAGTATTAAATTTCAATAATTAACATTGAGTTGGCTTTGGTATACATTTCTCTCGAAGCATTTCTACTACTTTTGTAAATTTCTCTATATAAATTGTGTAGCCTTTTAAGACATGTTAGGCCAGGGTCAAATGTCTCTGTATAGTGTGGAAAAATTTCCTTATGCTCTCTGTTAGAATAACATTTACATGCTGAGTTAAAGACAATTCCGTCTAATACTATTATATATGAGCTTTTATTTTATTTAGAAATTGGTTGCATGAAAAAGTCTAAATGCCTCCCACCTCTCTATCAAAGTACAAAAATGCTTTGTTATTTTCTAAATAATTTATGTTGCCATAGGACATTCTTATGCTATTTGGCTGTTCTATGTGATTTTTAGGGGTAATTGAGCATGATTTTAGCGAAGATTTCAGTGTATTATACTGTGCAGTATACCATCGCATTATTATAATGTGCCTTCTTATTTGTAAATTTTTTTTCAATTGATGCATGTTTTTTCATGCTTATTCCCTTGTCCGCGACTTCGTTTAACTTTAAAAAGTGTTGATGTCGTAATCCTTTTATTTTTGGATAGTGACAATAATCACATTTCTCTTTGATTGGAAATTTACTATGTAGAGTAGATGGAATTATTTTCAAAGATTGTTGGTGTAGTCCTCAGCTATTTTGTCAAATAGGTTAATTAGACTTGGTTGATTATATAGTATTTTCTTAAAGATATAATTTGACATTCGACGATTGTAATGTGGACATTTTCATTGCGCATATGAAAATTCTAAAATTTTGTATTATGTTTTCTTTAATTATCTGGTTCCCTTGGACTTCCAAAGTGGAAGCAGATAAATTTCTGTTATTTTCTTGCTTAGTATGGTTTAAACAGTTTTCTATAATGTGGAAATTTTTTTTATTATTGTAGCAGTTAATTTTCTTCTGATTAGTAGTATTCATAAATTTAGATTAGTTTTCCTTTATCCAGATTTTTAGTTTAAGTGTTCTGACCGAGATTTTGCATAGACTCTTTAGTTCGTTAGGTAAACTGTTAAATAGCACCATGACTATAATGTATACAGGGTGTTCAAAAATGAACTGGCACGACCAGTATATCCGTGTTCAGAATAACATTCTAAGCACTTTTTCCCTTTTGGCATATTTCATAATTGTGGCTAATTATCGAGTTATGGTCAATCAAAAACTTCGATAATTAGCCAATCAGCGCTCTAGCTGACTCTGGTAGGCGGGGTTTACGCAAGCAGCATGGGCTGCGTGTCCCTACAACCATTCACAATACAGTCTCCTCGTCCACATGAAGAGCCCATTGTACGGGGATTCCGTTCCTTACACCTTTCAGACGGTCCAAGGGTAAGTGGTCCAATGGTCTGACGAGGCTCAAGCCCTTCCACCATTGTCAAGATCCCATAACCCATAGGAAGAGGTGATTGATGCTTACGTCAAGGACAATTTTGCTGGCAGTATACGCTACCCTTTTAAGCTACCACTTCCTGGTCTAGGAGATCGCGCTAGTACAATAGAACATGCGAGAGAAGCCCTTGATACCAACAGACGCATTTTCGGAATCGTAACTGCTTCTCCTCTCATAAAATTAAAAAATGTTGATATTATTGAAGGATTTGCACCCGGCTATTTACATTTTTTTTTTAATTGGTATTGTGCAACAAGTAACCACGTACATTTTAGGTCATTTCAGAAAATGCGATATTGGGTACGTTAATAATGAACTTAAAAATATTAAAGTACCTAGACAAATTTGTCATCAACAAGATCTTTAGATCAAAGAGAATTCTGGAAGAGTAAAGAATTTGAAAATTTGGTATTAGACACTTTTTAACCTTTAGAGGGCCGGAATAGCCTCTAGGCGTAAGGGGTCTGACTCGCCAATATCGCAATTTAGTTTGGCTCTAACTCAGGGACCTTAGACCACATTCCTATAGAAAAATGCGATTTTCAAATTTTTCAAAACTCCGGCCCTCTAAAGGTTAATAGCGTTCTTTCGGATTAGCAATTCCAAATAAAAATCCAGGCTGGGATATTTTTGACCCCTTACCCGGCTAGAAGCTTTATGCAACATGTTATTAACTTGATTTAATTGTGCATATGTGATACTTTGACCTAGACATATATGTAGAGTCCACTAGAAGTGACCAATGCTTAAGCATATGACCATTTTCATAAACTGACCCAAGGAGACGTATACTATAATACACTTTCCACAAAAATTAAGGGAACAAAAAAATTTTCGAAATTTTTTGGCTAATTTTAGCAGGTTGTATCTCAGTGAAAAATGGTCGTACAGGAAACAAAAAAATACCTTTTGAAGATTAAAAACTCTAGTTTTCAGATTTTTAACTTAAAAATATTTCGGAACACTGGTAGTTCAGCAATGCTTAGATAAAGCACAAAAAAAATTGTAAAATTTTTGGCATATTTTTTCTCGCTCTAGGGACATGGAAATTTTTTCGAGCTAAACCAAAGCATAGATCGCATAGCCTGTTTATTCAGCTTCAATTTGCTTATTTACTAGACCGGATACGACCATTTGTCTTTGTGATATCGAATTTTGAGTGCAAAAAGATCCTTTCGCAATCAACTGCCGATATCTTTGAAACTACTGGTCGCCCAGCGATCGGACAGAGGGTTTCGTAATCTGCAGAAAATTTTCTATAAACAATTTTTATAGTTAATTTGAAAAAAAATTCAAAAAAAGAGCAAAAAAATGCCATTTTCCCGCTTTTTGTTTAATCTACTGTATCTTTGTCAATATAGGGCGGAAAGTTTAGGTCATAGAAAAATTCTTTAGCCTAATGTTCAAAAAACTTAAGGATGTTCTCTTGTTCAGTGGAGACCAACTAGTAGCGCTGATACTCTCCCCCCGCCGCCGTGTAGTTTTTCTCTTTCCGAAACGACTAAGTTGAGAACCTAAGATGCGCAGTAACGAAATTTAGCACTCTGCGCATCGTTCTCTACTTCTCCTCTCTGGGCCTTTGAGTAGTGGGGAGCGTCTCTATCTCTCTCACTCATTTACTTATTTTCTGTTTTCGAAATGTCAGCATTAGGCATTCCCACGCGTTGCAGTATAAATTTATATTATTTATAGGTACTACATAACAAGAAAATTATGCGTTCTTTGAACTCTGCTAGTCTTCGTTGAGATAGCAAAAAACTAACTATGCCATTCATAGGCAAATTGAAGTCTGACAAAAAAATGTTACATACATTTTTTTCATGTTTTGTCCCGTAGAATCGATTTCCGCAATCAGATTTGAAAAACAATAACTTTTTTGGTAATTTGTTTAAATAACTTCTTATAAACTATTGCAAATGGCAAAAGAAAAAACACGTGTATTTTTTTTTTCGATTTGCCTATGAATGGCATAGTTAGTTTTTCGCTATCTCTTCCAGTTTTGGCATAGGCCTTAATGGGTTAAACTAAACTTAATTTTTCTAAAAATCAATAATTTCTTTTTTTTTTAGTTGTTACTCAATTTTATGTTTTTTAAAGATTAATTAACAACAAAAAAGTCCAAAGAAAATTTTATAAAAATTTCCAAAATTTGAAAAAAAAAATTGAAAAAAATTGAAAAATAATATTTTATTTGTTTTTAAGAAAATCAAAGTTTCTGAAAAAAAAATTGATTGATGACCGAATCACCATTGGCATTAGCGTTATCCAAAGCATACCATGTTGAAATTGCACGGTTGGATTTATGCTTCTTTTGTGCTTACGCACGTGTGTTAATAATGTTCCACAACTCATTTTCAAAAGTGGGTAAGCATGTGTAGTAACATGAACGATAAAAACATGGAAAGCGTTTAACCGTGACATCTCGCGACGAGCTCCCTAGCTCAACAGCACTTCCCACTGGGACAGAGTCCTCCGGACCCGGGACTAGTGCGGGAGAAGAAGGATCGCAGATAGAGGTCTGTGCACCGACTGAGGCGGTCTTCCACTGCCCTTCGGGCAGTGGGATGTCGCTGACCTCGGGGGCGCAGTCCGACTCCACGAGCACTAAGAAAAAGAAAATCATAGGGGCCGAAAGGAAGAGACGGCAGAGGATATGAGAGCGGGCGTGCCAAGGCGAACAGACAACGGGAGCGTCGAAGCCAGAAGGTGCCGCTCCCTTGAGGGCCCATGGGGATTCTCTAAAGAGGAGCCGTGAGAAAAGGTCATCTGGTGACTCCACCCCCCCACAGATTAAAAAGGTAAACGAGGGGTCAGCACCCACTTACAGCCAGGCGACGGCCAACGACCTCAAGGTAGTGATCGTTCCTTAGCTGTACCCCGAGGTGCGCCTGAGTGAGGTATAGGGGATGTAGGTCGTCCAGTCGGTAGAGAAAGCTATCGACAGCAGAGTCGATGGCCACACCCCCCATTTTAAGGACAACTGGCTGCTGCGGGGGGCGCAGATTTTCCACTGCACCACCACAGCGGACAAGGAGTGGCTGGAGCGTTACGCTTCTACTTGGACTCCATGGGAGGGGCCGAAGCTCCGGGTTGTGGAGCAAAGTTCCCTCCAGAAGATGGAGAAGGTCACGGTATATGTGAAAGGGGAGCATACTGCAGAGGTGGTCATTGATCGACTGGGCCTGCAGAATGAAACGCTCCAGGTCCGGGAACGGAGAGTGGCCGGGCAGGGCGCACGCTGTGCTGCACAGGAGCAAAGGAGAAGAAGAGGAGGGAAAGGCGGGTGAGTCCACCCACAAGCCGGCTGACGGAGGAGCCGGCACTAGCTAGTAACAAAAAAAAAAAGGAGGAATCATGACTCAGGCAATCAGTGCAGGAGCCAAATTTCCTTTCGTACAAATCAATTTGCATCACCGCAAAAGCGCTACGGCTGTACTGGCCAAGTGCATGGCAGAGATGCAGACAGGCATCGCCTTGATCCAAGAACCTTGGATTAATGCGTGTGGTAGGGTGGCAGGTTTGAGGGGTTGTGGACGGCTCTTCCAGTCGGTGGGGGAAGGGCGGGTGCGCACGTCCATTCTCTTAAAAGGCGTTCAGGGGGATATCTGGACCCTTCACTGCCATAATGATCTCACTACAGTCATAGTTAAGAGAAGGACTGAGGGAGGAGCTGAGGAGGAGGTTATCTTAGCCTTGGCGACTCAACGCACTTGCCACCCCCAGAGGAGGTGAGAGCGCTGATCGAGGACTGCCGCAACAGATGCAGAGAGATCATAGTAGGGTGCGATGCAAACGCGCATCATCTCGTCTGGGGCAGCTCAAACTGCAACGACCGAGGTGAGAGGCTCTTGGAGTATTTCTGCATGACGGAGCTTGATATCCTCAATAGAGGCAGAGTTCCAACGTTCAGAAACAGCAGGAGGGAGGAGGTCATTGACATTACTCTAGCAACGAGGGGCATCTTCCCGAAGGTTCGGGGACGGAGAGTATCGAATGAGGTACCCATGTCCGACCACAAGCAGATCCGCTTCGAGCTGGGTAATTTGACCAGGGATGAACAGACGAGAAGAAAACCTAGAAAGACAAACTGGGATTTGTACTGCAGTCGTCTAAGGGAGAGACTCCCGGACATAGCAGGTAGGTTAGAGAATATAGAGGAGATTGAAAGGTACTGTGGCAGTATACAATCAGTCATAATAGGTGCATTTGAGGACAGCTGCAGATCAACGAAGCGCAGACGGGGCAAAACGACACCCTGGTGGAATCCTAGATTGGGAGCCCTGCGCAACGAGGTCGGTAAGCTGTTCAATAGATGGAAAAAGAAAAGAGGCTCTAGGGAGCTACTGGCATATAAAAATAGCAGGCGAGAGTACAAAAAGGCTCTTGAGGCAGCCTAAAAGGAAGGCTGGAAGCGCTAGTGTAAGAACTCAACAGTATTCCGGTAACGACTAGGCTATACAGAATCTTGTCCAGGCCGACCGGGAGCGCTCAATACCAGATTAGGAAATTCTCAGGAGAGTGGGCATCTGATAATGGAGTGGCTCTTGAGAGTCTTCTGATGGCTCACTTTCCGGGACTAAACTCACTAGATCCGCCGGAACAACCTCCGGGGGAGTTCCTTGAACAAGACTGGAAACTGGCGGATCAGGCCATAACAAGCGATAGAATTAGATGGGCCATTGACTCATTCGAACTACAAGGGTTGTCTGGCGTTTGGATACATACCAAATGAATGGAAGAAGGCTAAGGTTATTTTTATACCTAAGCCTGGAAAACAGGTGCATGAGAGCGTAAAGGACTTCAGACCAATTAGCCTGACGTCTTTTATGCTTAAGACACTGGAAAGACTGGTGGATCCGGAAATCAATGGGGGGGGGGGGGGCTGACGACTTGCCCTCTGCACGCTGCGCAACACGCGTACAGGAAGGATAGGTCGGTGGACTCTGCGCTTGACGAGGCTGCCACTAGAATTAAAAAGGGGATGAAAAATAAAGGTATGGTATTAGCTGCTTTCCTGGACGTGGAAAGAGCCTTTAATTTCACGACAGGTAGCAGTATATGCCGAGGTGCAGAGAAACGTGGCATTCCTGAGTCCCTAATCAGATGACTGCATAACTCACTAATTGGGAGAGTAGTCTAGGCACAGTGGGCGTCTGAGACGAGGGGGGGCCGGGTATGGAGGGATTGTATGCAAGGAGGAGCCCTCTCGCCCACCGAGTGATCCCTCGTCGTGAACGAAATACTGGCAAGGCTAAATGAAGCAGGTATATATGCTCAGGCATATGCGGACGGCGTCTTGATTATGATTACAGGGTATGACAAGAACACATTAGCAGGCCTAATGAATTTTGCATTAGGCATAGTGGAGGTTTCGTATAAGGAGGTTGAACTATCCGTTAATCTTGAAAAGACAGTACTAGTCAATTTCACCACCAAATACAAGGTAAAAAAAATGGGTCCCATTAAACTATTCGGGAAAACACTCACTTTGTATCATGAGGCAAAGTACCTAGGGGTGATTTTTGACTCAAAACTGAACTGGAGCAAAATTTGAAAGCAAGAAAGCGAGCTTCACAGCTGCTTTCTGGGCCTGCAGAAGAGCTTTTGGAGCTACCTGGGGATTGAAACCTAGGATGATCTTATGGCTCTACACGGCGGTCCTTAGACCAAGACTCTTGCATGGGGCCATTGCTTGGTGGCCTCGTTGCAAATTAAAACCAGGAAATTTGCTTTTGGACAAAAAGCAAGGGATGGTGACAAGGGGCATAACGGGAGCTAGAAGGTCCACGCCACTGAAGGCTTTAGATATGGTGTTAGGCCTCCCACCCCTTGAGACTTTGATAAGTGTTTCGGCTCTTAAGGTGAAGATCAGGGTTTCCAAGGACTGGTTTTTACACGGGGATACGGATATCGTCAAATCAATTGGCATGAATCAAAAGCGGAGTGTAAAGTTCGATAAGGTTACCCGCAACTACAGTTTCTAAAAGAACTTTGAGGTTGCGGACACACAGCAGGTGACAGAAGGGAACCATATATACAAATGGTTCACGGACGGTTCGAAGAACGAACTGGGAGTAGGTGCGGCAGCGCAGCTAGAGGGGAGCGGCAGGGAAATTGTGCTTTCACTGGAACCTCACGCCACGGTCTTCCAAGCGGAAGTCATAGCCATAAAAAGCTTCGTGTCAGCCATGTTTGAGGAGGAGTGGACAAATCGGAAGGTTGTCGTACACTCTGACAGTAGGGCTGCCATTGCGGCCCTCAGTAAGGTGACAGTCACCTCATATGAGGTGCTTGCGTGCAGGACATCACTCGACGACTTAGCGAGGAGATGTGATATTAAGTTAAAATAGGTAGCTGGTTCTGCATACATTCGAGGAAACGAGAATGCCGATAGGCTGGCAAAAAGAGGTGCTACGGGGATTAGAGCAGATGATGTCGAGACGGCTATACCAAGCTGTGAGATTGACAGCGGAATTCAAGCTTGGATTAGAAAGGAGCAGATAAAGAAATGGAAGAGGTACGGGGAATGCAGGCATACAAAAGCATTTATAGCGGAGTCTGTCCCGACAAGGTGGGTGAGAAAGATGTCTCCCCAAAAAGGATATCAGAAGAGTAGTGGATTGGTTGACGGGACATTGCGACTTGTCACACTTCAGGAAGAGGATAGGGTTAGGTACTGAGAATATCTGCAGACTCTGTGATGTGAGTGAAGAAACTCCCTTGCACCTCTTGTGTCACTGCCCTAGGCTGATGGGCGGGGTGTATGATGAGTGGCTTCTCGAACCGGAGGGGGTCTGCTCTGTGCGGCTTAGCAGGTTTCTTAGACTGGTCGACTATATAGGGAGGTTGATAGGGGATGAATGATGAGGAGGCTGAGCGCAACGGGCCAATAGGCCTAGATGCATCACCCACATGTCCCCGTGAGGGGCGTTTCCGCTCTGACATCGACTATCGACTATCGACTAAGCATGTGGGTGTGCGTGTGCGTATGTCGTGTTCAGTATTGAGTGTTCCCTCCTCTACGCATAATTACAGCTTGCAATCTTCCCTGCATATTTGAAATGCAATTTCGGATCATCCGTTGAGGGATCTGACGCCAAACTCTTATTAAAGCGTTCTCTAATTTCGTTGTTAATTAATCTTTAAAAAACATAAATTTTAATAACAATTAAAAAAAAGAAATTATTAATTTTTAAAAAAATTAAGCTTAGTTTAAGGAACAAAAACCCTGTTCCCTTAAGTTTTTTCGAACTTTCAACCGATCGATCCAGACAAACCATTGAACCGATCGATCTAAAAATTTAGGGGGTTCTTCAGGATACATTAGGCTAAAAAATTTTTCTATTACCTAAACTTTCCGCCCTATATTGACAAAGATGCAGTAGATTAATCAAATAGCGGGAAAATGGCATTTTTTTGCTCTTTTTTTACGTTAACGTTACAGGTGGAATTTTTTTTTTAAATTAACTATAACAATTGTTTATAGAAAATTTTCTGCAGATTACGAAACTCTCTGTCCGATCGCTGGGCGACCAGTAGTTTCAAAGATATCGGCAGTTGATTGCAAAACGATCTTTTTGCACTCAAAATTCGATATCTCAAAGACAAATGGTCGTATCCGGTCTAGTAAATAAGCAAATTGAAGTTAATGTGACGTCTACTAAATTTTCATTCTTTTTTTATCTCCTCTTCTTTCCCGTCGGTAAATATTTTGCCCCGCGCGGTAAACATTTTCGCGTCCCTTACCCTCCGATTTTCCAGGCCCAATCCCACTAAGTCTCTCTAACGCCACTCCCAGTAACTTAAAAGGGACTCATACCTTGTTTTACATTAAGATTTCTCAAAACTTTCCTCCATATAAATCATAAATTAAATAATAAATTACAAAAGAGAAAGTGCGCGTTTAGTCACGTTCGCAATGCGTCACCGGGGAAAAAACACATTACCGAATTTATGACGGCCCGACCCTTGCGCGCCGACCGCCCGACCCCTAATTACCGCGGTGACTATACCTGGACTCAGGAAATTTTTCGTTGATATATAAACAAACTTTGCGAATAAACAATAAATTGTTTCAACTGTTTTTACATCCATAGATATTTAAATTATTCAATACAAGTCTGAAAGAAATCGAATAAATCCTTCCTAGCAAAAATAAAGAAAATAGAATTATTTATTTTTAAGTTTAAAATTATAATAACTTTTTCCCTATTAACATTTAACACAATATTATTTTTGGATTAAGTTTGTAATCTCTTTGCAAATAGAACGGCATATTTTAATAATAAGTTTTTATAAAATTCCTTAGTAAAAATGGGGAAAAACATAAAATTCATAAAAATGAATTAAATCATTTCAAACATAAAATTATTGTAACTTTCTCCCTAAAAACTTTTTACATAATATTCTTTTTCTAACGAATTGGTAATCCTTTTACGAATAATATAATATATTTAAATAATAATTTCCTACAAAATTTCTTGTAAAAATGGGGCAAAAACACAAAAATTAAAAATGTCGACATGATTATTTTTGAGTTTGAGATTGTTATAACTTTCTTTTTATAAACTGTAACGGGGTTATCCTTGACTGTTTCACCTCGCGGATGAGACCTGTCTCCGCGAGATGGGTGCAATGGGGCACGCACGAGTGCCCCGTGAGGTCCTTACCTCGGGGTGCGCGCGAGCACCCGACGGCGAATACACGTCGCCGCGGCCCGTATACAACGTGAGAGTACGCCTGTACTCTCACTTCTTGTACTCGCGTGCTGTCGCACGAACGCGAGGAGCGCGTTCGCGTGGCTGTCGTCCTCCTAGATGACAGCCGATGCCGGCCGCTCAGCTCTGCGATAGAGTGGCGGTATCCGGGAGATTAAGGACGAGGAGGGTTTGCCGAGTAGCCCCGCGGACTACTCGGAAGAATAACGCGGTCGTGTAAAATTGCAAGTCGGAGGCCTTTATTGCCTCCGTAAAAGAAATTACAGTAAAAGCGTCCCGAATGGTTAGTAGCTGTCGGGCGTGCGAGCCGACCGCTCCGAGCACGCCCGAGTGTTGCCGAGCGGAGCCGCGCGCGAACGCAAGCGCGCGCGCTCCTACGAACTCTCGGCCGCGTCGAGAATTCGCCGGCCGATCGCGCGATCCGCGATCGGTGATGTTTACGCGGAGCGCGACCTTGCTCCACGTAAACAAATACCGCGCTCGAGAGCAGGCCGCCTGCCTGCTCTGCGTGTACACACACGTACACGCCCACACGAAGGAACGGGTCGCTTACCCGTTCCGCGCGACGACTCGCGAACCCGACCTCGAGCTCGTGCTCGAGGTACCGATGCTGTACCGCGCGGCGGCTCTGCTGCGAGAACCGCGACTCCCACCGCGCAGGAGTCCGCGACCGCGAACTAGGGAGAGAGACAAAGATGACGAGCTGGGGATACGTTCCCCGCGTCCGCAGAACACTGTCAACAACAGGGAGTCGAGGCGCTCCTCGACTCCTCGCCGGTACGCGCCCGCACTCGCTTACAATCACGGGCGGTACTTACAGCTGTCGCAGCCTTGGCTCGTCCTCGGCTGCTTCCACGTTCGCACGTCCTGCTGTCGCTCGCTTCCCCTCGATCCGCTCGATCACCGGGTGGTCCGTTCGCGCACGTGTCCGTCGTCGCCGACGGCTAGAGAGAATCTCCCCAGATTGCCCACCTGGCAATCTCTCTCCGCGCGCCGGCTTAGCCTAACCTAAGCCGCGCTCGCGCCCGCTCGCGCCAGCTCGCGACGACGCGAGGGTACCCCGCAGTACCCCGCGTCACAAAACATTCAACACAGTTTTATTTTTGCAATAGATTTGTAATCTTCTCACGAATATTATAGTATATTTTAATAATGATTTCCTATAAAATTTCTTATAAAAAAAGGGGCAACAAACAAAAATCCAAAAACTCAGAAATTCAAAATTAACAATTTTCACACATAAATCCATTATAACTTTTTCTCTATAAACATTTAACACACTTTTATTATTGCAACGAATTTGTTGCCTCCTCGCGAATACTGTGGTATATTTTAATAGAAGAGATTATAAAATTTCAAGTCGAGAAAGCCGAAAAAGGCAGAAATCAAAAAATCAAATTGTTTATTTCTAAACTTAAAATCGTTATAACTTCTTCTCTGTGAACAATTAACACAAAATTCTTTTGAATCAAGTTTCTAATGCATATGTGAATATTGTGAAATATTTTAATAATAATTTTTCAAAATATTTCATACAGGAAAATACAAAAAAACCAATTTTTATAAGCACAATTTTCAAAGGAAATAAGATCTTTTTAACATAATAAATTAATACATTCAATTATTATTACATATATCTCAATATACGTAAAAACAAATAACTTAAACAAGCTATTCCCACAATAACAAACAATCAAACCAAGCCATAGTTAATTCATCAGTTTTTCAAGTTGAAATGCGTAGTTTTTAATTAAAATAACTATTCCTCTACATTAGCATTTAAATAACTTAAATTACTTATAATTATAGGAAGTTCATAACATTCAATATAGACAAAAAATAATGTAATAAATGTTTATATTTCAATTATTTAAATATAAATAAATATAGATCTCCTTTTTTTATCTCATTATATAAATGATATTAACAAATTTCAATTATATATTCTTTATAAATGCCCTATTAAGTATTCAACCAATTAATAAAATAATGTTAAAACTTAATAAATAATAAATTATTAAACAATTCTTGTTAACTTCTTTAAACTTCAAATCTTTTTTATATCAACATTAAATTTCATTTACATTGTTTTCTATATAATTGATTGTTTATAAATCCTGCGCAATATACAGGGTGTTCAAAAATGAACTGGCACGACCAGTATAACCCTGTTCAGAAAAATATTTTAAGCACTTTTTCGCTTTTGGCATTTTTTGATATTATGGCTAATTATCGAGTTATCGTTAATTAAAAACTCTGATAATTAGCCAATCAGCGCGCGGACGGGCGCTGGTGGGCGGCGCTTTTCCCAGCGGGGAGAGCGGCTTGGGCGGGGCGTTGCCTCACAAGCCTCCCCACTTCGCGGGCCCATCGGCGCACGGACACGCACGCACACTCGCGCGGCATCGCCGTGAGTGCGTGTCCGTGCGCCGATGGGCCCGCGAAGTGGGGAGGCTTGTGAGGCAACGCCCCGCCCAAGCCGCTCTCCCCGCTGAATATAATAAATAGAATCTATGAAATATATGTAATGAACTTGAAGTGAGAGAGATCAGAGAGAGAGAGAGAGAGAGAGAGAGAGTATCGTCAAACTTCGAAGCTACCCCCGCCCCGCAACCACCGCTTGGGCCACGAAGTTACCCCCTCTACACTTTTCCAACTCCCACGCTGCCGAATTTTTGCACGCTTCAACCAATCAACGTTGACGTTTGACCCGGCGCCCCTAGTGGGTATGTCTGGCCCTTGGGCCTTAAAAGGGACCGCACGCACTGGAAAACTCAGTTCACTGGTCTACTCCGCTTTACAAGTCTTCGCTCTACAGGACAACTTTGCCCTCCAGACTTCAAGTCAGGTCATCAGGATCAACAGCAACTTCATCTGCCTAATCTCTCTCTTTCTCGCTCTCTTGACTTCGTCCACTTCAGGCTCCCAGGGCCCTTTTTAAAATGAAAATGAGTTATTTTTACTTAACAATTTTCTATTTTTTCTAAACTTTTCTTCCTTATTCCGAATGAAATTTTTATTCAGTCTACTGCACAGAACTAGCATTGCACAGCTAGGCTCGTACTTTAGACTTTAGAATCAGTTCCTTTGACTCCTCTCCTCAATTTAATCAAAGTAGTACAGGTTGACGTTTTGATACGCTGTACTTCTTAGATTAAAATCCCTCTTATCCATCCCTATGCGAACGCGAGAGAAATTTTCATTCAGACCTGCTCCAAATTTGCTATAAAAGTTGCCGTCATGTATGTCTTCAATTAAATCTTTTGCATGTTTTCTTTCTTTTACTACGTAATCGCAATAAATATCATGAGTTTCTATATACTCTCATATAGCATCAGAAGGATTTATTGTAGCAAAAAAACATGGGGTTGATGGATTAGACATATCAACGGATTTATTACACTTGTCACAAATTTGCTGGGTTACACAATCGATCTATTTTACAATGAGTTTTAGATAACACATCTGTATCGCAAATGCAAATTATCAATTTCAGAAGAATAGCGAAACCTTTTGTAGATAACCTGTTTGCTAGATATTTTAGAACTATAAGCTAAATTTCTGCCGGAGTTATTTCTGTATTTATCGCTGTAGATTCAATTAAATCATCTTCATTTAGTAAATCTGATATCATATTCGCAGAGTTTATTCTGTTATGTAATGTTGCAAGAACTTCTTCATTACTACTGTATAAATCGTCATACAAAAATCCTTCTTTTAAAAAATCAATTTTTTCATGGATTGCATAGTATTCAGTAGTGGCATAACTAAAAGTATAAGTAATCGTCACTTAGTAGTTAAAAATAGATTTTAATATATTTTTCATATTCTTTTTATTTTATTTTTATTATGAATAAATATTACAACATACACTCCCCTTCGCATGCTTTTGCCACACTTCGGCAAAAATCTCAAAAGAGAGTTTTATATTATTGCGAAAAATTATCTTGGATTTTGCCAAAATTCAACTGGAAAATTATCAAAAATTTGCCAAAATCCTGTCGGAAAGTCATCATGGATACGATCAAATTCCATTAGAAAGTCCTTAAGCTGCCTAAATGCAGCCGAAAATAGTTTCTGTGAATGAAGTCGAGGTACCCAGGAACCTTCTCCAATCGACGAGACACCTTGCGCAAGGAAGCCGAAAAGAAGTCCTTATGATTTTTATTAATTTTATTATATTGATTTAATATTATATTTTTTAAAATTATTATATTCTATTATTGTATACAATATAATTTTCTACAATATTTTTTTTTTTTAATTTTTTTTTGCAGATTAGTCGTGCAATTAGTTGTGCCTCTTTTTTTCGATAAGATAACGCAAAAAACGACACGAAAAACAGCGCACTCATTGTTAGTAGGGTCGTGATGTCCTGAAATATTACAACAAGGAAATTCAGTTATGGAATAAATAAAAGTTAATGGGAATTCTGTTATACAGGGTGATTCATTTTAATTGCCCCAGGCAAATATCTCGAAAAGTACGGGAGATGGAAAAAAACGTTAAATGTAAAAGTTGTAGGGTTCAGAGGGGGAAATTGGTATTTAAAGTTTTTCTCAACCTTGCTTTTTTCAAGATATTGGCCTACGAATTGTTTAGACAGCTTGATTTGACCTTGATGCGACTGCAGAGGTCAACTGGACCCCATGACATAACATCATGTTTGAATGTAAAATTTTCCGCTCTTTTAATTTCCGAGGTCAAAAGTTGGTGTTCCTATTTAAAAAAACTACTTTGACTTTGAAATGACCTTGAAAATTGACCCCAAGGTCATGGTCAAGGTCACCATTGGATTTCCCCCTCTGAACCCTACAACTTTTACATTTAACGTTTTTTTCCATCTCCCGTACTTTTCGAGATATTTGCCTAGGGCAATTAAAATGAATCACCCTGTATAAGCAGCTACAATCTGAAATCAGTTCTATAATTGAATTTTGTAGCTTTAATTCCAGATTCGTAGCATTTCCTGTAGCTTTCTCTTTTTCGATCTCTTCGTCAAATAGTTGTTTTAACAACTTATTCTGTGGGTTGAGATTATATATATATATATTTATCTAGCAGTTGTAACAGAGGTGTTTCTTATAATTAAGAAACACGCCTGTTACACTTAGAAAACAGAACGCTAGTATATTAAGAAATACTCGCATTCGATCGACAGCGACGGTCGACGAGAGAGTGTGCTCCGAGGCGTCCCCTCTCCGAGCGCTATCTCCCACTCGGCACTCTCTCCTACCGAACACTTTCTCCGCCCATCTCCGAGCGCGGTCGCGACAATTAAAAGTCGCGCTCCGCACGAATTCGGGCAGTTCACTCGGCGAGCTGAGCCGAGCCTCTTCCAAAGGGGACTGTACGCGCGCATTGAGCGCATATGGTTGGACTCTACCGCGCCGCGTAGAAATATGATGATTATGTTACTTTCGATTGCTAGGTCCGATTAAACCGATTTTTTGCATATAATTAGAATAAGTCTTAGAATCGTAGAATAAAATATTATAAGTTCAAATATCCGTTTTCTTTTATTGTTACAGCGTGAATAATGGAGCGAAATAATGCGAGACCGGCTCTGCCAGAAAATATGTAAAATATAGTTTATTTTTATATTAGTTAATAAATTGTTAATTATTTCCATAAAATTGCGAGTTGATTTCAATTAATAAAATACACCCTTAGATTTGTATTCGTTATAAAATATAATAGTTTAGCTATGTTTAATTGCGCACTGAGCAATTAATCATAGACGGGTACGGAGCGTTTTGAGCTCTATTAAGATAGTCTAGATTTGCGTTTTGAGCAAAGTCTAGAAAAAGGGATAAAGTAGACTTAAAATAGGCGTATTGAGCCTATTCGCGGCTAGGAATAATAAGCGCATTGAGCTTATTGTTCAACCAAGTCCCATTCCTATTCCCGCACCATAGAGATCCGAATATTACATGGCGCCCGAACAGGCTATGGTGTGCGAGGGAATAGTAGGTTAAAAAAATTGTATGCGTTAGGATTATTATAAATTAAGTTAAGGAAATTTAGTAAATTTGCGTTTCTCGGCAAAGGGATAGTAATTTAGTAGTTGCTTCATTTCATTTATTTTTTTTTACGTTAAATTGCCGGATTGGAGGGGAGTGTTTGCGACAGAATTTAAACTGCGGGGAAAAATAGCACAATTTGAAAGGGAATTGGTCAATTTTAGAATTCTAGGAGAACAGTGGGATCGATAAATTATGGAGTTAAAACAGGAAATAGAGGAATTAAAAGCGGAGAGACCTATATTAAGACCAGAGGCTAGATTTAACAGAGATTTCACGGTGAAAAATATAAAAAATTTTAACGCAATATTAGAAGAAATGGAAATAGAGATTATGCAGATTACAATAGATTTCGCGAAACTGAATATAGAGGAATTACTTTTGTGTAGTATCGAAGTAATTTTATTTAGCATCAAAATGGCAGGAGTAGGAGTATCTTGGATTTATAAATTAAAGAAAGATGAATCAGTTGAACAGTTAGTAAATTTGAAAATCAAAGAATCAGGAACGGTAGATCAATTAAGAAAAAGATTAGTATCATTCGTGAAAAGAAATCCGGGATTATTTACGGATAAACCGCAAGATAGAGATGATTATGAGGAAAAACTGGATATAACAATTGATGAGGAAAAGAATAATAAAGATTTTATTTATTTTGTAAAAACCGCACAAACGTCAAATCCAACACAAAATATTATCCGGGAAGAAAATTTAATAAGTAACGAGTTACCAGAAAGACAGAATTTCGTAATAATGCAGACAGAAACAAACACGAACGCGAAAGTGTTAGATCAAATGAGGAAATGGCGTTGTCATTTCGACGGGAAGGATGTTTACGCTTTTCTCGAAAGGGTCGATGAACTGAAAAGAGCTTACGAATTTACCGATCAGCGAACATTAAAGGGATTTCCGGAATTATTAAGAGGAGAAGCATTGCTATGGTTCCGTAATAAAGCACACGAGTTTACGAATTTAAAAGAAGTAGAAAAAGCAATAAGAAGCTATTTTCTATGCCCGAGAGAGAAACGAAATTTAAACGCGCAAATCAGAGATAGGAAACAAGGCGAAAAAGAAATGATAAGATCATACATAACTGCATTGAACACGTTAATGAGACGCCACGGTCAAATAGAAATCGAGGAACAAATAGATAATTTATATTACAATATGAAACCGGAATTAAGATTATACATTTTAAGAGATAACGTGATGTCCGATGTAGATTTAATTCAAAAAGTTGAACAAATCGAAGAATCGTTAAAAGAGATAAATAACGGGAAACAAAAGTTGAATAATAAAACAACCAACAATGTAAATTCAGTAAAAACCGAAATACCGTATGAAAGAGCGAACAGTTGTTGGAGATGTAAACAAACAGGTCACAGTAGAAACAATTGTAAAAATAAATGGAGAAAGTTTTGTTTGTTTTGCGGGAGAGATGATATTTTTACACGAGATTGTAATTGCCATACGTCGCAAACAACGGGAAACGGCGTACCGACCGAGCCGCAGACGCGAGCGGAGACTCGGCCGAATTAAATGATCCGCGTTTGTTTGTGAATGTGAACGTAGGTAATTTTAAAACTTCTGCTCTGATTGACACTGGAGCAACTTTTTCATTTATTAATAAGAAAATAGCAAATGAGTTAATAAGAGAAAATGGAAATATTAAAAAAGTAATGCGAATGTCGGTAATGGCCAATGGTAGTTTAGTAAAAATAAATTGTTGCTGGACGGGAAAAATTAAAATTCTTGGAAAAAATTGTTTTGCAAAATTCTTTATAATGCCAGAATTAAATCAGAGTATGATTGTCGGGATAGATTTAATTAATAAAGCTGAAATAAATTTTAAAGGAGCAAATAAAAGATTAGAACCAACGTTCACAATTACGGAAATTTATACAATTAACAAAACTGCCGGTACTAAAACAATCACACCGGAAGAAAGAAGAAAATTAGAAGATTTTATAAGAAAGAAGAAAGAAGAAATGCAACATATTACGGGATGCACTCCGGTAATAAAACATGAGATAAAATTAATAGATGAAACACCAATAAAACAAAAATATAGACCGAGAAATCCAGTGATTCAAAAGTCAATACACGAAGAAGTACAACAGATGCTAACAGACGGAATAATAAGAAGGTCATCCAGTCCTTGGAGTTCACCGATAGTTTTAGTAAAAAAGACAGATGGAAAAATGCGCTTTTGTGTTGATTTTCGCAAAGTAAATGATGTTTCACGAAAAGACGCATACCCATTGCCATTTATGAATGCAATGTTAGACCGACTGCAAGGAGCACATTTTTTATCATCGATAGATTTGAAAAGTGGCTATTGGCAAGTAGCGTTAGAAGAAAACAGTAAACAAATAACTGCTTTCGCAGTACCCGGTCTAGGGTTATTTGAGTTCAACGTTATGCCATTCGGTTTGCATTCAGCTGGAGCAACATTTCAAAGACTAATGGATATAGTATTAATAACACCAGATATGGCAGAAAATGTTTTTGTGTATTTAGATGACATAATTATCATCTCAAAAACATTCGAAGAAAACAATGGTTACAAATGGTTTTCGAAAAGTTACAGCAAGCAAATCTCAGACAAAATTGGGAGAAATGCAATTTTGTTCGGAGAGAATTAAAATATCTCGGACATGTCGTCAATGAATTCGGCGTGCAGACTGACCCCGATAAAGTCGCTGCAATAAAAAAGATACCAGAACCCTCAAATACCAAAGAATTGAAACGATTTTTGGGTATGATTTCTTGGTATAGACGTTTTACCCGAATGTGGCCACGATAACCGCGCCACTCCAAAATTTGCTAAAGAATAAAAGCAAATGGGAATGGAAAAATGAGCAGCGAAACGCATTTTTAGAGTTAAAAAAATGCTTAACAATCGCATCGATTTTGGTTTACCCAGACTGGTCATGTCCATTTACATTGCAGACTGATGCAAGCCTAGAAGGACTTGGTGCAGTGTTAACACAAAATAATGGTGAAAATGAAAGAGTGATAGCTTATGCAAGTTGTTCGTTAAGCAAAGCGGAAAAAAATTACTCTATAACAGAACTTGAATGTTTGACCGTGAAATGGGCAATTTTTAAAATGCGAGATTACCTAGAGGGATGCCATTTCACAGTGATAACCGATCATCAGGCACTAAAATGCTTAAATAGTATAGATAATCCCTCAGGACGTTTAGCAAGATGGGCTTTACAGCTGAGTCAATACGATTTTGATATTTTTTATCGTAAAGGCTCGGAAAATTATATTGCTGACGCACTATCTTGTAACCCCATTGATTTTTGCACAATTAGTGGAGAAAACAAAGACAAATGGTATGTAAGGACGATTAAAGAAGTTACTGAATACCCAGAAAAATTTCCAGATTTTTGTATAAAAGACAAAATATTGTTTAAAAAAATATTGCATACTCTAGATTACAACGAAATCGAAGATGAAGACCAATGGAAGTTATGTATCGCCGAGAATGAAAAATACAGAGTTCTAAGCGAAAACCATGATATTCCGACGGCACGTCATCTCGGTATAGCTAAAACACTGGTAAGATTATCCAAAAAATTTTACTGGCCCGGAATGCTGAGAGAAGCAAAATAATATGTCCGTGCTTGCAGTAGTTGTCAAAAATTTAAAACATTATTATAAATGCCACCTATTCCGAAACACCGGCTAGTGGAGAAATGGAGAGCGGCAGCAGAGAGGAGGGAAGCTGCCAAAATTAATAAAAAGATCACAACAGCAGAAACAACAAAAGCAGCAGAAGCAGCAGAAACAGTAGAGTTAACAGAAGCAACAACAACAACAATTGGTCGGCCGACTCGAATGGTACAGATACCTTTCGGGCCGGAAGTGCGAGTGCCAGTTGGTAGCCGGCCGTTTCGAACGGTAGCATGGGGGTATTCGTAGCGCATTCGGTTCTCAGAAATGGGCAAACAGTTACGTCGTAAAAAGAATAATAATAAGTAGAGGAATGAGGGCAAAAGTGCAGAGTAATAATGAATGAAAAATAGTGACCACGATTCTTTTTACGACATACCAAAATCCGTAAAGAGGTAGAAAATATAAAAAGAATACAAAAGGCAATAAAAGAGATGAGGAAGGCTTCCCAACGATACGTCCATATATGGAGATATTTAGAGACAATTCGTAAACGGAAGCTAATCAATACCCAGAAATCAAACGTACCGCGCGAACCCGTTTCTCTAAAAATAAGGCCTCAGAAGTGGCTCCTCGGAAGAATTTTATTTTTCTCAAATTGTCAAGTCTGACTAATTTATGATCGAATTCTAACGTAAAATAGAAGAACAAAGCCCACCGACACTGTGTCCAGGGGCATATGCACCAAGAGCGTGTCACACATCAGCGCGAAAACAGTTTAGTCATGCCCGGATTGCGGACAAGAAATGATCATAAATTAGAATAGCCGAATTTTTCCAAGAATCGAGCAAAATAAGTGCACAACACCGGAAATCACCGGAGGTGCCATAAAGGAGTATAAAAGCCCGAATCTAAGAAGAGCCACCGTTCAGTCGTATCGAGTCTATACAGCACGTAATTATCGTCCACACCTGCCAGATCCGCGAAGCTACCAGTCTACACAGGGACGAGCCGCTCCGAGCATTACGAGAGATAGCCCGCTGCGGACTTGAGATCTGACGCCCCGATCAGGCTGCCGGTAAAGTGCCGGGCCAAGGCAACGGCCTATTCATTAACATTTGAGGGACGAGGATAGCAGCAAAGACTCCAACACCGGGCTAGGCGACTGACCCACCGACGCAACCAAGGAAAGCTGCTGTCCGGCGTAAACATAAGAAGAATGAGAGAGAGAGAGAGCGAGGAAACGAACGAGCAACGACACCTTCGGCTCGGAGTAACGAGGGACAGTGGGACCCGCCGCGACCTGCCGTAACCAGCCGACCCAACCCATTGTATCCAAGAATCTACGCATCTCATTTATTGCGAGGTACATGAATTAATTTTAAAAAGAATTAACTTTAGAACATTGCGTCTTGCGTTCGAAAATTGTATAATCATTGTAATTCCACTTGAAGTTTTTAATCATTAAAATTTATAATCTTTGAAACTGTGTGAACCATATTAATTTGTTTTTCCGAATAAATTTAGCCTATATTCCTTATCCTGGACGTAACAGGTATTAACGTCTATAAGTTAAAAACTGGTGCATCGGCCGGGAAAACAAGAATATGAGTCACAACAAATAAATAAATTCAATTTAAAAAACTTTAAAAATGAGTAAGAATGTCGGAACAACCGAATGAAAACGTGAATAAACGGAGGGATCTAGTCTCTTCAAGCAGATCTTTACTAAATCAATTCCGAGAGAACGAGACAGAATTAACAACCATTATAAATAATAAGAAACCTCAAGCTAAAGACTTAGCAATCAATAAAGTACGTGAATTAACTAAATTAACTAAAGAAATAAATTTATCCCTTGCGGTACAAGGAATTGGGGAACCAATAAAATCAAAATTTTCTGAACTAGAAGTAACTCAAGTATTCGCGGGGCCATATAGGGAAAATAACGCTTTTTAACGAATCTTTTGGAGAAGAAACAGAGGAAAAAGTTGAAGAAAGTCATCCACACGAACAAATACAAAGAAACACAAAAATTACTCTAAAACCACCGACTCTTAGGCTGGCGACTAGCACTCCCATTGGGACAGGTTAAAAACAGTGGCAACACTTGAATAAATTACCCGAAATAAAAGAGGAACACTTAAAAACGATCCACGAAATTAAGACATCACTACACAGAGACATTAAGGCAGAACACGTAACTACTTATTTCGAGGAGAAAGAACACGCGTCCGCTTTAGAGGCACAAGTACGAGCCGGATTGCCAGTAGAGGAACTTGTTGATTTATTAAAAGAAGACGTAATATCCTACACTAACAAACAGATTATAGACGCACAAAATGAGACTAGAAAAACAGATACTAATCACTCGAAGAAACCTCCAACGGACGATAGAACCCTATATCATTCAGCAATTGAAACAAACACAGAAATAATGAATACCACATACGTAAGAGGTCTATCTTTAAAAGAAGCATTAGATTTAATATCCAGATATAATGGAGAAAATGTACCTTTATCACAATTTTTAGATGGTTGCATGGAAGCAAAAACCATATTACCCGAAAACTTAGAAGCAGAACTCGCGAAATTAATTCGAATGAGGTTATACGGCGAAGCTTTGAATTGTGCAAGGGGGCAAATTTTTACGAGCGTAGAAGAAATAATTCAATATTTTGAAAAAATATTCGGGTCGGGAAAAACTTATCATGATTGGACAAGTGAACTCGCAAAAATAAAGCAAAAGAACAACGAAACGGTAATCTCCTATTTAAATAGGTTGCGCGAAATAGAACAAGAAATTTTAAAAACTGTTACTTATGAGAAACGCATTGATAAAAAAGAGACATTTGAGAGAAGTTTAAAAAATGATTGTCTAAAATTCTTTTTAAGAGGTTTAAAATGGCAAATTAGGGCACGCATGGGAATGCAGGAGGATTTTAAAGTAGCAAGGGAACAAGCGTTAGAAATAGAAAAGAAATAGAAATTATGTTTCACCCGCCTTTTTAGTTGCAAAGACACCCGACAGCAAGGGAAATAAACGTTATCGTCTAGTAGTCGATTTTCGGCAATTAAATGACAAAACAATTAAAGATAAATATCCTATGCCTAACATAATGGATATAATTGACAAAATAGGGGACTCAATATATTTTTCAGTTTTTGACTTAGCACAAGGATTTTTTCAAGTACCATTGGATCCAGCAGATCGACATAAAACAGCATTTTCCACGCCTTTCGGACTTTTCCAGTTTGTTACGATGCCTATGGGTTTGTCGAATAGTCCTGCTACATTTCAGAGAGGGGTCGACACAGCTTTTAAAGGCATGCAACGCAAAGAAATGATTTATGTAGACGATGCTGTAATATTTGCAAGAACCTACAACTGATCTGCTTTGGGGCTGCCGTGGAATTCATTAGGTACGAACGAGATTCAACAATGAATCTTGAGATGAGCCGAGCCAAAAGGAGAAGGAATGTCAAGAAACAAAAGAAACACTTACTCGCAATGGCTAAAAGATGGGGAATACAATACATTCTTTAGTTAGTAGAAATATGGAAGGCACAGGAAGGGATAAGGCGGAGTATACCGAAGGAATTACCCTACCTAACGGAAGAAGAAAATGAAGAAATAGAAAAGGTTGCGAATTAAGCCAAGAGAGATTTTCCCTATATGTTTGTATCATTAGGGGGCAGCAAGAAAATGATGTCTCTTTTACGACGCAACAGAAGAACAAAGAAATATTGGTACCCCGTTGAAGTCAAATGGTACGTTACATGCGATAAAGATATAGGATATACATGGGTATGCGAATATTTTCCTGGACCGTGCCCATACACACTCGGGCAATTTTTCGAATTAAACATCGGAGGAGAAGCCGGATTCAGCCATCTACGTTACGTAGGTGTATGCGAAGCAGGCGTTTGCAAAACCAAGCTTAGAGCATGGAGAGAGTGCAAACACTGCGAATTAATAGCGGTCCATGATGTGGAAGGAATAACGTATGCCACATGTTTAGAGTGCGAAGATCCTAATCATATGTTACAATTAAGTACTCAGTGATATTGTAGTTGGCATAAACTTTAATAAATACTTACGTAATATATAAAAAAAAAAAAAAAGAGAGGAAAAAAAAAGAAAAAGAGATACTTTTGTATTATTGACATCTAACAACATATTGTTTATTTTACAGAATGGATATAAAAACCCTGTTTTCCTTGGCATTCTTGCTATTAATACATCCATCGGAGGAGATCATAATAGACGCCAATCCATTAAATATTCAACAAAGTCAACAGCCCGGAATGAACTTCGAACATGTATATGATGTGCGTTTTATATCAGGACGATGGGAGATAACATGCTATATGGATACAGCTTGGGAAAAATTTCATATAAAGAGAATCGAAACAGAAGTACATCAACTAAAAAAAGAAGTTTTGAAGGAACGACCCTCAATGATTGATAACTTTATCGAAGCAGAAAAGAAATTTAAATATATATACGATATCTTCCACCAAATAGATCGAGAAGCGAAATTTTTAAACGGTACAATAACTATCGAAAACATGCAAATGAATTCATTACCGCAAAAAGAAAATGTAGTGATAAGGCCCTCTGCAAGGGAAATGTCCTTTGAAAGCTCCATTAGCAAACAAACAGAAACACACGAGAAAGAATGGATGAAGTTATTAAACAAAATAATTGACGAAGAAATGGTATCAAATAAAAAGACAAGTTCTGCTATAACCTCATTAAACAAGACTATAGTAGAAACAAGAAAATTCTTGGAACAACATCTTGAAAAAGGAAAAACTATATATCAAATTATAGAAGCCTTAAAGAACAATAGAGGTCATGAAACATTATTAAGTTCGGAAGATTTGATCATGATGAGAGAAATGATAGAAAAAACAAGCGACGATGAATTTCCATTTGATAAGGATTTATTAAACATGAAAAACATAATAAAAATATCAAAAATAAGATTCGGGGTAGTGAATAGGGAAGTAACAATAAAAATCGTATTGCCAGTAGTACGAGCACAACATACCTTTATTTATAAAATGGAATCTTTACCGTCACTTCAACCATTTGGATATAAATTATATATCGAACCAATTGCTCAATACTTATTATTAAATAATAAAGGATATCATTATATGGAACGAATAGAGCTTAGTCAATGTAGAATTATAGAATATACAATAATCTGCGACCAAGAATGTTTTATGTATCGAAACGTTTCAACTTGCGAATTTAATTTGTTAGTTTATCCCCAGAAAGAGAATTTTGAACTTTGTAAAATAATGTATAAACGAGAAAATTCTAGCATCCTTCGAAAAAATGTATGGAATAACAAATGGGTATTCTCAAGTGCAGAAAAAATCAACCTAACATTAAACAATCAGCGAGACATAATACTCGAAGGTACAGGAACTTTTACACTACCAAGAAATTCATTTATAATTTACGAAAATAATCGAATTATAGCAAAAGATTATCCGAATTACGAACAATTCACGACCACTATACCAAAAAAGATTTACAAATAGAAACATTAACAGAATCAATCGCGGAAAATAAACAAGCAATAATAGATATATTAAATAAAGGACAAACAGAGAAAGACTTCTGGGAGATCGAACAAATTATAAAATTATCCAAAGGGAAAGAAAATTTGATGACAGGAATGGGAATTTTAACTATAATTGCCGTGGTAGCTTTATTAGCAGCGGGGATTGTGTTAGGATTCTTATATTACATAAAAATTATTATACAAAATACACCGGATGTAATAGAATAAAGCGTACATACAGAAAGCGAAGTTATAACAAATGAACCAAAAACTCGCGGTATCTTACATCTAATATAAAAAAATATATAATAAAATAAAATTTTTTATTTGTATCTTATGAATGACCAATAAAAACTATATATACAAACAGGGTATGCAGTTAGAAATTTTTTTTTTTATTTTAATAATTACAGATGGCGATACTCATAATAAGCCTATTTCTGGGAGTTATCTTCAACCCTTTCGAAGTACATGGATTAGTAGGATTTGATTGTGGCAATCATATTACAAATATTACAACAATTTCTTTAATAAATATTGGGGAATGCGATATAAAAGAAGCATTCGTTAATACGACGCGTATATTCGGACAATTATTACAATTACATGACTTTGGAACAATACCCATATATAAATGCTCAATAATAATAAATCGAATCGTTACCCATTGCGGAATGCATTCACATGTCTCACGTATGTCAAAAGGGGAAATAAGTTACTATAAAGAAATAAATCAAGACGAACGTCGAAAAATGCATCTCACGGGATTTTTATAAATAGCCGGAAATACAGCCATGCAACTACCACAAAATAGCACGGTTACAAGATCTTTAATTTTCGCGGGAACAATTTCAGACGGGGGAAAATGCGAAGGATGGTCTTACTTAGATCTTTACGGCGATTACCAGAATGTTTACGTGGCCGGATGGGTAAAAATTTCATTGCAAGATTACTATGCAGAAGTAAATTTAGATACCAATATTATTCGATTAAACAGTGGGGCAACTTGCAAATTTTCGGATGGAAAATGCACTGATCACGATGGGGCAGTCGTACACTACCGCTCAAAAGTTTAAGCACACCGCAATAAAAAAAAGAAAATTTTAAAAGTTTTATATCTCGGGAAATATAAATCACATCAAGCTCTAATTTAGCTCATTTAAAAGATTTTGCGGAGTACTTCAAAAAGTGTCTTTTGAGTTTTTTTTGTTTAATCAATTGGTTTAGCGTGAGCATTAGCTTAAAGTTGTGTTAATTTAACAATTTTTTAGGGTTACTTTGATCCCCTCCCAATTCGTTAATAAATAATATTTCTTAAAAAACCTCAAACGATTTGACAGTAGAACGCAAGACCTTCAAAATCCGTTTTTACACGTAATTGTAAGTTAATTTTTAAATGAGATATGAGTATTTTTGTAAAAAAAATGCATTTTTAGAAAACATTATTTATTTCGAATAATATGCATTTTATAAAAAAAATGTTACTAAGAAAAATTGTTTCTTTTTTTATGAATAATCAATAGAAAAATTTTAGAAAATTTTTTCGAATTTTTTATAGGGAACTTTTTTAATGAATAATTAATTTAATTTGTAATATATATTTTTCTACGTACATGTGTGCGCACACCATTTCCAAATATAATTTTTAGGTTTTAATATACATATACAATGAACTTTTTGCATGGAATATAAATAAATACATTATAAATCTATAAAATCTATAAAAAATTCGAAAAAATTTTCTAAAATTTTTCTATTGATTATTCATAAAAAAAGAAACAATTTTTCTTAGTAACATTTTTTTATAAAATGCATATTATTCGAAATAAATAATGTTTTCTAAAAATGCATTTTTTTTACAAAAATACTCATATCTCATTTAAAAATTAACTTACAATTACGTGTAAAAACGGATTTTGAAGGTCTTGCGTTCTACTGTCAAATCGTTTGAGGTTTTTTAAGAAATATTATTTATTAACGAATTGGAAGGGGATCAAAGTAACCCTAAAAAATTGTTAAATTAACACAACTTTAAGCTAATGCTCACGCTAAACCAATTGATTAAACAAAAAAAACTCAAAAGACACTTTTTGAAGTACTCCGCAAAATCTTTTAAATGAGCTAAATTAGAGCTTGATGTGATTTATATTTCCCGAGATATAAAACTTTTAAAATTTTCTTTTTTTTATTGCGGTGTGCTTAAACTTTTGAGCGGTAGTGTATTTTGGTCCACTGCACCTGACGACACATGCGGAAAAAAGAAATATTCATTATTATATGAAGGACACATAGACAAAATTCAAGAAATAGGGGACAAGAAAATTTTATATTCACTAGAGTCAAATGAAGTAACATTTGCATTATGGAGAACAGGCCAATTAAAAGTATGTGAAGCTCCCCTATTACGCACCGAACATCCAAAATTATTTATTGTAGAAGATGCAAAGGAAGATGGATTTGTAGAAAAAACACCCACATCAGCCACCAATTTAGATATGTTTGCCTTTGTAAATTCAAAATTTTTATATGTTGAAAAATATGTGAGAAAACAAGTCACACAAATGTATTACGATATTTTGAGACATAAATGCGAACTTGAAAGAAGAATCATGGATCAGGCTTTAGCATTAGCCACTATTGCACCGGAAGTAGTGGCATATAAAATCATGGGAGAACCTGGATACATCGCAGTTACCGCAGGAGAAGTTATACATTTATTAAAATGCATACGAGTCTATGTAAAGAGACGAGACACCGAAGGAGAGTGTTTCGAAAAGTTACCAGTATCAAGAGAAGGAGAAAACTATTTTTTATCACCTCGAACACACATACTAATTCGAAGAGGAAAACAAGTCCCCTGTGACAAAAGGCTACCAATTATGTACAAAATCAATGAATACTGGTATAAATTACTGCCCGACCCAGTAGAAGTCAAGACGCCCGAAGTCTTAACGCCCCAAACTCGACCTACATGGAAATACTTAAGCCCAGAAACACTAGCAATCAGTGGAATTTATTCACAAAATGATTTAAACAGATTACGAGACAGAATTTTATTCCCTATTGAAAGAAATGCGGTTGTTAATAAAATAGCGTTAGGAATGACGGGAAGTGCAATCAACTCAGAAGGCATGACTATTGGAAATTTATTTAATCAAGAAACTTTGGCAAAAATCGCTGAATCTGCTTGGGAAAAAATGTGGACAAAATTTTTAACATTTGGAACCGCTCGCGCAGGAATAATAGAAATAATCATAGCCTGCCGATTCATTAAATTAGTAATAGACACGGTAATCCATAGATATGCATTATATAGCCTATATGGATTCTCATTACATCTGGTAGGGGCAATATGGAATTCAGTTACGCAATTGTTATTACATTTAGGACAAAAAGAACAAAATAGAGTACAAAGGGAAATACAACAAGCGGAAGAAACACAAGAAAATAAAGTAGCAGAAGAACAAATACAAAAAAACGAAGTAAATAATGAAAAACCAAAAATTTATCCCGATTTAAACATTAATACTTCCTCTTTGTAATTACAGCAAAAAGAAGCAAACGAAACCCTTCACATGGTACATTACTCGCCCAAGGAAATAAAAAAAGATACACCATTTGACGGAGAAATACCAGAGAACCATCCGGAAGCATACAGAGAATTTCTAAAACACCGCTGTTTTAAACAAAAAGCAGAGATAACATATTTTTATGACGTCAATAATTTCGAATTAGTAATTTGCAATAACTGTATGATAAAATACCAATTTGAAGTATCTCACAGTTTTTCAAGACATGAGAATTTACACAATGTTGGAACAATAAATACACCACCCTTATACTGTGACTTATGCAAAAAAGATATACAGATTATAAGCCCAGTAATTGAATGTAGCAGCTGCACAGAATTCTTGTTAGAAATAGGTACAGAAGTATAATAAAAAAAAAAAAAAAAAAAAAAAAATGGTTATGTTAAAAAGGATAATATATCGAGAATTGGAGACGAAAAAGGAAGGATGTAGGAAGTGTATTTTACAAGAACCAAGAACAAGATATGCATATAAAATAACTACACATTTTGTTACAATGAATGCTGCACGATATAATTTAAAATATAAAGGGTGCAATATTTCAATGACAAGAAGAATGTCACCAAGTCAGGAAAAACCATATAAATTATTACTATTACCCGAAAATCAAAGAGAAATAAGATTAAGATCAATCAGAACTATAAAGAGAATAAAGGCAGCAAAAGAAACGTACAAAGGAAGGAGAAGTAAGGCCGAAGAAACAATAAGAAAAAAAGCACGTGAGCTGATATTATTGGAGGAAAAAGAGGAAGAAAAACAAATTAAAGAAATTGAAGAGGAATTAATGGAAATTAAGGAGACAATGTCTATGGAAGATAAAGGCATTCAAGTAACAATAAGTCTAAAATCTTCAGACAATACAAAAGATGAACAAAAAATATTAATAGATAAGGCCATACAACACTCGGACGAGCAGATAGAAGAACAGAACTGGGAAGAGATAGGTGGATTTATAAAGGAAGAGGAAGTGGAAGGTTTATTTGAATTTTTAAAAATGTATAACTGCAGTTTAGAGGAGAACGAATTTGATAATAAAGAAGTAAAGGTATATAATTAATAATAAGAAAAAAAAAAAAAACAACAACAATAACATTCACACACAAAAGAATAACTTTTTATTATTATCCAAAAAACAATACAAACATGGATAACAATACACAAATTAAGAAATTGAAGAGTAGAAGTCACCTGTAAAAAGAAAACAGAAATAAAAAAAAAGCACAGGCCATTTTTAAAGAAATATATGAAATAAAATTACGGTGGACAAGAAGAATCAGGCGCTGAGCTGGAACTCTTCTCATCGACAAGAAATGACTGCGTTGGACTGTAGGAGCTGAAAACCAAGACAGATTTCGTTTGATTTTTGGTATAAAGAAAAAAGGAAAAAAAATGGGAAAGGAGCACGCTTAAAAGTACTCACGGGTCATTCGGAGAACCCGGGAGAGGACTAAAATAAATAAAGGGAAGAAATTAGAGAAAAACTAACAATGAGAATAATAAAAAAAACATAAAAACGAAAAGGAGAAATTTTTTTTTTTTTTTTTGTCAAATAAGAAAAAAAAACACATACCGATAATTAGGTGCGGGTCTAGAAGAGCTAAGAAAAATATACATATATATAAAAAAAAATAATAATAAAAATGAAAAGGAGAAAAAGTTTTATTGTTAAATAAGAAAATAACACTTACCCAGAAGATAAAGAAGCAGGCGCCGTAGCGAAGGATCTCGGAGGCCCGGCGTACGATATAACAGGAGAGCAGGAGGAGCAGGTGGCACACGAGGCGCAGGCGTCATAGGAGGCGCAGGCGGCCCCGCAAAGGGAAAATCAAGCGGCCTAGACAGCACGGCAGTTACGGGACCATTATAAACCGGTCCCAAAGGCATAAAAGATCTTGAAGGCAAGGAAGAATACGGATCCGCCAAATTTGCCGGGTAAGAAGATTGAGGCATTGAAGACATCGATACGTGCGGTACAGCAACAAAACCCAAAATATCTAATACTTGATCCGAAGACAAACGACCAACAGCATAATTATTACGGAGTCTCTCAATAAGAGAAAGAATTTCAGAACTCGAACAATTCATCGTAAGAATAGAAAAGAACTAATCAACACAGGGGACGAGTGACCGTTTTTTAAAGGTAGGCTAGGGAAAACAAGAAGAGTGGGAAAATGGAAATCAGGAAACTCGTGTGACAGAGGAAGGGGTTGAAAAACTCATGTTTTTCACCAAAACAATCGAGACATTTTCTAACAAAAAATAATAAAAATAAATAAATAAAATAAAAAAATGATAATAATAATAATAAATAAAAGAGGTATATGGTTGCTAAGAATTAATTTTCGGGGTATTATAATAACTAATGTTTTAAAAAAAATTTACTCATTTTTAAGGTAGAAATTGAAAAGAAATTTAAAGTTTAAAAAAAAAAATATATATCTTTGAGTGGAAACCCATTAGGAAATTTATGTTATTATATTAATATTTAATACTAATTTTATATACATAATTTTAATTGGAAAACGAAAATTTCGGTTCTTATGAACCTTTGAGAAAAATACATTTTACCACTATTTATAATGTGTAACGGGGTTGCCTTTTGACCTATTATCTCGCGGAGGAGACCTTCCTCCGCAAGATGGGTGCAATGGGGCACGTGCGAGTGCCCCTCGAGGTCCTTACCTCGGGGTGCGCGCGAGCACCCGACGGCGAACACACGTCGCCGCGGCCCGTCTACAACGCGAGAGTACGCCTGTACTTTGCTCCACGTAAACAAACGTTTGCGTCTGAGAGCAGGCCGCTTGCCTACTCTACGCGTACACACACGTACGCACGCACACGAGGAAACGGGCCGCTTGCCCGTTCCACGCGATGTACAACAAATTCGGCCTCGAGCCCGTGCTCGAGGTCCCAATGCCGAATTACGCGGCGGCTCGTCTACGAGAGCCGCGACTCCCGCCGCACGAGAGTCCACGATCACGAGCTACAGTGAGAGAGAAAGAACGGGGGAAACGTTCCCCGCGTTCGACGAACTAAGGTTTCCGCTCGAGAGTCGAGGCGCTCCTCGACTCTTCGCCGGTACGCGCCCGCACTCGCTACAAAAGTCGGGCGGTACTTACAGTTGTAGCAGCTTCGGCTCGTCCTTGGCTGCTACCTCGAACGCTCGCCTCTCGACGCTTGCCTCCTCGGGATTTCTGGTCGCTCTCCGGGTCGCACCCTGATCACGCGCGTACACGCGTCCGTCCTCCTCGATGGCTCGAGAGAATCCCCCGCGATTGCCCACCTGGCAATCTGTCCCCCGCGCGCCGGCTTAGCCTAACCTAAGCCCCGCTCGCGCCAGCTCGCGACGACACGAGGGTACCCCGCAGTACCCCGCGTCACACCCTCCTCCCAGACGCCGTTAAGCCAAGTCTTGACGGCCTCTGTCACTATTAGCGAGCCAAACCTCGACAGTGTAGGAAGTAAGGGGCAGGAAAGGGGGTAAAAAAACTTACCGCGAACCTTGTCGTGATTTTGTACGTGCAGAGCACGAAGCCATTGGCCCTCACGTACAATGGGTGACGGGACTCGGCACGGCGCGTCTCTTGGCCAGTTTGCCGACCCGTCGGGCTTGCGCCTCTGCCACTATCGCAGACGCATGCACCAGGACTTGCGCCTCATTGCGCACGTTGTCCTTTTGTGTGGGCTCCTCCCACAACGGCTGTGAAAAACCGTTTGCGGCGGAGTACGTACTAAACACCATTTTGTCTCCTTGGGCACTCCCGCCGATTTCCAGTGACCCCGGGATACCCTGTGTATCTGTCTCCGAAACTCGGGGCCGGCGTACACAACAATCGGTATTCTCTCCGATCGTTTCTTAGCGGGTGGCCTCCTGGCCACTCGCTAGACGGTGGGTAGCCGCGCTGCTTGTCGCGTCGTAGTGAACGACCTCCTGGTCGCTCAGTAGGTTGCCAGCATGCTTGCTGGATGGTAGTTGGGCCTCGCCCCAACCTCCTTAAAATCGTCGGGGATCCCCTCCAGGGTGCCCCTTTCTGGCTGTTCCGGCGGCGGTTGCACGCCGAACACTTTGGAAAACGCCTTGTCCTCGGCGTTCTCCGGGAAAGAGTCTTACGACTCGTTCCTCCAACTCCAACTGCTCCATTTGGGAAAAGGATGGAAGGAAGAAAGGAATTGTAAGGAATGGCTCTCTAAGTCAATCCTGTCAGTAGTACCCGGTAGACGTCCCGGTCCTCACTTTCCCGTCGCGCTTTTCATCTACATGACGGTTTACGACGCCTTTCGCGGTTTTCCGCGTTGTTGCTTTACATTTCCTTCTCCAGACTGGGCGCACCCAGTCTGAGACGCTTGCCCGCTAGCAACGCTCTTCTCTTTATCAGCGCCTGCTGATGGAGTCGTGGGCGCATCCACACGACTCCCGCCTTCCCCCGGAGGTCGGGCGTTGGTCTGGATGTCCTCGTCTTCTTCAGGAACATCTCGTAGTTGGAGTAGAACCATCTAACCCTGACCCATTCCATCTTCGGATCTTTGAGTCCTTTGTCCATGAGACACCAGCCACTGGTGTCTCCCCACCCTCCTCCTCGTACATACGAGAAAGGGCATCTTGGACGTTGTTGAGCGCACCTTTCCTGTGCTCAACAAAGTACTGGTGACCTTGCAGCTCCAAGGCCCACCATGCTAATCGACCTGTCGGACCACTCGGTGTACGCAGCCATTGCACACAGCTGTGGTCCGAGACTACTTGGAAAGAGTAGCCTTTGATATATATGGGCGAAACCTTATCTCCCATACTACAGCGAGACACTCTCGTTCTGTCACGCTGTAGGTCCTCTCGGCAGGTGAGAGGACGCAGCTCAAACTTACGCTCCTTCTCCGTAAGTTGCGTAAGCGGATCGGCCATCGTGGCGAGGTTGTTCAGGAACCTCCTATGCCACGATGCCTTGCCTAAGAACCGTGTTAGCTGCTTCACGTTCTTCAGCGGCTACCCCAGTACCGGCCTTATTTTCTCTGGATCGGAGCGGAACCTTTCTTGGTTCAGCACCTCCTCCAGGTACTTTACTCCGCATTGGCAGAAGTGGCTTTTCTGCCGATTGATAGTTAGGCCCGCCTCTCTTAGATGGCCTAATATCTTGCGAAGGTGTTTGAGATGCTCCTCGAACGTTTTCGATCTCGTGTCGATGTATATCCGGTATCCTCCGCCGGATTGCTTTACCATCGCGACCGAGCTTGGCCATGGGCTCGTGAATGGTGTGATGACGCCAGCGTCCGGAATCTTTCGGACCTGCGCGTGCATCTCAGCCTCTATTACCGGCGACTCCGGGTAATAGCGCTTCTTGATGGGGCGAGCATCTCCCACATCAATCATATGGGTCACCCTCGTGGTGCACCCAAATGTGGCCGGCTCCTCACCGACCGGCTCCTGCACAAGTGCCTCCACTTCAACAGTGTCAGCCTCCCTGACCGATGTCAGCTGGAGGTTGACTCTGACGTTGTCGTCTATCAACGTCAGTTCGTTGGACCGCGGATTGTGTCTCGAGCCGAATTCAGTCGTGAACTTCGTACCCGAGTAACAATCAGCGCTCAGTGTAGGGATAATCAACACCTTGATCTCCCTACTTATGCCACCTATCTTAAAGGGAAGGTGAACACAACTCCCTATCGAGCTTGTGCTACTATCAGCGAGCTTAGCCCCTGCGTGCTCGCTTGGCATAAATGTTCGGCCGCATGCAGTTCTCAACTGCAGGCCGATCGGTCCCATCATCGTGACCGATGCGCCTGTATCGTACAGAGCGCGGAAGTGGAGACCCTCCACTTCCACCTGTAACCACCCTCTGGTTTCCAGATTTTCCTCCGTAGGGACGTCCGGTTGTGCCGTACCGCTGACTCACTGGGAGGTTTTCTCCAAAGCTTCCTGACAAGCTTCGGTTGCATCTGGGGGAGCAGTTGAGTGCCCTACTCCCCCCGCTGTCCGTTTTCCGGCGAGCAATTTGGACATTTCGCACGAATCACCCCTTTCTTTTTGTATCCGTAGCAACGAAGGGGCTCCTTCGCCTGTCCGCTTTTCTGACCGTCATTCCCGCTGCAACTACTATTTTTTGAGTTACCTTTTCTGGAGCGGCCAGTTTTACTCGTCGAGGAGGAAGCACCCTTGCTTTCCCCTCTCTGCCTTTTTCTCTTTTTCTTGCGAAGCGCCTTCGCGATTTCCTCGTTCAGCAAACTGAATTGTTTCGCTATTAAATCCAGGACTTCCTGAAGTCCGACATCAGATACTGGAGCTTCGGGCTTCTCCTGATCTGTTGATGTCGGTACGGCCACTGCCGCTATCTTCGAGTGGAAAGACGAACCTGTCTTTCCGTCCTGCGATTTGTATGCCGACTTTGAGGATACCTCGCATGACATGCTCTCCGTGCATGTTATTTCGTGGCTGCAGGTTTCCTCATTCTGGTGGAAACGACGCCTAATGTCGTTCTTGTTCGACAGTCGGGATTGCTAGCAGCCGTTGCTGGACATCCCGTTCCGTAGGTTCCGCTCTGTACTCCATCTTCACCTGATTGTGTACAGGTCTGCCCTCTGTCCCAAAAACGCGAAACAATTTATGGAACGGTCCTTTCGGTTGGCGATGCAACTACGCCTACCGTGTAATGTGGGAGATTCTCTCGATGAAACACGTTTTAGAGAATTTCTCTACGACTGCCTACAGTTTGTAGCACATTCGCGTTTGAACTGCGTCAAAAATGTCTACTTATTTTTACGCGCCTCTATCTGAAATTCTCGCTGCCAAATTCAGCGAGAAAACGAATTTTCCTCGAAAACTTTCGTTTCTCGAGGTCAATTTAAACGGGAAAAATTCTATCTAGAATTTTCTCCCAAACGTGTTTCGGGTGTTAGTAAATTACAACTTTTGTAAATTACAATTGTTAGCTAACTAGCCAACTCGAAAGGTTCCCAGTCGAAAGTGCGAATTCTTGTCTTGTTTTTGCTTCTGGATTGTTGAAATTCCGAGTTTTCACTCAACAGCTGCCCGATACAGAAGCAGGTCACGGCTGCGACTGTATGCTGTTGAATGATTTCTGAACACCCCGTGTGTTCCGCCTGAAGGAACGTTCGCCGCCACGCGAGATTCTCTCTCTCCACCTAAATCTACTAATGGAAAAATCCCCTGATTTTTCCCTCTCCGATTTCTCAAAAGAAAATTCAATTTTTCTCCCTATTCACGAACGCACGCGAACCCTAGAATTTAATTCGAATTTGAATTTCGCGGCTTTTTCACTCCCTGTGAAAAAGTCCGTCGCCACCTAGCGGCCGATACGCGAAGCTTCTCTTGCTTCCAGATTCAAAATCTTCTCTCGTGAACGAGAGGTAAACAAAATTCAAAGGATGATGCGTTGCAGTCCTGTCCTCCAATGCACACGTGGTTGGGCACCAGTTGTAACGGGGTTGCCTTTTGACCTATTATCTCGCGGAGGAGACCTTCCTCCGCAAGATGGGTGCAATGGGACACGTGCGAGTGCCCTCGAGGTCCTTACCTCGGGGTGCGCGCGAGCACCCGACGGCGCACTCGCGTGCTAGATGCGAGCGCGTCCCTCGCGCTCGCGTACTGTCCGTCCCTTGGACAGCTGATGCCGGCCGCCAGGCTCTACGATAGAGTGGCGGTATCCGGGAGGTTAGGGATGAGGAAGGTTTGTCGAGTAGTCCCACGGACTACTCGAGAGAATGAAGCGAACAAGTAAAAAGCAAGTCTGGGGCCTTTATTGCCTCCGTAAAAGAAATTACAAATGTCCGCGTCCCGGAGAAGTTAGTAGATGTCAGGCGCGCGAGCCGAAAGCTCCGAACGCGCCCGAATGTAGCCGAGCGGAGCCGCGCGTGAACGCTAACGCGCGCGCTCCTACGAATTCTCGGCCGCACCGAGAATTCGCCGGCCGATCGCGCGGTCTGCGATCGGTGGTGTTTACGCGGAGCAACGACTTTGCTCCACGTAAACAAACGTTTGCGTCTGAGAGCAGGCCGCTTGCCTACTCTACGCGTACACACACGTACGCACGCACACGAGTAAACGGGCCGCTTGCCCGTTCCACGCGATGTACAACAAATTCGGCCTCGAGCCCGTGCTCGAGGTCCCAATGCCGAATTACGCGGCGGCTCGTCTACGAGAGCCGTGACTCCCGCCGCACGAGAGTCCGCGATCACGAGCTACAGAGAGAGAGAAAGAACGGAGGAAACGTTCCCCGCGTTCGACGAACTAAGGTTTCCGCTCGAGAGTCGAGGCGCTCCTCGACTCTTCGCCGGTACGCGCCCGCACTCGTTACAAAAGTCGGGCGGTACTTACAATTGTAGCAGCTTCGGCTCGTCCTTGGCTGCTACCTCGAACGCTCGCCTCTCGACGCTCGCCTCCTCGGGATTTCTGGTCGCTCTCCGGGTCGCACCCTGATCACGCGCGTACACGCGTCCGTCCTCCTCGATGGCTCGAGAGAATCCCCCGAGATTGCCCACCTGGCAATCTGTCCCCCGCGCGCCGGCTTAGCCTAACCTAAGCCGCGCTCGCGCCCGCTCGCGCCAGCTTGCGACGACGCGAGGGTACCCCGCAGTACCCCGCGTCACAAATGTAAATTAAGAAAATAACAAATTATATATTATTCTTTTTGCGAAATTTTAACAAAATTACTATATTGATATTTTCTTTTGTAGCGATAGAAAGGACCCTGCACAAAACCAATGGAAAAATACTTTCGGTCAATTTAAATCTTACCCTGACAAATCGATAGTTCGTAACATACTGATCAAATGTCTCCATGGGTACCATGTCCGGAAACTCGTTTTTTAGGGACAAATCAAGGGTGTTAGCTTCAAAAATACATAGTATACGTCTTAGCCATTTTAAGACGACGTGTGTGTGTGTGTGTGTGTGCGTGCGTGCGTGCGTGCGTGCGATCGTGCGTGCGTGCGTGCGTGCGTGCGTGCGTGCGTGTGTGTGTGTGTGTGAAGGTGTAAGTCAATGTGTGTGGGGGGTTTGTTTCTGAGAGCGCGCGCGCGTGTATGTGTGTATGTGAATGTTTAAATCACATACGTGTGAGTGATTGTGTATATTAATGTGTAAGTTAGTATATGAATGTGTGGGTGCGTTTGTGTGGGTTCGTGTGTGTGCGTGTCAGTGTGAGTTTATGTGTGTGTGGGTTAGTTCATGTGTAATTATCTACGTGTGTTAGTGTTTGTGTGTGTTATTCATTGTGCGTGTTAGTGTGTCAGAAAATGCACAATGAAAAATATTGAAACTCGACTTGTTATTGAGAGACTAGCCCAGGAGTAATCGAGTTTGAATATTTCATTTCACTTTTTATATATTTCATTTCACTTTTTCACCACTAGATAGGAGCCTCACTCTCTCTAGAACTTTTTGTTTGCCATAACCCTTAAGGTAGAACCGTTTCGTTATTTTTTTCAATATGTGTCTACGAAAGCGACTACTTATTTCGTACTGACGATGGCCAGTCAGTAGTCGTAAGCCGATATACAATTCTATATTTTTCAAAAAACATTCCTTTTTTTCTAAAAATACCAACTCTTGCCATTGTAATCTCAATATGCATGATTATGAGGCTGCCAGCACTGCAGTCCACCATTGCAGGATATTGCGGTGAAGAGTTCGTGGCTCGTAGAGAGATCGTTGTAATAGTTCTCAATTGTTAAAAATAATCTTAGTGTAGAATAAAGCCAGGGCAGTCTTCCTCAGACTTTCTTATTCATTTTTATTTGAACAACGTTTATTAATTATACACCCAGAAATAAATGCTTACACTCTTTGTTGATTTACATGTCTTTACTGGGATACAGTAGAATACGAAATACAAGTCTTCATCGTAGAGAATAATTAACTGTACAGTACTGATTTGATTTCATTGCAAAAGAATATAATTATTTCTGGTTGTTAAAATGGCAAATAGATTTCGGATTCCTTGCTATATTTGCCCTAACGCTTTACATGCTAGAGTAATGGTACGTTTGGCTAACGCTGAAGATGACCTTCTACGAGAAATCGCTTTTACAAGACGCTTGGAGAATGGAAGACCAGAAGCTCCTATTGAGCTTGAAACTCGGATCTGTAACAATTGTAATATAACAATACGCCATGAAATTCAAATGTTACAGGATGATCCCAATTGCACTCGACTCAATGTTCTTTCTCATCGTACTAATAATGAATGTTTGGTGTGCCATAGACGTATTAATATTCACAGATTAAGTTTGCAATCCAGAGTTCATATTTTTGTAGAGCGAAACATTTATGTGCCAGCAAGATACTGTTGCTGTAATGAGCATTTGGATGAAAAGGGTTTATTACCACTCAATATTATTGAAGATTTCAGGTTCATTAATAGACCATATATTTTGAAAGGTCCAGAATTACAATCATTCGTTCAAGCGATGCGTGCCGAAATTGTGCATAGCCCTGCACGCAGATATGAAGATGAACGCACTTTAACAGATGAACAATTTGCAGCTATTTCTCCTATTTCAAAAGATAACTTTAATGATCTTTTCACATACTCTGATCCTGTCATCGTTCCAGGTGGCCATCGTTATGTGTCTAAAAAAGACCTTCTATGTTTCCTGTGTAAGTTAAAACAGGGTCTTTCGAATGAATTTTTATGGGTAATGTTCCATTATTCTTCAAGGCAAGCTGCGAGTTTAGCAATCAGTACAGTTCGACAATCGTTGATGACGAGATTTGTACATGAGAACATAGGGTTTGGATCAATAACAAGGGAGGAATACATAGAAAGACATATAACACCATTTGCAAATCGCTTGTATAATGCCACACCTGAAGAACCGACGGCAATTGTGTACAATGATTGTACTTATCTAAATATTGAGAAGAGTTCTTGTTTTAAAGCCTTGCGTCAATCATTTTGTGTTCATAAGAACAGACATTTATTAAAACCTGCCATGTTTGTAGCTCCAGATGGATATATACTTGATATTCAAGGACCTTATTTTTTGAATGCCGCTAATAATGATGCCAGAATCCTTTTAAAAGAGTTCCAAATGGATGTTGACGGAATGCAAAGATGGTTTAGAGCACAAGACATTTTCATACTGGATCGCGGATACCGAGACGCCATTCCTATTTTAACGGATATTGGCTTAGTTACATTGATGCCACCTTTACTTGGTCGTAATGAAGCTCAGTTCTCAACAGAAGATGCCAACCAAACTCAAATCATCACAAAAACTAGATGGATCGTGGAAGCCAGAAATGGCCATCTGAAAAGTTTATTTAAATTCTTTGCAAACGTTATTCCTACGTCTCATATTCCCAACTTGACTGATTTTTTGCGTATAGCCGGTGCTATAATAAATAAATATCATAGAATAATTATGATGCCTCATGCAAACGTAGAATTAGCAGAACAGATGTTAAATAAAGTTAACGAGGTCAATGTAGTGCAAGCTCGAGTAGAAGTTGAAGGTCTTCAACGAAGACGAGGTCGATGGGATAACCTAACTGCAATGCATGTGCCATTGTTTCCGAATTTGACTTTGGAATATTTACGAGGATTAACTTATGGAACTTATCAAGTTGGGCTGGCACCTTCATACGTTCAGGATTCTTCTCTAAGGGCTGAGTTGGAAAATGAAGAAGAAATCGGAAAAGACGAACAAACCTTTGAAATCGATCGGAATACCAATGAACCAGGTTTTATGAGAATAAGAATTTCCTCTAGATTCAGAAATGCTGCGAAACATCAAGTATGGATAGCATTTGATGAGGAGTATAATCAAGATCAAGATGTTGCAAATGAAGGAGAACCTATTCTTGGTTACTACTGTACATGCAAGCCTGGAGCAAGAACTCTTGGAACTTGCGCCCATGTAGCAACTACTCTTTGGTATTTGGGATACGCTCGACATGAAAATCATGTGCACTATCCATTGCTCAGATTTTTGCGAAGCGTACAAGATGCACAGATGGATATTGATCAATTAATTGAAATAATAGATCCTCTCGGTTAATAGAGATTAGTAATGTGAAAGAACAGAGAGGAATGCTTATTGTTTCTATTTTTTTATTTTTTTTGTTTTATACACACACTCACATACACATACACCCACGCACATACACACGCTGACTTACATTTAAATACATACATTCACACACACACACACACACACACACACACAGCACACACACACACACACACACACGCACACGCACACGCACACGCACACGCACACGCACACGCACACGCACACGCACACGCACACACACACACACACACAGGGATCAAACGCCCATCACGTCCACGCCGTTGATCCTGGATTCGGCTGAGAATGGGTCACCGTACACTATCACTTTCGCGTAAAACAAAGAGATATACGGATCAGAGAAAGAGGTTGTGAGTATTTATGTGTGCATCGACTTTTAAATGTCCACAAATATAAATGTACATGCATCCAATAAAAGCATCTCACTGTCGTCTTAAAATGGCTAAGGCGTATACTATGTATTTTTGAAGCTAACACCCTTGATTTGTCCCTAAAAACGAGTTTCCGGACATGGTACCCATGGAGACATTTGATCAGTATGTTACGAACTATCGATTTGTCAGGGTAAGATTTAAATTGACCGAAAGTATTTTTCCATTGGTTTTGTGCGGGGTCCTTTTTGTTTTATGCGTATTCTGTTTGTAATACCTTTTATTAATAACAAATTATATCCTATTCTTTTTGCGAAACTTTAACAAAATCACTATATTGATATTTTCTTTTGTTGCGATAGAAATTTTTGTCTTATGCATGTTCTGTTTGTAATACCTTTTATTAATAACAAATGGTATCTTATTATCTGTGCAAACGTTTAACAAGTTACGACATTGATATTTTTCTTTTTTTGTTTACATAGGTAATAGGGTTTTTGTAGCACTTCTTATTAATAATATATATTGTCATTTGCGAAAAGCGTATATATGTTTTTCCGAACGCAAGAAATCATGTGCAAGTCAAAAACAGCATTATTATTTACATGTACGAACGACGATCTTTTTAAGATTGCTCGTTCTGGTATGGGTGGGGAGATGTTACGTCGTAAAAAGAATAATAATAAGTAGAGGAATGAGGGCAAAAGTGCAGTGAAAATATAAAAAGAATACAAAAGGCAATAAAAGAGATGAGGAAGGCTTCCCAACGATACGTCCATATATGGAGATATTTAGAGACAATTCGTAAACGGAAGCTAATCAATACCCAGAAATCAAACGTACCGCGCGAACCCATTTCTCTAAAAATAAGGCCTCAGAAGTGGCTCCTCGGAAGAATTTTATTTTTCTCAAATTGTCAAGTCTGACTAATTTATGTTCGAATTCTAACGTAAAATAGAAGAACAAAGCCCACCGACACTGTCCAGGGGCATATGCACCAAGAGCATGTCACACATCAGCGCGAAAACAGTTTAGTCACGCCCGGATTGCGGACAAGAAATGATCATAAATTAGAATAGCCGAATTTTCCAAGAATCGAGCAAAATAAGTGCACAACACCGGAAATCACCGGAGGTGCCATAAAGGAGTATAAAAGCCCGAATCTAAGAAGAGCCACCGTTCAGTCGTATCGAGTCTATACAGCACGTAATTATCGTCCACACCTGCTAGATCCGCGAAGCTACCAGTCTACACAGGGACGAGCCGCTTCGAGCATTACGAGAGATAGCCCACTGCGGACTTGAGATCTGACGCCCCGATCAGACTGCCGGTAAAGTGCCGGGCCAAGGCAACGGCCTATTCATTAACATTTGAGGGACGAGGATAGCAGCAAAGACTCCAACACCGGGCTAGGCCACTGACCCACCGACGCAACCAAGGAAAGCTGCTGTCCGGCGTCAACATAAGAAGAACGAGAGAGAGAGAGAGAGCGAGGAAACGAACGAGCATCGACACCTTCGGCTTGGAGTAACGAGGGACAGTGGGACCCGCCGCGACCTGTCGTAACCAGCCGACCCAACCCATTGTATCCAAGAATCTACGCATCTCATTTATTGCGAGGTACATGAATTAATTTTAGAAAGAATTAACTTTAGAACATTGCGTCTTGCGTTCGAAAATTGTATAATCATTGTAATTCCACTTGAAGTTTTTAATCATTAAAATTTATAATCTTTGAAACTGTGTGAACCATATTAATTTGTTTTTCCGAATAAATTTAGCCTATATTCCTTATCCTGGACGTAACACGAACCCCGTTTCATGCCGCCGAAACCGTAAGTTTGTTTATTTTTTTTTCTCTTATATTTTCTTTTTATTATATTAATTGGTTAGATTCTAGAAAAAGAAACTGCGTTTTTTTTTAGAGGGGGGTAATGTAACAGAGGTGTTTCTTATAATTAAAAAACACGCCTGTTACACTTAGAAAATAGAACGCTTGTATATTAAGAAATACTCGCGTTCGATCGACAGCGACGGTCGACGAGAGAGTGTGCTCCGAGGCGTCCCCTCTCCGAGCGCTATCTCCCACTCGGCACTCTCTCCTACCGAACACTTTCTCCGCCCATCTCCGAGCGCGGTCGCGACAATTAAAAGTCGCGCTCCGCACGAATTCGGGCAGTTCACTCGGCGAGCTGAGCCGAGCCTCTTCCAAAGGGGATTGTACGCGCGCATTGAGCGCATATGATTGGACTCTACCGCGCCGCGTAGAAATATGATGTTTATGTTACTTTCGATTGCTAGGTCCGATTAAACCGATTTTTTGCATATAATTAGAATAAGTCTTAGAATCGTAGAATAAAATATTATAAGTTCAAATATCCGTTTTCTTTTATTGTTACAGCGTGAATAATGGAGCAAAATAATGCGAGACCGGCTGAGCCAGAAAATATGTAAAATATAGTTTATTTTTATATTAGTTAATAAATTGTTAATTATTTCATAAAATTGCGAGTTGATTTCAATTAATAAAATACACCCTTAGATTTGTATTTGTTATAAAATATAATAGTTTAGCTATGTTTAATTGCGCACTGAGCAATTAATCATAGAGGGGTACGGAGCGTTTTGAGCTCTATTAAGAAGTCTAGATTTGCGTTTTGAGCAAAGTCTAGAAAAAGGGATAAAGTAGACTTAAAATAGGCGTATTGAGCCTATTCGCGGCTAGGAATAATAAGCGCATTGAGCTTATTATTCAACCAAGTCCCATTCCTATTCCCGCACCGTAGAGACCCGAATGTTACACAGTATGCAAAATAAATTTTCTATTAAATAAATGTCAATTCATTTAAAAAGTAGTGATTAGCCATTGCACTCTGAAAGTATAAGCCCCTATATCTTTGCTATTGATAACCATCAATTTCTCTGTGAAAATGCTGAATTTTTACTTTTACTTAGTGACTAGCTCACTATTGTTGATAGGGAATATTACTATTTATTTAGTGAAATATACAATACTTGTTTGCTATCTTATTAGTAAATATTCACTAATTTGCAAAGTAAAATATAAAGTACAATGAGTATAAAATGAACCTCTGCTTACACTATTAGAAAGTGAAATTTTCACTATTTCAGAAGTAAAATAACGTTCACTTAATCAAATAGTGAAATTTTTACTGAGAACTTCTACGAGAATAAGTGCACATCTCTCAAAAGAAAAAAAGGTTTGGTAAGATACTGTAAATGCGAAGCTTGTCTCATACCGCGGAAAACGAGTGAGTGGTTAAATTTATTTAAAAATTAAATTCATTTAAAAAAACATCCTTTAAAAATGCGTAAGCCAGAAAATCTTGGTCTAAGAAATAAATATCTTCAAATTAAAGTAGCATGTATTATTTCTTTGACACTTTTATACTAAAAAAAATAACCTGCAAATCGATGGCTCCTATTCATATAATGCTATTTGAAAAAAAAATTTCATATGATTCTATTTCAGAAAGAGATTTCATATAATACAATTTCATATGATGCTATTTCAAAACGTTTCATAAAGTGAGTGCCAAAATAATTGTATCTCAATTAGAAAAAACCTATTAATTGTTATATTGCAAAAGTTAGTTGTAGTATTATTTATTGTTATTGAGTTATTGACTTAGAGTTAAGGTTGTTGTAATAGAGTTATTGAGATAAGGTTAAGAGTTACGTGCCATTGAATTGGCAGTGGTTTTTTTTTGGTTGGTTTTGGAAAATAGAAGCAGCTTCTATTTTCCAAAATTGTTGTCTCGCATTTTATTGTCTCGCACAATAAATATTGTACGATTGCTATTACATGCTATATATTTGTATTCTATATTAAATTCGCATAAAAAGAAAAATATAATGTTTATGTTGCAGGAGTACTCTATCACAGATGGAAAAAATTTGACAAAGCAGAAACTATGTACAGAAAAGCTTTGAGGATAAATCCAAATTCTGGCTCAGCAAAAGAAAATTTATATCAATTAAAAGCAGTACATACAAATTTAGATGCTGTTGGCACATAATTATACTGTCGTTAAAACTGCATTTCACTGTAAAAATTTTAATACTCAAAATTTTTATCATTGATGGAATTTAACTATTTTTCCTTCATTATTTTCAAATAGAAATAAAGAAATCTTTTCACAAAAAATCATTATTTATGTCTATTGTTTTAATTAGATTTTTTTTTGTAGTTCATAGCAACCGAACTTATACAGATCTTCAACAAGTATCGGGCACCCCTTATTCGCAAAAATATGCATTATTGCGAAAAATGTTCCAGACAAAAGTTTTAGGATTTTGATCGGGAATTTGGATGGTGACCTTAACCTTGACTCTCGCTTGACCTTGAGGAAATGGAGAAGTCACACCGGAAAAAATCATCTCCCTGATGCTCTCTTCTCAGGAATACTGGGAGCGTGTCACCAATTTCGCGAAGGGCATCCTTTGACGAAAGAAGGCGGACCTCCCCTAGTGGATAGCAGGAACTGACCCGTAGAGTGCTACGCGGTAAACAACCTGGTCCCCTCCCCGAAGTAATGCCTATGGACGGCGAGGTTTTAGTGGGTAGGCCAGCACCTTCTGTGTTGGAGAGTCCCACACACCAGGGCACTGGTCCCCTGTGGTGTCATTGAAGACATTTCCTCTCTCCTTAAAAAAAAAATCCTTGATCATCTCTCTGTCGCTCGTACGTAAATCCGTCCCGCTTCGTCCCGGGAACCACTTCAGCCCGCGTCGCCGATCTCCACTCTCATAGTCCCTCTTTAATTCCTTCGCCGCTCTTTTCTCTCTGTCGCACATGACTCCTTTCTCGCTCTCGCCCGCCTCGTGCTTTTCCATCCGCGCTGGGCATCGTTTGTCCCTCAGTCTCGTACCGCGGGCGTGCGGATCTGACGCAAATCTTTGATCACACCCAGCCGATGACGAAGAGGGGTGGGGCGAATTCCTTTAAGTTGGGGTTGTTCAATGTGAACTCTATCAGAGGCTATGTTGACAATCTCCGACTTTTCTATGTGGATCATCCCTCATTCCAAATTTTTGCGATCGCGGAGTCTTGTCTAGGTCCGACGGTTGACAGCCTCATTCAGCTTCCTGGCTACACGGTAGTCCGACAAACTCTACATTCGTTCTGATTATTCGGTTAAGATTTTGGAGAAATCAAACACCGAGGGTCCAGGAAAACCCGGAACACCGGAATACCTCTTTTGCTCGGTAAATAGAGGCGACACTCCTCCCATTCTCGTCGGGGTCATTTATAGGCTATCAAAAATTCAAATGCAGTGCGATTCAAGCCTTTTTCCGGTCTTACGGTCCCTTGCCTCTGAGTTTAGCCGTAAGGTTATCATGGGCGACCTGAAGGTGGACCTGCAGTCAACCTCTGACGATGCTGTCGCTATTAGGCACCTGGACAATTAACTCTACATAGGACGACTTAGTCTCACACATGGATTGACTTAATCCTGACTGACGACAATGATACTGTGCTTGACTATGGGAATGAGTGGCTGCCACACTTTGGAAAGCACAGCATAATAGATATCATTTTAGACATCTACTCTCCTGAACCTTCGAGACAGACTTTCACCAATCGAGATTTTATAAGTATTTGATTGGTCGGTCATGAGTTCCCTGAAAACCGATCTGGAGGAAGCTGTAACTGCTCTCAATGCCAATCTCAATAAAGCTATTAACCCATTAAAAATCAGGCAAACCTGGCAAAAATATCGAGAAACGAACTGTGCCATCCTTTGCATAACAAAAAGAAAAGAATACCCTTGTTTTTTTTTCGTCGATTACAATTGTTTATAACAAATTATTTAGACAAATAACTCAAAATGTCGTAATTCTCCAAAACTGAATGCGGATATCGATTCTACGGGCAAAAACATGACAAAAATCTCTGTAACGTTTTTTTGACTGAGCTCAATTTATTAGTCTAAAACAGGAACAAACTTTTCACATGTAAATCATCCTTCTCATCCGTAAACTTATACTGATTTGCGCACACTGTTTATCCTTTTTTTACACTAACAAATAGAATTCTGACAAAAAAAATGTTACATAGGTTTTTTTCGTGTTGTTGCCCTTAGAATCGATATCCGCATTCAGTTTTGGAGAATTACGACATTTTGAGTTATTTGTCTAAATAATTTATTATAAACAATTGTAATCGACGAAAAAAACACGGGTATTCGTTTTTTTTGGTTATGCAAGAATGGCACAGTTCGTTTTTCGATATCTCTGCCAGGTTTTGCCTGGTTTTTAATGGGTTAACATCTTGACGCCTATCAAGTAGGTTTGCACCAAAAAAAGTGTGCACCGTGGTTTGGACCTGAGCTGAGGAAGCTCCTCAATGAACTTGACGCTACTCTAAGGAGATACAAAAAAAAATAAAAACATCTGGGGTGAGATGCGTAGTCTTGGCCTTCTCCCGAGGCGTAGGGAGGAGGAGGTACACAGTTATAAGCCTGACACACTGAATGAATACTTCTCGAGGGTCTCGACCTGTTGAAAACATCGAATTAGCCTGGGATACCAGGGGGGTGATGATGGTTTTTCCTTCAAACAAATTAATATCAATGATGTCATCTTGGCTATATTTCACTTTTCCTCGCAGTCAAGCGGGAGGATGGAATCCCTCAATCGGTTGTTTTTACGCTCTCCCTACTATCGGAGATTACTTGGTTAGAGAGAAACGCATTTCTTCTTAGGGTAATTTCTCTACTATTCTGACAATCCTAGAAAAGATTTAAGGGCACTATCTCTCGGTGTTGATTTGCTTCGTTGCTCAAGCGGATTTTAAAGAGACATGTTTTTACACTAAAAGCAGTATACAATAAATTACATAAAAAGTTATTGTAGACACTTTTTATCCAAAATATTAGGCAATTACTAATATTTTGCACGAAAATGGACAAAAAGTGTCTACAATAACCTTTTATGTAATTTTTTTCAGAAAAGTGATCCGATACATCTGTAGTGCAGGTAATGAAGAGTATTTTAAACCTGGTCCGGTGACATATAAGTTACTTTATTGAGAGAAAAGCTATGGTAAGTGGACAAATTAATACAAATTTTAAATGTTTTTGATGGAACAATACTAGAGGTAAATAACACTGTTTGGGTCATAATAATGAATAAATAGCTTTAATTGTGCGAGTAGTTAAAGTGTAAAAAGTTCCAGCGATCAAAACTGATAACTACAATTGTTATACCTATTAAACTGGAAAGTGAATTTTTTTCAATTTAACCCAGGCTGGCCTCCTTAATAATAATCTTATTTCAATTGGAATTTAAATCAGCAAAAAAAGAAGTCTACGCACATTCTACGAAATATAAATAATGTTTTGGTGCAATCAGAAATGGCATTAAGAAAGCCGTTCCAAATTATTTGAAAAATCAAATTTGTCTTATAGAGATTAGCAAAAACCATAGAGAATCGTCGGTACAGTAGAGCACGGAAAGTAAGTTAGGCATCCCCTTAATATTTAATACTCTTTACCTATTATACTCTTTGGGAACACTTTACTATTAGTTAAAAGCATGTAGGTACATTGTTTGTTCTTGTGAACCTTATTGCTATACTATAAAAAATTTTCAATAGTAATTATGAAGAAAGATGTACAAATGACGACCAAGAATCCCCAATAAATCATTAGTAGTAAAAGGAAAATATTTGAATATTTCATCAGTCGTACCCTATTGAAAAATATTACGTAATATCTTACGTAAGTTCTTACGTAAGTTCTTACGTAAGATCTTACGTGAGATCTTATGCCAAAATCTGATCTGAAATTTTTTTATTTATAAAGGACTAAATACCGTGCAAAATGAGGATAAACTTGTTATTAAAGTATTTTTTTTCGATGGGACTTTTTTTTCAGATGTGTAGCAAAATTTTTAAGTTCCGCATCTGAAAAAATTCTAAGTCCCATCGAAAAAAAATTCTTTAATAACAAGTATATCCTCATTTTGCACGGTATTTAGTCCTTTATAAATAAAAAAATTTCAGATCAGATTTTGGCATAAGATCTCACGTAAGATCTTACGTAAGAACTTACGTAAGAACTTACGTAAGATCTTACGTAAGATTTTTCAATAGGGTAAGACTCGAAGGGAAAATACAGAGTCTTGTATTCCCTTTTATAGCGTGTCAAGTGATTTTTTTTACAAAATACTAACTGACTTTTCTATTGATTTCTTTAGCTGATGGGCCCATTAGAGAACATTTTTGAAAGTATAAATATCTGGAGAAAAGAAAGTCACATGTCACAATCCAGTCACAATCCAGTCCATGCATGGATTTCCAGCTGGATTTTCCACCTGGATTTCCAGCTGGATATTTTCAACAGGGGAAGGCTCCAAAGGAAACGCAGCAGACGATGTAGCCAAACAACTGGCTGCTACCGGGATACGTTTCTCTCAGATTAATTTGCACCATTGCAAAAGCGTCTCAGCGATTCTAGCAAGGAGCATGGCAAGGGGGCAGACAGGCATAGCCTTAATAGAAGAACCTTGGTTGTGGAGAGGACGCATAAGAGGACTCAACACAATCGGGGAACTCTTTGTATGAAACGGTAACGGTAATAAAAATACGTAACTTTTATGAAAAAATTATGTAACAAAAATACGTAACTTTTCTACGTAAATTTTCTACGTAACTTTTATACGTATTATTGTTACCTTATTTTGTTACATAATTTTGGTACGTGATCTTATTTCTAATATGGATAAAATAATCATTTTTAAGCTCATTCCCCCAGTTAGAGTGTTATCATAGATATGATAATCCCCATAATTGGCAGTATAGCAGGCTACAAACTAATTTCTTTTTTTTAAATAACATAGAAATAAATGAAGGTTAAAAAAGTACGTATCAAAAATACCACACAAATTCGAACGCTGTGTTACGAACATTTCATACGTAATTTGTATACGTATTTTTGTTACGAATCAAAAATACGTAATAAAAATACATATTTCTTTTCAATAGGGGAGCACAAAATTGGAAATTATTAAAGTCGATTAAAATGATTAAGAATTAAATCATTTTTAATCATTTTAAATAATATCAAATTTATATTAATTAATTACAATACAAACGTATTGTATTAAAAACTTAGTCGTTTTATTTATTAAACACGATTAAGTTTTTATTGCATTTCATCGATTTGTATCCTTTCCAATTGAATTTTATTGAAAAATTCTAATGTGAACCAAAAAATATTTTATTTTTCTATTAATACGGATTTATTTTTTGTAATTGCTTTAAGTATCGAAATAGATTAATCTTTTCAATATTAAAGTTAGAATACAATAATTAAATTATATTTTTAACATTAAAATGCATGCATTGAGTGCATTATACGAACGCATTGTATGCCTTTCAATTGTACTATTTTATATTTAAATGAATTCGGATTAAAGTTCATTGAATAAGATTAATTTTCAATCCTATTATTTAATATTTAAATGAATTTGGATTAAAGTTCATTAAATCAGATTAATTTTCAATCACGGCTACTGACCGATTGAATTGAACAGTATCGTTATATTAAAATGTATTAAAACAGATAAAATTTTAATACATTTCAATCTACATTAATCACGTATTTCTAGCAAGGGAGTTGAACCGACCTTTATAACAGCAAATAGAAGGGAGATTCTCGGTCTCACCCTCGCAACGATGGGGATCAAGGATCATATACAGGGATGGAACGTCAGCAACCAACCATCCCTGTCGGGCCATAAGACCATAAATTTTAGGATAGAAATATAAAGAAGAAACCCCAGAAATACAAATTGGGTAGCATATAAGGAGGAACTAGGCGAGAGACTGGCTGGCCTTAAAGGACAATACGGTTCTAACCTAAGCCTGGAATGGACGTTAGAACAAATCCAAACGGCGATGGTCAGAACCCATGAAAACAACTGCCTCCTAAAATCCAGAGGGAGCAAAAACAGCACACCTTGGTGGAACGGAAACCTGGAAAAGCTGAGGAAACAGGCGAGAACTGTTTAACAAAGCAAAGAAATTAAACGACCAGGAAGGATGGAAAGCGTATAAAAATACCCTGAATACCTTCAAAAAGGAAGTTAACGCAGCTAAAACCGAAAGTTGGAGGAGCTACTGCTCGGGCATTGACAACCTAGCAGACACAGCTAAATTAGTTAGACTCCTTACCAAGGATAATGACAGTCGAGTACAATGTATAAAAGAAGCAGCAGGAAGCTACACAAATACAGAGGAGGACACTCTGGAACTCCTACTCGGAGCATGCTATCCTGATTTTATCAGGAAAGATGGGGAAACATCGCACACGCTAGAATGGTGTGGAGGAATTATAGATTGGAAGTTAGCAGCCAAAGTTATAACTAGGGAAAATGTTGACTGGGCAATTAATTCCTTTGAACCATATAAAACACCAGGCCCGGATGGCATCTTTGCGAAGATGTTACAGGAACGAGATAAACATATCTCAAACCTAATCACTGGACCACTCAGAGGATGTATTGCCACAGGATACGTTCCTGAAAAATGGAAAGAAACACGGGTGGCGTTTATCCCAAAACCCGGAAAAAAGACTACTCCACAGAAAAAGACTTTCGACCAATAAGTCTAACGTCCTTTCTGTTAAAAATATTGGAGAGTTTGGTGGACTACTACATAAGGAATGAATTCTGAGTGGAAATCCACTACATGCAGGACAGCATGCGTACACCGTAGGCAAATCTACGGAAACAGCACTATACTCGGTGGTCACTTACATCGAGAAAGCCTTTAGTATGAAGGAAACAGTAATTGGACCCTTCATAGATATTAAGGGAGCCTTTAAGTGCACCACAAGAGGCACCATTCGCAGAGCACTGGAAGAGCACGGCATTCCAAGCACCATCGTTAGATGGGTGATGAGGATGCTGACTAACAGGAGCGTATGCAGTGAATGGATGGGTAAAAAGGTAAAAGGAAAAATCAACGAAGGATGCCCACAAGGGGGAGTGCTTTCACTCCTACTGTGGCTACTAGTAGTTGATGGATTACTATGTACGCTAAGCAAAGAAAGGATATTTGCAATCGGCTGTGCAGATGATTTTGCCATAATGGTGAAAGGAAAATTTGAAGAAATTCTACCAGACCTCGTCCAAAGGATACTGGAGAAAGTAAAACAATGGTGCCAGGGGATAGGTCTACCTAGATAAGAAATTACACTGGAACCAACATCTGAGTATACAGTGCAAAAAAGTACTAAACATTTTTATGCAATGTAGGTCGGCTGTTGGAACATGCTGGGGGCTTGAACCCCAAAAAGTCTTGTGGTTATACGAGGCAATACTGAAACCAAAGCTGACATAAATGACCTCTAGACATAAATGGCCTAGACCTTGACATCACGGTGGTGGCGGCCAGGACAGCCTACAGAATGATATGCAGTGGTGAGTGGAAAGACAACGGGATGGGACATACGACCATCCAAAAAGAAATTTTAACGAATGAAATCTTTTGGTCTTCATAGGATCAAACGAAGAGACATATCAGCTTCGGAAAATGCTTTAAAACAAGAATACCGAACAGAGAAGAATGGAAAGAAAACCAGTTTCTGGGACATGGAGAAATATGGTTCAGAGAAAGGAACTGGTTTAGGCATTTGTGGAACAGGCGGGAAAAATAATTATAACTGCAGGCTCAATGGTTTCAACACAGTCTTTCAGGTAGAAATGGCTGCAATAAGAGCATGTGTGGATAATCTATTAAGGATGGATATAAAGGGCAGATTTTTACAAATCTGTACCGACAGCCAGGTCTCAATAATGGCCCTGGAAAACCCACTCACCAAATCAATATATGTCAGGGAAACGAGAGACACTCTCGATAAACTGACTAAGACAAACAAGGTTACCATCAACTGGATACCAGGCCACTCAGGCTACAAAGGTAACGAGAAGGCAGATAACCTTGCAAGACTAGGTGCGTGCTGTGGTGATCAACCAGAATGGGAGGTAGGAGTACCATACCAGGAGGGTTGTAATACCATAAGAACCATAATAAATTAGGAAGGATGGGATGCCTGGAAGAACTCTGCCCCTACTAACAGGACATTGTAGCCTCCGTTGTTATACACACAAAACAAAGGGAACGAGTAACCTATGTAGGTGGTGCCAAGAAGAGGAAGAAACCCCAAAACATTTCATCTGCGAGTGTCCTAACCTCACGGGTGCTCGCATGAAATGGCTCGGAGCAGGGGTTTTAGACTCGGAGCAAATCAGCAAGGTGGGGACAAACAACATAATGGCTTACTCCAAAGCCTTAGGGATGAACCACGTTGATGAGGAATAGATAGGGGGATAAGGATAAAATGGCGAAAGCTAATAGTGTCCCTGAGTTATACCCGGGCAATCTAATAATAATAATAATAATAATAATAATAATAGTCATTCCTAAAAATTACATTAAGATTGAATTGATTTTAATGGCTTTGAATGGATTTTGGTTTTAAATTGATTTTAATCATATATTTACTCATTTATTTCAATGTAATTCAGTTGACTTCAATAAAATATAATATCAATTAGATGCCTAATTGTTTTTAATAGACTTCAATATATTTCAACGCCAATTGACATTAATTGGCGAACTTACTATTAATAATCAATTGATTTGAATAGATCTTAACACATTTTAATTCCAATCGAATTTAATGACATATTTACTGTAGATATCTAATGGATTTTAATGAACTTTAATATATTTGAACATCAAATTTGTTATTAAATGTATCTTAATATATTTCAGTATTAATTGACTTTAATTAGCACATTTACAGTAAAATAACTTAAATTATTAAATTAAATATTAATTATTTTGCACTTAACTTCTTGTATAAGTGCAGTGATGTAGTTATTACAATTTTCACTTTCAATTTCATCTATTTGATCTACAGCAGGAAACGGTTTTATTGAAGATATTGTTATTAATTTTAAGAAGAGGAAGAAAAGCTAAAGGAGACAAATACAAGAAACCAAAGAGAAACATTATAACGTGATGAAACATTATTCGAGTCGAGTTGTCATGATTCGGCAAGTTACTTAAAAACAGTGAAGGGCTCTTCTCTTTGTAATGAACATAACAAAATTTAATTTTTCTTTTTATTTTTATTAGCTAAAATTTTAAATTCTCTTGCTCTCTCGCTATTTTCTTATACTTTTAGGTTAAAAGTTAAATGTAAATCTTTACTCATAAGATAACAAAATAAATATTATATCTTTTAAAAGTTTTAGAAAAAAAAAAAACACTTAAGTTTCCACCGAAAATCTTTCCCACACAAATCGCTGTTTTTCCCGAAATCCAAGTGCAGGCCAGCCGTCGATAAGGCATCAGGAAGTCATAAACCCTTAAGTTTACGACTTGCAGGCCTCGCACAGCCAAACGGTCACTCTCGCTTTCACAGAATATAGGAAAAAACACAGGGAAAGATCTTGAACACTTTTCCGTTAAAAAAAAATTATTTGCTCTTCTTTAAAATTAAAATTAACTCTCAAATAATCAGAAAATAAAAGAGAAACTTTCTGCAAATTTTAAATAATATATGAAATTAATAAAATAAGCAAAACAAATTAAACAAACATGCGATGATTAAAATAAAAAATTATTTAAATATCTCATTATTAAATAATAGTCCTTAATAAAAAAATGTTCAAGACTTTAAATAATTAAAGAAAATATGTTTAAAAGAAAAGAATTATCAAAACTTTACAAACTTGCAAATTATAACATGCCATTTAAGATATTTGCATCTATTTAATAATTAAAATAATTAAATTTAATCCTTTACTATTTTATAAGTTTTTTCCATAAAATGACAATTTGCAAGTCTTGTAAATCGAAAAAGAAAACGAATTAATTTGGGAAAAAACATTTTAATCAAATAAATTACAAGTTAACAGAATTACATGAAATTCTGCAAACTTTTATAGAATTAAGTAAACAATTAGAGAAAAATGTTAAACGGGAAGACGACACAGCCAAACAAAAGAAATTGCTATAACAAACCAAGAAAAAAATACACTGGCTTTCCCAAGCGAAGCCATGCTTTTCCCCCACTTGGGACCCACAAGGGAGGAAAAGCCCAGGATATAAAAGGGCGGTCCCTCACTGAGGAAAACGGTAGTCTGGTCCTTGCTCTGCTGGCAGCAGTTACTCTGCACGTTACAGCTTCCTTAGGGCTAGCATTTAACAGTGAGTGCTTGTGTTGCTGACCTTCTACAGCCGTGCCGTCTTCCCGCTTCCAAGGAGTCACCCTAGGGCCTGACTTCGCCGCTGTATCCTCGCTGCGGTTACTTCGTGTAGCGTCGCCTTTGCGTAGTTCTTGCGGAACTTGGAAGCGTATTAAAGTAAGTTGTATTTTTGTAACTGTACCTTTTCCTTTTGTTTTTAAATAAAAACAAAACTAACTAAACTCTAAAAAAAAATATTCTTTTATTATTCTCTTTTCAGAGTTCCTTAGGGCAACTCTCCTTCATATCCTTCCAAATCTCTCTAACTATTTTCCTTTTCGACAATTTGTGCTGTATGCCACTGCACTTTGTCAATAATTATATATAATTTGAATTTGATTTCGTTCGACTAGCAGAACTCTGCTCGACGGGGATTTTCAAATAAAATTTATAAGAATTAATATAAAGGAAATTTCAAGCTGTACTCAGCTTGTTTCTCCTTTATTATTAATTCGAACACTATTCTCCATTTTAAATAATTCCTGATGCCTTTTGTTTTGTTGTAATTTGCAGCAGCTCTGCAAATTCTCTTAGGAGAGCACAGCATTTCAATAAGAAGCTTGAATTTTCCCTCCCTTTTATGCATGACAATATATATATATATATATATATATACACACATTTTTTAACAAATTGTTTTCTGCTTATCCACTTAAAAAAATCTAACAAAAAATCTGTTGTTAGATTTGTTTATTTTATCAAACTTCCAAAAAGATTACCTTGCTCCGTAATTCTAAATTGAGCAGACAACCCTGCGAAATTTAGAATTTCAAACCCAGTTAAGCTGAGCTCTGCTTTTCTCTTCCCCCTTACCGACTGGAGTGAGTCATTTTCTTTCTCGTTTCACTGCTCTCCTATTCGATCAAGCAGACCCTCTGCATGACCGATGAAGAAGCTATTTTACACTCAATCAACCTAGCTAAGGGTTCGCTTTTCCTATGCAAATCCTTGCAAATTTGATTGGGTTGAAATAAGAATAAAAGAAAAGTACTCACACAGAAAAATCTCACTTCCAATTATTAATAAAGATTTGCTGACACTCAGCGAAATCAATAGCAACTCCCTCATATTTCATTTTGCATACAAAATGGTATCAATATAAGCCAGCATATAATCTTTAATTAAATGTAATTATCATAAAATTAAATTTAATTCACTTAAATGTGAACAAATCAACTTTTTACATTCATGTACATTAAAATGTATTATATTTAATTGTATTTTAATCGACCCCAATTGCACTTACACAAACTTCTATGAATATTCTATTGGAAGCAATAAAACTTGATTTATTAAAGTTTATTGAAATCAATTAATTATGCTTTGATTTTAATTGCATTCAATGTACTTTCATAAAATTTTTCAATACACTTGAATGGCATGATAATATACCATTTTCATTTAAATAGATTTGAATGCTCATTTGTAGCTCTACATTTGAAAGCAATTGAAATTTCTTTAATTGATTTCAATCGACTATTTTTAGTAAGGGGGATACATTAGGCTAAAGAATTTTTCTATGACCTAAGCTTTCCGCCCAATGTTGACAAAGATGCAGTCGATTAACCAAAAAGCGGGAAAATGGTATGTTTTTGCTCTTTTTTTTCACGTTAACGTTACAGGTGGATTTTTTTTTTTTTTTAATTAACCATGACAGATTTTTATAGGAAATTTTCTGCAGAAAACGAAACCCTCTGCCCAATCGCTGGGCGACCAGTAGTTTCAAAGATATCGGCGGGTGAATAAAAAAGAATCTTTTTACACTCAAAATTCGATATCTCGAAGACAAATGGTCGTATCCGGTCTAGTAAAAAAGCAAATTGAAGCTGAATACACAGGCTCTGCGACCTAAGCTTTGGTTTCGCTTGAAAAAATTTTTCCATGTCCGTAGAGCGAGAAAAAATATGCCAAAATTTTGGCAATTTTTTTCTTCGTGCTTTATCTAAGGATTGTCAAACTACTAGTGTTCGGAAAAATTTTTAAGTTAAAAATCTGAAAACTAGAGTTTTTAATCTTCAAAAACTTTTTTGTTTTCCTGTACGACCTTTTTTTCACTGAGATACAGCCTGTTAAAAATCGCCAAAAAATTACGAAAATTTTTTGTTCTCTTAATTTTTGTGAAAAGTGTAGGAATACGAATTGATTTTTCTTACATTTATATATATTACGTAATCAAATTACGTAGTCGAAATACGTAACTGAATTGCGTAATAAAATGTTCGAATTCATTACGTAATGAATTACGCGACTACGTCATTTAACTACGTAATTCAGTTGCGTAATTATTTTCTATAGGGAGGGGGGCCAACTACGCCAGGCTAGTAGTCGCACGCGCTGCGCTTCGGGGAATTAAAACCACGTCGTCAGACTGTCTGCTTTTTATGGTCGCTTGGTCAGGCGGCGATGCTCGGTCCGCTGTCGATTCTTTATGGCGGTATAGCAAAGAACACTCTTTTTATTTATGATGCCCTTTGTTCTAGTCGCTTACATGTGGTGTCTAGACTGTCTGGAAGCACGGATTTTTCCTAAGAATTGTTGTACGTTCGATACGTGCGGACGCGCATATTTTCCAGCTTATTATTATTTTCTTAAGTCCGAGCCTTTATTCTATTGAGTGACCATTTTTACGAATAAAATATTTGAATAGTCGCGGTTCTTTTAATTAATATTTGACGCTGTCTAAAAACGAGTAAACGTGACGCGTAAGATACGACGTTATTGCGTCACACCGTCACATCACAGAAGAGCCTAAGGGTTTGATGTTTTTATACATCCTCAAGAGCTCGCGTGAATACATTAATTTTCCCGCACTTTTCTTTTTTCATGATTTCATTAATTTATTCGATATTTAGATATTTAATATCTTTTCGTTAAAGATTAATTCTTGATTCAGCTTAAATAATTAGTCAATTCATAAATTAAATCGCACTAAAGATGTGAACAAATTTGTAGATATTGTTTAGTATTTTCTGATTTTTAATAATGTAAAACTTCTTCCAGCCAATTACTATTTGGAAATTTTTTTTTCAGAATTTGTTAATTTTTTTAATAAATACGAATATAGGTATTTTGTGATATGCATATTTAAATGTATATAATTATTAGTATGTAAGGACTGTCAATTTTCTAATAATATTTTTAATAGCAAAACTATTTGTATTGAAGTGTCGCAAACTTTTATGTGTAGAGTAGAAATAAACTGCCTTCAGATACAACATTATCCAGCTGGGAAATCCTAAGAAGAGTTAGATTACAGCTGAATATTTTGTATTTCAGTTGAGTTCATACTTTCTTTTTATATTTTTACTGTTATTAGTTAGAAATCGAGTGGAAATTTGTTTAGAATATACTCTAACTGAACTTTTTCGATTTTTCAGCTAGTTAGTTTATCAAAACTAATGGAAAATCATTTTACTTTCTTCGATTTTTAGTACAAAAATCTTTTAGCTTCAATATTTATTGTCTAGTTTAACTAAATTATTTATTTACATTTAGCATTAAAATATATAAAAAAAAATTTTTTCATGTATCATTATATTTTCTTACTGTTTAAATATATGTGTTAATACTTGTTACAATTTCATATATTTTGATTGAATTTGATAGTTATAAAATTTTAATAGAAGAACAAATAAAAGTTTTATTTTAGTGGAAATATATCCAAAATGAGATTATCAAAATTTATAAACATGTATTGAAGTATATAAATTATATCTATACATCCTGAAGAAAATATCGTGCAGGATTTTTTGTAGGGAATTTCTGTGAAAAACAACAAAGATCTTGTTACGAATTCCTTGCAGTCAAATTTAATTGGAAAGTTGTATAGAAAAATTCTGTACAATTAACAAAGAATTTAATTTTTCCTTAAGAGTATTTGTGTAATGAGCTTTTTAACAGGAAATCTTTCAAGATATTGTTTTCTGTAAAATTTTTGAAAAAAATTGTATATGGTATTTTTATCAGTTCTCTAAAAGTTTTATTATATGAATGTAAAGTGAGACACAGCAGGATTCATTTAGTGGAATATAAGATGCTTAGGAATCTAGCATGTTGTAATTTGAAATTTTGTTTTACTTTTTATAAGCTTTGATGTTGTTTTGTCATTTTTTCCGCATGGTAGCAAATTATTTTGTATCGTTACATCCTTTCTTATGTACACATTGTTTGTACAGGACCACTGGTCTAATGAAAAATTTCTTGTAAGATATTATCTAGTAAATATTTTGAAGATTTAAAAACTATTGCAATGATAGGGCACTGGAAATGAAATGTAAATTAAAGTGTTAGAAAATATGTATAAGTGTGTCATTTCAGACTTTTGTACATTTTCATAAAAATTAGGAACAAGAAAAATTTTAGTTTACATATATACAAATATATATAAAATTTTTATTTTTTTCTAAATTTGTATTAAGAAACTTATAATATATATAATATAATAACTTATCTGTATATAACTTATATAGCTACAATTCCTTATATTAATAGTTATCATTCTTAATTGAAAGTGTAACCCTTGCTGTTCCTAACAATATGTTGGAAAAGAAATGTTTCAAAATATTTTACAACAATAAATAGAATCTGATTTTATAATTTGAAGAGTAAGATTATAATTACTTTTCATATTTTTGATTAGAACAAAATGAATTAATCCTTATTGAACTCTGTAAATTCTACTATTTAAGATATGTACATAAAATTTAAAAAAAATCGAACCCAAGAGATAATTTAATTGGTCTTATGCATAAATGTCATAACTTGTTAACTTAAAGATCATGATTTAAGGATTTTTCTCATTATATATTATTAGTGTTAAATATATTTCGAAAATTTTTGTGTAAACTATGAAAGATAATCTTTATAAATTGGAAATAGTTTGACAAAATATATCAAGGTTTTAAAACATGGATACAAAATAAAGTATTTTGAATACCTTCTTATCCTTTGATACACTTTGATATATTATTGGAAAATAAAAATTTTTACCAGACAATAAGCAACTTATAATTCTGTAATTACATAAACGCTTTAATAAATATAAGTTTCTTTTATCACATTATTGTAATTAAAACTTCAGATTTTATAAATTTTATTATTTTTTTAGGATTTTAATAAATAGAAAAAAGACTGAATATGTCTGCAGCTGAGATACAAGTATCTTTAAAAGAAGCTTTATATGAAACTTTAAACAAAATTTTAGCTATAGATAAAAATGATCGACAAGCTGCTGAACAGCGATTAGCTGCTTTAGAAGTTACAGAAGAATTTGGAATTTATTTGACAGAATTTGTTGTTGATCAAAATGGACCACTAGCAATTAGACAGTTGGCATCAGTTCTTTTAAAACAATATGTTGAAAACCATTGGAATTCTTTAGCAGAAAAATTTCGACCTCCAGAATTGAAACCTCATGTCAAAGAAAAAATAAAAATGTTATTACCTCTAGGGTTACATGAATCCTTAAGTAAAGTAAGTGCAAAAATATGTACATGTTTTTCAGTGTATAATTTTATTAGTTGCATTTTCAACAATGGCTGAATTATAAATATTATTCTTAGACCTATTTTAGTTTTTGGTTAAATTAAGAGAAGTTCATTTTTAAATTGATATTTTGTAGATTGGTAAAATTAAGTGTGGGGTTATGGGCTCTGTAAATAACTACGCGGAAGTTCAAATCAAACTCTGTGCTATTTATTGAAATATAAACTGAATCTTAAGGAAACTGTCACTCCATAAGGTCGAGGTGTACATCTTGGAGGACGCTCTCGAAGTGACGAGCACCTCGAGCGTCGCTCCGCTCTTCGCTGGGGGTAGCTTTCCCCTCCACTCCCGCCGTCGAGGTCCGACCAGGGGGCTTCAGTGGGTTTTCCCCCAGGCCAGCGGCACCGAAAGGGCCCCGCCAGGGTTTACGAGTGTCTAGACATCTGGATGTCTAGACCCTCGGGTTTTCCCGTGCGGTGCTCAACGGATGCTCGCCGTCCCGAGGTTTATGGCCAGGGTAGCCGGGCGCTTGGAGCGTCACGTAGCCGCGGACACCACATGTCCGCGGGCGCGCCTACCTGGCGCGCTTCGATGGCCAAGCCCTGAACCCTTTCCACATAAGTATTTTTATATTGCATAATTATTTCAGTTCTTTTTCTGAAAAATGTAGCTGCTTGAACTACTCCTTACTGAAAAAAGTTACATGGAGATCAGCATGAAGATTACATGCTGATTATGATTGGCACATGCTGGTTAAACACAGAAACATTGAAATGAAAATTAAAAATCAACGTTGCTTTTTAATGTTTATTTCAATATTTTCTAAACAATATTCATTACAATTGTTACATTTCAACATTTATCGAAACTAACAAACATTCATTTTAAATGTACGTTTATCATTCATTTTTAATATTATCTGAATATTAAAAAGGTCTCAAAAAATAGAAATTTACTTAATGTTGATCTAAAAGTGAATAAAATAACTTTTATTTTTGTGTTTTGGTTCTTATCGCATTTTATTTATCTATTTATTTACCAGGATTAAAGTATACTAGTACATTACGCAACGATTGCGCAAAGTAGCGGATTCACGCACGAGTCGTGTTTGTCGCCCGAGCGCAGCGAGAGTGACACAAAAGACGAGGGCGTGAATCGTTTGCGCACGTGTTGCGTATACTATTTTTTAACATTTTGTGCGTAAAACAGTATTAATAAATTAAAAAGTTTATGTTTAATTAAAATGTGCACGAGTCGCGAGATGCGCAAGTCGGTATGTCGCCCGAGCGCAGCGGGGCCCCCCCCCCTCCGAAAAACAAAAAAAAAGATAATTTAAAAAAAAAAGAAAATTTTATTGAAGAGCATAAAAGCCAAATACTATTTCAAAATAGTTGTGTTTATCAGTATTTTAAAAAAGAGAAAGTTTTTTTGTACAATTTTAAATTGTAAAGACCTAATCGTTTTCAACGTCACACTTGGATTCAAATAAATGTTATCAATGGAATAATATAAATGGAACATTAGTTCATTAGGATTTAAAAGCTTTAAATAAAAAAAAAAAATTTTCGATAAATATCCATCCATCCACTATTATATTAAGGAGCTTAATTCCAGGGTTTTTTTTCCGACCACTTTTCATGTCTTTGACCGACGATACTTGTAGATGATGTAACTTGGTCCAGGAACATTTTTTCCGCTTCGATTTTTTTCTCAATGACCAAGATCGGGGTGGACTTCCCTGTAGACGACGTCCCGTCGTCCTGAGGGTGTTCCTGGACACCTGGACATCGTCTACAGGAGCAGCGCTCGATTTTTTTCTCAATGACCAAGTGCGGGGTGGGCTTCCCTGTAGATGACGTCCCGTCGACCTGAGGGTGTTCCAGGGCACCTGGACATCGTCTACAGGAGCAGCGCTCGATTTTTTTCTCAATGACCAAGTGCGGGGTGGGCTTCCCTGTAGATGACGTCCCGTCGACCTGAGGGTGTTCCAGGGCACCTGGACATCGTCTACAGGAACAGCGCCCAATTTTTTTTCTCAAAGACCAAGTGCGGGGTGGGCACATGTGTATAATTTTATGTCTATAACTTTCTCTTTTGTTATCATTCTGTTAACATAAGCATCCAAACACATGCCGAAAAGTATAATTGTTTTATTAGATATTAGGCCTAGTACGCACTAAAAGAATTAGAGCAGAAGGATAACAAAAGACATAGTATAGGACCTTTGCCGGACTCTTGCGATAAGCAGTTGGAATATGTAAATAAGGGGGGGGGGCGGAATAAGAAAATAAGAAAATAAGATATCTTATTCTTGTAACATATTATTTACGTATTTACGTAATTATCTGTTACTGTAACTAAAACTATTCCTAGTGTTTTATCTACTGTAACGTCGAATTTATAAAAAAATCATCTACTATTTATAATATATTAGAAAATTTGTATTAAATTTATTTATATTAAATAAAATGTAATTTGTTGTAATCATTTAATTGATAAAATGTTATAAAAAATGAAAATTTGTTTTCACTTTAAACAATTAAAATTTAAAATATTAATTATTTTCAACATAAATTCAAAAATCAGTAGATATAATTTAAATTATTGTTAAATAAAGTGTTATGAGATCAAACTAAAAGGAATTTATTTTTTTATTCGACACGAGAAATTAATACAAAACGTTTCATATACACTGTAAAAAATCCCAAATAAAAATTACAATAGCGTTAGCGATTTTAGTGGGAAGTGCTAGTAATTTTACGGTGTGAATTACAATGATAAATCACGTAAAAATACAATGTGCTAGTACTTTTACGTTGACAGTAGCGATTTGACTACCACAATTTTATTTTCGCTACAGTTAATGTAGGTCGCATTATTACCCACATTCAATGTCCCGACTTTACCAATATAATGTCGGCGAAATTTACGTCTTTGCTAGTAAATTCACGTTCTAACAAGTAATAGTACAAGTACGATTGCAATTTTACTACCACAAAAAATCCCTTCAAGCGCCGATGCTCCAGGCTCTACTGCAACGAACACTTCGATTTGGGAATTCCTCTCGTCTAGACGTCGAGAGTCCAAACGTTAAGAGTCACCTCTTAAGTTAAAGTTTACTAAATTAATTATTTAAACATTGAAAATTATGTGCAGGCTATTTATTATTTTATTAATTATTATTTAAAATATTAAACAACGATGTTGAATTTAATCAAATTATATTTTAATAAAACTTTGGTTAGAAAATATTAGTTTTTCATTCTTAATTATAAAATAAAGTTATTTTTATATGCAATTTGATTTAGTTTTTACTAAATTATTCTTCCCATAAATTGCCATTCATGTAGTACAATCACAAATTATCTAGCATTTGCAATTATCACAGTAATTTTCAAATGATTCGCATTTATAACCTCAAACCTCAGCTGTACTGCCAACTGCGAAATACTTCATCGGTCAGTATTTATGCTTACGCGAGTGGTACTTCTACTCTTGTGGTAGTAAAATTGCGAATTGGCAACAGTAAAGTCGCTACATTCAAAGTAGGTCGCTTGATTACCCACATTAAGTGTAGTAATTTTACAAAAGGGATTTTTTACAATGTAAATTCATTATCTAGAGCGTCTGCACTCTTCTCGTAAATAGCTGAATAACTTTCTATAATGTATTTCATGTGTTTGTTATATTATTCTTATAATAATAAATTTTAAAATCGAAATTAATACAAACGATGTAATGTAATAATATTAAGAATAACATTCTTAAATGTTATATATTATTTAATTAAATTTACCTTTTAATTCCCCGTGATTACAATAAATTTACGACACGAGTCTTTTACTATACGCAACTTAAAAATTAAATTATTTGAATTGTGACGCGGGGTACTGCGGGGTACCCTCGCGTCGTCGCGAGCTGGCGCGAGCGGGCGCGAGCGCGGCTTAGGTGAGGCTAAGCCGGCGCGCGGAGGAGAGATTGCCAGGTGGGCAATCTGGGGAGATTCTCACTAGCCGTCGACGACGACGGACGCGTGTGCGAGCTGACGACCCGGGGAAGGAGAGGAAGCGAGCGTCGGGAGCTTTTGTGCGAACGCGGTAGTAGCCTAGGACGAGCCAAGGCTGCGAACATTGTAAGTGCCTGTACTCAATCAGGCGAAGATGGAGTATAAGTCAGAACCAACGGAAAGGGACGTCCAGCAGTGGCTGTCGGCGATCCCGGTCGAGGAGCTGGAGGAGACAATCCAGCAACTCGGACTAAAAACAGACGGACTGCTTTGTGCAGCGTCACCGTCTGTATAATTGGCTGCAAGGTAATTACACTGCAGCCTATTTTCAGGCGTGTGACTCCTCAAACGAGGAGGAGTTACGCACAGTCCGTGAATCGTTGAGGAAGTCCTTCATCGAAGAGATGTGTATGGACAGGACATCCACCACAATTCAGGACGAGAACTACGAGAAGGGCCGACCTCACCCTCTCTCGATCTATCAGAACAGCATCGTTTGCCATTCTGAAGGCGACAAAGGACTGGGCAACGTAGAGCCAAGTCGCACACCGCCATCGAGGTCAGAAAATGAAAAGGACCAAGATAGCGGGACCGATGACGACAGTCAGTCGTCACAGGGTCAATCACTGAGGATGGAATCTCTGTTACGAGATATCCAACAAACCGTTCGAGCAATCGAACGGCAATACGACAGCTTGTTGAACACAAGTGCCAACCAGGCGAGGGCATTGACGGCTCTCACGATGAGAGTCGATCAGCTGGCTCACGTAGTAGACCAGCAACGGCCACCGATGTCAAGCACAAGAATCGACGGCCGACAGATCGATACGCGAACGGAGCGGATAAATCGGTCGCAATCGACACCGCGCGTTGGATTCCAGGACACGTACACGATAGACGAGCCTGGAATCAACGAAACACTGAATGGTGCGAACACCATTCAGAACGCGCAACGGCGAATCCCGCCACGTGAAATCAGAACGTGGACTGATTTCACGAACGGAAGGACAAGAGAGCTCACTGGTCCTTCTACAAGCGAATTAAATCGCACAGGCAGAGGTCACGAGGACCCCAGCCGAATAGTTAGCCGATGGAACGTCACGTTCTCGGCTAAACAAGGAGAAGACGTAGAGTCTTTCCTTAAGAGTTTCGAGGACAATGCCCGAGCGGCTAAACTTAACGAGAGCGACATGCTGGCGTCGCTCCCGTGCGTCCTCAAAGACGTGGCGAGCATGTGGTACAGGAACCACAGCCGCGATTGGCGAACATGGGCAGATTTCTGTCAAGCCACTCGGCGCAGATAGGGCTGCGCCCACGATAGGCAAGAGCGCCTAAGAGACGACATTAGGCGTCGTTATCAACAAATAGGGGAATCGAGCAGCCACTACATAACATGCATGGAGAGCATGTTAGGTGAGGTATCCCCGAGGATGACTATGGTCCAGGAAATCGAGAAGATTTACATGAATCTTCTCCCGGAAATTAAAAGAATTATCCGGATAGAGATCTGTAATACGCCAGACGATCTAGCGGATCAATGCGTAAAGGCAGAATATATCCTGGACAGGGAAAAGGGCGATAGGACGCCAATTCCCCCATCCAAAGCGGTAATGCCAGAAACGGCATACAAACCGCAGAGGGAGAAGACAGGGACGTCTTCTCATGTAAAGGTAGCGGCAACGGCCGCTACACCGCCGGACACACAGGAGAGGCCCGATGCTCCGATAGCCGGGATAGGTCGGCAAGAGATGGCCGACCTGTTAACGAAGCTTAGCGGAGAGCTAGTTAAAGCTTTCCACGAAAGCAACAAACAAAGGCAGGGAGGGGGAAACAAGGGTGCTTCCTCCTCGGCGAACAAAAACGGCCGTTCCGGAAGAGGCAACGCCAAGAAAAACAATGGCAGCGTGAAGGAAGACCAGAAAAATGGGCAAGCGAAAGAACCTATTCGCTGCTTCGGATGCAACAAAGAAGGCGTAATCCGAGCGAAATGCCATAATTGCTCGCCGGAAAACGGGCAACAGGGGAAGTAGAGCACTCAACTACTTCCCCAAACGCCAACGAAGCTAGTCAGGAAGCTTCGGGAACGACCTCCCAGGGCGTTAACGGGACGGCACTACCGAACGCTCCTGCGGAGGAAAGCCTGGAAACCAGATGGTGGCTACAGGTGGAAGTGGAAGGTTTCCACTTCCGCGCGCTATACGACACTGGCGCATCGGTCACAGTGATGGGACCGATCGGCCTGCAGTTGATAACTGCATGCGGCCGAACTCTTATGCCAAGCGAGCACGCAGGTGCTAAGCTCGCTGACGGTAGCACGAGCCCAATCGTGGGCTGTGCTTACCTTCCCTTCACAATAGGTGGCATAAGCAGGGATATCAAAGTCTCGATTATCCCTGCACTAGATGCGGATTGTTACTTGGGCACGAATTTCATGCGGGAATTCGGCTCAGTACACAATCCGCGATCAAACCAGCTGACGTTGGTGGACGACAACGTCAGCGTGGATCTCCAACTGGCATCAGTTAAAGAGATTAACATGATCCAGATCGGTGCAGTGGGCTTAGGCCATGTAACCGAGGAGCAACGAGCACAAGTCGAGGCACTTGTGCACGAAATGTTCGGCACGGAGCCGACCACACTTGGGTGCACCACGTGGGTGACCCATTCGATTGATGTGGGAGATGCTCGCCCCATCAAACAGCGATATTACCCATATTCACCGGTAATAGAGGCTGAAATGCACGCGCAGGTCCGTAAGTTACTGGACGCTGGCGTCATTGAACCATCCACGAGTCCGTGGTCAAGCCCGGTCGTGATGGTTAAGAAATCCGGTGGAGGATACCGGATGTGTATTGACTACCGACGAGTCAATACACTCAAGGTTTCGCCGGACGGCTACCCGGCGAAACGCATGGACGCGGCTTTCCGCAAGGCCAAAGCGGCAAAGTTTTGCACGACGTTAGACGTTAGCAACGCGTACCATCAAGTACCTCTGGACGAGGCGTCCAGAGAGATAACGGTTTTCTCTGTACCTGGAATGGGCCACTTCCAGTACAAGAGAATGCCATTTGGCTTGGAAGATGCAGGAGCATCTTTCCAGCGCCTAATCGACATGGTCGTCACTACAGATTGCGAAGACTTTGCATTCGCATACCTGGATGACGTCGTCATAATGTCGAAAACGTTCGAGGAGCATCTCGAACACCTTCGTAAGATCTTAGGCCGTCTACGAGAGGCGGGCCTAACGATCAATCGGCAGAAAAGCCACTTCTGCCAATGCGAAGTAAAATACCTGGGAGTAGTGCTGAACCAAGACGGGTTCCGCCCTGACCCAGAGAAGATAAGGCCGGTACTAGAGTACCCGCCGCCTAAAAACGTAAAGCAGCTAAGGCGCTTCTTAGGCATGGCATCGTGGTACAGGAGGTTCCTGAACAACCTCGCCACGATCGCCGAACCACTTACGCAACTAACGAAGAAGGAGCGTAAGTTTGAGTGGACTGAAGTACAACACTCTGCATTCGAGCGGATAAAGGCTCTCATAGCCTCCGCACCAGTCTTGCAACGCCCTGATTTCAACAATGAGTTTGTTGTACAAACAGATGCAAGCGACTCGGGAATCGGAGCAGTTCTACTTCAGTTTGAAGACGGCAAGGAGCGAGCACTGGAGTTTGCCAGCCGCGTCCTCTCACCTGCCGAGAGGAACTACAGCGTGACAGAACGCGAATGTCTCGCTGTAGTATGGGCGATAAAGAAGTTTCGCCCATACATCGAAGGCTACGCATTTCGCGTAGTCACGGACCACAGCTGTCTGCGTTGGCTGCGCACACTGAGTGGTCCGACAGGGCGATTAGCGCGGTGGGCCCTGGAGCTGCAAGGCCACCAATTCACGGTTGAGCACAGGAAAGGCGCGCTCAACAATGTCCCAGACGCCCTTTCTCGAATGTACGAGGAGGAGGGCGAGGAGACATCAGTGGCAGGTGTTTCGTGGACGGGAAATTCCCAGGATGAGTGGTACCTCCAACAGCTTAAGAAAGCCAAAGAGGAACCACTCACCGATCCGAAGATGAAGTGGGTCGGGGGGAGACTGTTTTATTACAACCCCGACCAGCTTATGCAAGGAATCCTGGGGGAGGACGACGAGGCTTGGAAGCTCGTCGTTCCTCTAGAAAAACAAGGGGATATCATGAAAGAGTGTCATGATAGCCCCACAGCAGGACACTTGGGGCGAGAGAAGACTCTCGCACGGGTTGCCCGTCAATATTATTGGCCACGTATGGATGCGTGCATCGCCAATTACGTGCGGCAATGCCAGACTTGCCAGCAGATAAAGGCTGAGCAAAGGCCGCCGACGGGACTCATGGGCCGCAGGGTCATCGAACGACCCTGGCAGTATGTCGCAGGCGACATTATGGGCCCGCTACCCAAGACGAGTAAAGGGTACGAATACATCCTAGTTTTCCAGGATTTATTCACACGGTGGGTGGAAGTGATTCCGCTCCACCGCGCCACAGGCGAAGCCATACTGGCGGAGTTCACAGAACGCATCTGTCTCCGGTTTGGAACACCCGAAGTCTTCCTCTCCGACAACGGGACAGAGTTCAAAAACCGAACGATCGACGGTTTTTTGAACAAAAAGGGGATACGTCATGAAACGACGCCCCCGTACCATCCGCAGGCTAACCCTGTCGAAAGGGTTAACTGAACGATGAAGCAGATGATCATGGCTTTCATCCAAGATGACCATGATCGCTGGGACGAGCATCTTACAGAGCTCGTCCACGCGTTCAACAACTCCAAGAGTAGTGCCACAGGAATGACACCTGCGTTCCTCGTCTACGGCAGGCATCCGAAGCCCTTAGACTCGGAGTATAGCAGGCAGATGCTTGATATACTAAAACGAAACGAAGAGGAGGCTCGAGAAGAATGGGCTCTCCGAATGAGGAATCTCTCCGAGGTCCACGACATGGCAGCGGAGAATTCCGACCGGGAACGGGATCGACAGGCGCGTCCGAAGTTTGCCGGACCGTACGATGTTACGGAAATCTTGGGCAGCAACACGTACGCGTTGCGTGACCAAAGTGGACGGACAGTGGGTCCGATCCACTCAGAACAGTTGAAACCGTACATCCTCGGCGCAGACGTTCCTGCTGAAGAAGAGGACGTCGAGACCAGCGCCCGACCTCCGGGGGAAGGCGGGAGTCGTGTGGATGCGCCCACGACTCCATCAGCAGAGGCTGATGGGAAGAAGAGCGGTGCCAGCGGGCAAGCGTCCCAGGCTGGGAGCGCCCAGCCTGAGGAAAAACCTGTAAAGCGCAAACGCGGACGCCCGCGTAAAGCGTCCTACGCCGTCACGCAAGTTAGAAACGCGACGGGAAAGCGAGGACCGGGTCGTCCACCCGGTTCTAAGAACAAGGCCAGCGCGGCCAAAACCTAAGACGCGAGGAAGACACGGTTGACAGGAAAGAACCGACTTAGGGAGCCATTCCTTACAATTCCTTTCTTCTTTCCATCCTTTCCCCAAACGGAGTAGTTGGAGTTGGAGGAACGAGTCGTAGGACTCTTCCCTGGAGAGCGCCGGGGACAAGGCGTTTTCCAAAGTGTTCGGCGTGCAACCGCCGCCGGAACAGTCAGAAGGGGGCACCCTGGAGGGGATCCCCGAAAAGGTAGAGGAGGTTGGGGCGAGGCCCAACCACCACCCAGCAAGCATGCTGGCAACCTGCTGAGCGACCAGGAGGTCGTTCACCACGACGTGATGAGCAGCGCGGCTGCCCACCGTCTAGCGAGTGGCCAGGAGGCCACCCGCAAAGAAGCGATCGGAGAGAATACCGATCGTTGTGTACGCTGGCCCCGAGGCTCGGAGCCGGGTACACAGGGCATCCAAAACGGTGTTTCGTCTCCGTTTCAAAGAGGAGTGCGTCGAGGAGTACGTACTCCGCCACAAACGGTTTTTCATAGCCATTGTGGGAAGAGCCCACACAAAAGGACAACGCGCGCGATGAGGCGCAAGTCCTGGTGCGTGCGTCTGCGATAGTGGCAGAAGCGCAAGCCCGACTGGTCGGCAGACTGGCCAAGAGACGTGCCGTGCCGAGTCCCGTCACCCATTGTACGTGAGAGCCAATGGCTTCGTGCTCTGCACGTACAAAATCACGACGAGGTTCGTGGTTAGTTTTTTTCTCCTATCCTGCCCCTTGTTTCCTACACTACCGAGGTTTGGCACGCTGATAGTGGCAGAGGCCGTCAAGACGTAGCTTAACGGCGTCTGGGAGGAGGGTGTGACGCGGGGTACTGCGGGGTACCCTCGCGTCGTCGCGAGCTGGCGCGAGCGGGCGCGAGCGCGGCTTAGGTGAGGCTAAGCCGGCGCGCGGAGGAGAGATTGCCAGGTGGGCAATCTGGGGAGATTCTCTCTAGCCGTCGACGACGACGGACGCGTGTGCGAGCTGACGACCCGGGGAAGGAGAGGAAGCGAGCGTCGGGAGCTTTTGTGCGAACGCGGTAGCAGCCTAGGACGAGCCAAAGCTGCGAACATTGTAAGTACCGCCCGACTAATCTTGTGAGTGCGGGCGCGTACCGGCGAGGAGTCAAGGAGCGCCTTGACTCCCTGGCATCGAACACTGTTCAGTGAACGTAGGGGGCCGTCCCCAGTTCACTACTTCTCTCTCTCTCTCTCTCTCTAGTTCGCGGTCGCGGACTCTCGTGCGGTGGGAGTCGCGACTCTCGTGGAAGAGTCGCTGCGCGGTGCGATACCGATACCTCGAGCACGAGCTCGAGGTCGGGTTCGTGAGTCGTCGCGCGGAACGGGTAAGCGACCCGTTCCCTCGCGTGTGCGTGTACGTGTGTGTACACGCAGGGCAGGCAGGCGGCCTGCTCTTGAGCGCAGTGTTTGTTTACGCGGAGCAAGGTCGCGCTCTGCGTAAACATCACCGATCGCGAATCGCGCGATCGGCCGGCGAACTCTCGGCGCGGCCGAGAGTTTGTAAGAGCGCGCGCGCTTGCGTTCGCGCGCGGCTCCGCTCGGCAACACTCGGGCGTGTTCGGAGCAGTCGGCTCGCACGCCCGACGGCTACTAACCTTTCGGGGCGCGATCATTGTAATTTTTCTTACGGAGGCAATAAAGGCCTCCGACTTGCCATTTTACTTGATCGCGTTATTCTTCCGAGTAGTCCGCGGGGCTACTCGGCAAACCCTCCTCGTCCTTAATCTCCCGGATACCGCCACTCTATCGCAGAGCTGAGCGGCCGGCGTCAGCTGTCATCTAGGAGGACGACAGCCACGCGAACGCGAGGAGCGCGTTCGTGCGACAGCACGCGAGTACGAGAAGTGAGAGTACAGGCGTACTCTCACGTTGTATACGGGCCGCGGCGACGTGTATTCGCCGTCGGGTGCTCGCGCGCACCCCGAGGTAAGGACCTCACGGGGCACTCGTGTGTGCCCCATTGCACCCATCTCGCGGAGACAGGTCTCCTCCGCGAGGTGAAACGGTCAAAGATAACCCCGTTACAGAATATATAAAATGTAAATAAAATGTAAAATAAGTTTTTATAATTCTTAAAAAATTATAATAGTTTATAAAAAAATGAGTAATCTATTCAAAGCATAGAACAATAATAAATTATTTTAAACAGAAACCAAAAAATTATTTACTGAGCGAGCGTTAGTGAGTGAGGTACGTCGCGACTTTAATATTAAGTAAGATACTTTGCACACTCCGTGGGCAAGGCAAGATGCTTTGCACACTCCTGTTGTGAGTATTCAAAAGCCATGCTTTGCGCGAAGAATAGTAATACAGGGTGTTCGAAATGTTCCGGACCCCCCACTTATAACATAAAGTAAGCATTTTGGAAAAAAATGTTAAATACAAAAGTTGTTAAATTTTGAAGGTTGAACTAAATGATGACCTTGGATTTGTTATTGGTTATCATTTTCAAGGTCATTTAAAGGTCATCTTCAGTTTTTTAAATAGGGACCCCTATTTTTTATTTCAGATTCTGAAAGAGCACAAAATTTTACATCTGGATATGTACCCACGTTATGGCTCAAAATGACCTACAGAGGTCATTTAGTGGTTAAATGATTATTTAGTAGCAGAAAGCCAAGAAATCCCGATTATTAAGAACTTTGAGCGTATCTGACCAATACTAAAGTAATTTGATTTTGCAAGACAAACTTTATGGTGGCGTTAAATTAACATTGCCCTTGATTTTCAAGGTCATTTGAAGGTTAACTTTAGTTTTCCAAATTAAGCCTCCTAGTTGTAATTCTCCATTTTGCACCAGCGCTAAATTCTGCATTAGGATTGTAGAAGGTGTAATTGACACTGGCGTAAAATAAGCCTTAGGCCAGACAACCACATAACTCGGGCGAGAAAATGATAAATAAAAAAATGTTTAATCAAAATAAGCCTTAGGCCCAACAACTACATACCTCGGTGGGGAAAATGATAAATAAAAAAATGTCTAATCAAAATAAGCCTTAGGCCCAACAACTACATACCTCGGGGGAGAAAATGATAAATAAAAAAATGTCTAATCAAAATGAGCCTTATTGCTCAGGCACGGGAGGTACAACTAATTAAGGTAACATCATGGGTGATCCAGCCAACTAAGGCAAGACCATCGGCGGCCCAGCCTACTAAGACAAGAACACTAGCGGCCCAGTCAGCTAAGGCAGGACTATCGGCGGCCCAGCTAACTAAATCAAGACAGTGGACTATTCGCCCAAACTGAATTTTTTTAAAATGTCGTTGACAGGAACTTTTTACAACAACTGTTCAAATTGTTGCCCATTAACAGTTTGGCAATGTGCTAACCGATTGTAAAAGGCTGCAACAACATTTCGCAAGATTTGCTGAGGCGAATATGAATACCGTAGTGTGCAGGAGCACCATCCTATTGGAAGTAAATTTCGTCCAGATTTCCACCCGTTAAATTCCGTATAGCAGATATAATTTGGTCTCGAAGCATGTTTTCATACATTGCAGCATTTAAATTACCTTCAATAAAGAAAGGGCCAAGTACTCTTCCATTAAATATGCCAGCCTAAACATTTACTTTTTCAGGATGTTGCGTGTGGTCCGCTCTCATCCAATGTGGATTGATGTTACTCCAGTATCGACAATTATGTCTGTTCACTGTTCCGCTTAACTCAAACGTGGCTTCATCAGAGAAAACAATGTTATTGAGGAGCAAAGGATCATCAGATATCATTTGCATCATTACATCACAAAACTCTACCCTTCTATCAAAATCATTTTCAGATAATTCCTGTACCAACTTTAATTTGAAAGGATGCCATTTGTTGAGTTTCAAAATTTTGTGCACAGATGCAGCTCCCATTTCATGCTGTTGTGCACAACGTCTGATGCTGCAATGGGGGTCCTCAATAAATGATTGTAATACGTCTAAGCTCTTTTCATCATTAGACGATGATTTGGATCTACCTGATTTAGGACGATCTTTAATACCACCTCTCTCTTCAAAACGTCTAATTGTACGAATTACGGTACTTTTTGAAATAGGGTTGTTTTCTTCAACTCTGAATGTTTCATTGAATAAACGCTGTACCTGTTTGTAACCTCTCTCTTGATCACCCCACCCTCGCATCATCAACAAAGATATTCTTTCTCGTTCAGTAAGATGTGCCATTTTTCACTACGATTAAAAGTACAATTATTGAAAATTAATACAATTATCTGAATTTCGAAGTAAGAGAACTTCACTTAATTCTTGAAAACAGAAAAGTAAATAGGAGTAAACAATTGTTAATTAACAATTATAAATGAACTGATTCCTAAAAAGAATAGTGAGCAAAATCTTCTAAGGTACAAGTAACGATCCTGAAAATGCTATGAATCATGCGTAGAAACTCGTAACCCTTGCAAAAAATTATTGCAATAAAAACTGTTCATGTAAAACGGTTAGATTATTTTGCTTTTGAAATTAATAACCCCCAAGTGTCCTATGTAGATCATTTCGAGCCATGACGTGGATATTGTACATATCTCCAGACCTAAAATTTAATGCTCCTCCAGAATCCGGAATACAAAATGAGTCCCTTTTAATAAGCTGAAGATAACTTTCAAATGACCTTAAAAATGAAGGCCAATTTTAAAGTGACCATAAAGTTCGTCCTAGAAAATCAAATTATGTACTTTAGTATTAAAGTACGAAATTTTTTTTTTCTTTTCGTCAAATACACCCAAAGTTCTTAATAATCGGGATTTCTTGGCTTTCTGCTACTAAATAATCATTTAACCACTAAATGACCTCTGTAGGTCATTTTGAGCCATAACGTGGATACATAGTCGATAGTCGGTCAAAAGTGGAGACGCACCGGCTGCCCCTGCTCGGGGACGTGCCGACTCGCGCGTAGGCCAGAGGCCCATTGCGCTTTGCCTCCTAGTATCATCATTCCGAACATCGACATCCAATTCGAATGTCCCTATACCCCCAGGCTCGAAAAACGATGGAAGCCCGGTATCCTCTTACCTTCCCCCGCCTATAGGCTGGATTTGATCCTTTTTATTAGGGCTATAAGGCCCAGTACACTAAAGTTTCTAACATCTCCGGGCTCTAGTGTGAAATCCCCACACACCCTCCGCCTAACTCCCATGAGTCTTGGGCAGTCACACAAAAGGTGCGCGGGGGTCTCATTTGACTCACCGCAGAGCCTACAGAGTTTCCTATTCGTTTTACCTATCCTGTGTTTGTGATACTCCAGGTCACAGTGGCCCGTGAGCCAACTCACCACTAGCCTGATCTCTCTTCTTTCGAATTTGATCAGCTCTGCCTTCCAGCTTCGGGGTACCATCCCATCAATGATGCTTTTGATGTGTCTGCACCCCTGGCTGTCGTGCCATCTTTACATTGTTCCCTTTCCACCCATTTCTGGATCTTCCTTTCTAGGTGGCAAAGCGGTATGGCAACCTTGGTATCGGTTGCTCTAATTCCCGCCGCTCCTCTGTTCGCGAGTCTATCCGCCTTTTCATTGCCCAGAACACCCGAGTGTCCCGGGACCCACTTTAATTCTATGTCACACCTTTCCGCAAGTTTATCTAAAGCATTGCGGCACCTTTTCACTTCTAACGAGGTGACCTCTACCTTACTAACACTTAGTAGTGCCGCTCTGCTGTCCGAGTGTATGGTGACCTTGCGGTCTCTCCATTCCTTCTCCAGCATGTGCTCTACGCAGCTTCTGATGGCTTTAACCTCCGATTGGAATACCGTTGAATGGTCTTCCAGGGAGAGTACCAGCTCTGTGCTGGTTCCCTTTAGCCACGCTGCGGCTCCTGTTCCTTTTTCATTTTTGGACCCGTCAGTAAACCAGAGACTAGCTCCTGTTTCCTGCGGATAGACCTCTTGTTTGGGTTGTATCCCCAGTTTAAACTTCCTATCAAAGAAGAATTCCCTGGGGGTTCTGTCAACCTCCTGATTGTTATTAAGGTCCACTGACTGGTGCTTGATCTCCCCCCATTGGAGCTGCAAGGACACGATTTAGCCTTGCTACCTCGGGTACTCCATCCAGTTCCTGACAGTAGCGTTTCCAGCCATCTCTTTTGGCTAGTTCTATCGCAAGTTTGTAGCGTCTTTGAGCTGCCTGGAAGGCTTCTCTTTCTGCTACTCCCTTGCGCTTGCGCCACCTCCTTAACAGTATCCTTAATTCTCTCCTCTGGGTTTCCAATTTCGGATTCCACCAAGGTGCTCCCTTTTTACTTTTCCTCTCTTTCAGTTTGCAGCTATCCTCAAAGGCACCAACTATAGCGCCCTGGATTTGTCTGCTGACTGTCTCTATTTCCTCTGCTGTCGTGGGTGTGACCACGACTCCGGTTAATCTTTCTTTTAACCTTTTGAGGTATAGGTCCCAGTTGGTTTTCCTGGGGTTTCTCCATTTCTGTACCTCTCCTTTTACTTCCTCTAGCTCGAATCGGATCGTCTCATGGTCCGACATTGAGACCTCCTCCGAGACTCTCCAGTCAGAGACCATGCGACTGATTCGCCTCGACGCCAGAGTGATGTCCAGAACTTCCTCCCTTACCGCATTTCTGAAGGTTGGGGTATTCCCCTTGTTCAGTATATCCAGTTCCGTAGAGGCTACATATTCCAGTAGGTCTTCGCCCCTGCTGTTGCAGTTTGTGCTACCCCAGATGATGTGATGCGCATTGGCATCACATCCCAGAATAACTTCCTTGCCGTCTCTCTGACATTCCTCAATCAGGGCCTTAACCTCATTCGGCGGGGGCCCTTCACCAGCGTCTCCTGGGAAGTAGGCGGATGCCACCACTATTTCCATGGTGTCGCCTCCTTCCCTTATCACTTTAATTACGACCGTTGTGAGATCCGTGTGGCAGTGTTTCGACCAAGCTTCGCCCTGTAGTCCTTTCAGGATCACACAGGTTCTAGTGCGAGTGCTATTGTCGTAGAACACCTTGCCACAGCCACTCAGTCCAGCCACAGTACCTTTCGCGTTAATCCATGGTTCTTGGATCAACGCGATGCCTGTCTGCATCTCAGCCAAGCTCTTCGTTAAAATTGCCGAAGCGCTTTTGCTATGATGCAAGTTGATTTGGGTGAAAGAAATGTTGGCCCGCGCATTGTTGGCGCGTTCCTTTGTTCCTTTCATCCGTTTTTTGGCTACAGCCATACCTTTTTTTTTTTTTTTTTTTTTTTTTTTTTTTTTTTTTTTTTTTTTTTTTTTTTCAAAATCGTACACTGTGTGACGGTTAGCCCCAGCAGTAGTGTTAGCGGGAAGCAACGTAGCGGAGTTTTGCCTCAGTCGCCGAGGACATCCCCGGACTCGGTGCATCAACGACCACCCTTGTGTCTGATCCAGCCGGACAACGGACCAAGGCGGTGCACAAGCACCTAGCGCCCTTTAAATATCTAGTGAGTTTTAGATTGGTTGATTTCGCGTTGATAAGGGTTGGGATTTTTGGTGTGTAGTGTTGGTAAATTTGAGCAAAGAGAATACAGCCCGTTGGTCCGTCAGTGGATAGGATGGGGACTTAAAATACTATATCACAAATTCCACAATTTTCCACAATCCCCGGTTTATTATATATAATCTGTTACTTCAATAATATACGTATAAAATTAGTTATTGCATAGGCATTGAGAGTATTATCGCTGATTTTCTTTCGCCAGCATGAAATACCAGAGGGTTAGAAGAAAAGCGCGCCGAAGTTTCCAAGGTCCCGGTCGGCAGAGCCGCCGCCCGAGCGAAAGAACCTAAAGATAAGTTGGAAATTGTTTTCTTCGTCGTCGTGCGATCCGTCGTTACCATTGCGAAAATCGAGATTTTATAAAAGACAGAAAGAGAGCTCGAAGCGCGGTCGAGTTCTTCTTCTTTTGTAGATTTCTTTTTCAAAATTGTGGAGACTTTTAGGGCAAGTTAGCCCTACAGCACAAGTTACTCTGTAGTGTGAGATAATTTCTTTGTGTTCTTGATTAGAGTAGCATTTACAAGAGGATGTGAATATAAATAGTTAATATCACGATATGACATTCTTATTGCTTTTGAGTCGTTTATTTTATTGCCTGAGGATTTGGACTTGGTTTTTGAAATTTTTTTTTTTGTGTTCAACTCCGCTTTATTATCTATTTTTGTAAATACATCTTCTATTGTTTGGTTTGCTTTAATAACATTTGTCATTCCAAAATCCTTTACTTTGGTTTCTTTATCCTTTGTAACTGATGTTGATTCTATAAAATGTATATGCTTGATTCCTTTTATTTGTGGATAGTCTCATAAATCACATTTTTCTTTGATGACTTTTTGTGTTGAAATTGTATAATTTTTAATTAAAATTTCTGCTAAGTTAGATATTGTAAAGATTTGAGTTGTTATTAGACATTTTCTTCCAGTAGTAGTTTGACATTCGCCTATGTGTTCTTTTGTGATGTTGATTGCAATTTCCTTGTGTACATATAATGTGTGAATGATACAAGAATTGGTTCTCTGTAAATAACAAAGCTTTTATTGTTTTATTACAAAAATACATTCAGATACCTAATCTAATTACTAATCTTACCTGTAAATAACAAAGAAACAACATTCAATGTTATTATTCACACTATCTGTTTTTGGATTACTTTTATAAATTTATTTCATTGTATTCAGCATGGCTCAATCGAGCGTACTAATTGCCACGTATAATTTTATTGTATATTCAGGTATCTAACTTACCGATCTAATCACGCGCCTACCGTCCTAACTACGCGCGTAATTCAAATAGATTAAGGATATTTTCCTTACATCTCCCCCCCTCCAGCGAAAATTTTGGTACAAAAATTTTGGTACAAAGTATAATCACAGCACTTTACAAAATCTTACAAATTACTAACTAATTATTTTGGAGATGGGGTGAGTTTTGAAATATGGAATAAATTTGATTCTGATTTTCCGCTACCCTGCATCAATTTTGTACATTGAGTTTGATATCTTCTCTAAAATTTCGTATGGTCCCATTCTTAATTCATCCAATTTTTTTCGGTTTAGTCGGTTCCCGTTCTCGATGTATACTAGATCTCCCACTTCGAAGTTATATTCTTTCTTGTTTTTGTCGTATATCTTTTTATTATAATCATGGTATTTAATACTATTCTTGAAGGCGGTTTTTCTGTCATTTTCTAGATGATCATTACTTTTGTTTTCTTTTTTTAGTTCGTTTGGTAATGTTGATGTATCTTCACCACATAACAAATATTTTGGACTGAACTTCGTTACTGTGTGCTCCGTTTCATTATATTTATCTACGCACTTGTGTGCTATGGTTGTCCATGCGTATTTATTCTGTTCTTCGTTTATTGCACATCTAATTTTGTTTACTAACGTTTGATTCAGTCTTTCATTTAGTCCATTCGAGAAGGGCGCGTTAGCCCCTGTAAAGATCAACGTGATGTTCTCTTTTCCTAAAAAGTCTTTGAATTCTTTAGAGTTTATACCCGGGTATTGATCTGTTAAAAGTGTCTGAATCTTATGGTTTTCTAGAACATTTTCTGTTAGCTTAATGAAATCATTTGCATTTTGTGTTTTTGATGTTAATATATATGCAAATCTTGTAAAGTGGTCTGCTAAGAGGTGTAAATACTTTTTTGTAGACCTTGAACCACCGAATCCACCTATCGTGTCTATAGAAACTATTTCAAATGGTTTGGTTGCCGGGCCCAGGTATGACATTAATCCAATTTTATCTTGTCCCCTGGATTTATTTTTTATACATACTTCACAATTTCTGCAGGTTTTCTTTATGTTTTCTAATATATTTACTGCTGTATAATATGGCAATATTTTATTCTGCATCTGATTTACTCCAATATGGCAAAATTTTTTGTGGGTATTTTCCAACAACTTTTTACACAGTCTTTCTGATAATATAATTTTTTCTTTGTTTCCCGTTTTTTTATAATATAGATTACCTTTAACAATCAATTTTTCTTTGTTAATTTTTATGTCTTTGTTAATTTTTTGATCTTCTAATATTTCGTCTAATTTTATTAAATTTACAATTTTTAATTTATCCTCTTCATCTTCCTGGGGTTCTAATACTGGGTTTCTGCTGAGACTATCTGCTTCAAGATTTTCTTTTCCCGGTAAATATTTCAGTTCAAAATCAAACTGTGACAAGTAATAGGTGAGATCACCTAATTCTTCATCTGTTCTTGCTTTTATGTTCATTTTTTCTAATGGTTTATGATCTGAAAATACTTTAAAATGTCTGCCTATGAGCCAGTGTTGCCAGTATTTTATTGCTTCTTTTATTGCTATACATTCTAAGTAAATCGCTTTTTTCCTTTTTTGTGATTCATTTAGTTTTTTTGAAAAGTATGCTACTGGTTTTTCAGTTTTTTCATCTTCATTTAATTGTGGCTGTTTCAATACAGCGCCTATGCCTTGTAGACTTGCATCTGTATATATATGAATTGGTAAATCACGATCGAAGATAGCTAAGACTGGTTGTGTGCAGAGGAAATTTTTCATGTAATTAAAGGATTCTTGGCATTCCTCGGACCAAATAAAATTTTGTTCTTTTCTTAACAAGTTATGCAGCGGTTCTAGAACTAGTGAAATTTTCGGTACATATTCCCTATAAAAATTTATTTTTCCTAAGAATTGTCTCACATTTTTTTTATTTTTTGGTATCGGAAATTCTTTTATAGAAATTAAGTTATCTTTTATTGGTGCAACTGAGTTGTGCTTTATTATATGTCCTAGATATTGCACGGAATCCAATGCAAATGTGCATTTGGAAAATTTTAGACGGAAACCTTCTTTCATTATTGCTTCCAACAGTCTTCTTAAATGATTTATATGTTCTTCGAAAGATTTCGAGAATATTAGTATGTCGTCTATATAGTTGACTGCGAAATCTGATAATTTATATTTTCGTATTATATTACTTAAAATTCTTTGGAAAATCGCTGGTGATGTTTTTAGCCCAAATGGTAAACAAGTCCATTGGAAATGACCTTCTTGAGTTATAAAGCCTGTTTTTCTTCTATCTTCAATTCTTAAAGGTATTGACCAAAATGCAGAATTTATATCTAATTTTGAAAAATATTTGCAATTTCTTGTTTTTAATAATAAGTCTTCGACCAGAGGAAATGGTTGTGATTGAGGAATTATTAACTTATTCAAATCTCTGAAATCTATGCATAATCTTGATTTTCTATTCTCATCTTTTTTGTAAGCTAATGTTACCGGGGCAGCGAAAGGGCTGTATGATTCCTCAATTAGATTCCTTTTTAGTAATTCTGAAATCTGTTCTTCTATTTCTTTTTTATCTTCAATTGTGCATCTATATGGTCTCTTGCTACAATATTTATCTATTATAAGATCTATTCTGGCTTCGTAATCTGTTACTTTGCCTACATCATATTTATCTTTTGCAAATATATTTTTATATTTGTCTATTAAATTCATTATTTCTACTTCTTCATCTTTATTTAAGTGATTTGTTAGTACATTAAATGTATTTTCTACAACATGTTCATTGAAATTTATTTGATATTCTTTTTTATTAGATTCGGAACTTTTTTGTTCTATCTCTAAATTTTCATTCTGTATTAATCCGAATTTTTTTATGCAATCTAGTCCCATTAGAAAGTCATATTTAAAATTTTCACTATTAATTACGAACACATTTATGTAGTCTTCTACCTTCAGTATTTTTGCTTTCAATTTGATCAACCCATTTGTTGGAAATACACCATTAATTGTTCTAAAATTTGTCTTTTGTATCTCTTCTTTTTTACATTTTAAACGTATTAATTTTGAATTTATTAATGAAATATTTGAGCCCGGGTCATAAATAGCATTTACTTCTAAAACGTCGTTTAATTTAATTTTGAGTTCAATTAATGGTGGGACTATTAGTTTTTTGGATCGTCGTTACTTAATTCCACTTCCATTTCCAAATTATTAACCTGCTTAATCTTATTACCTTTTTCATGGTCTTTAAACCAGCATTCAGCCTCTGGGTGAAAGCGCGTTCCTTTCCTTTATCGCTGCACAATTTACACGGCGTTTTCTCACTCTTCCCTTTTATGCTTGGTTTCTGTTTATTTGCTTCAAAATTTTTCTTCGTTAAATGCTCTAATTTTCCTATCTCGTTGTGTAGGTCTTCTGTTTTTTTTAATTTTTCTCTGTCTATTCTGTCGGCTATGTAATTTGGCAATCCCGTGGCGATGATATCAATCATTGTTCCGTCATCGATGGATTTTCTTATTTGTAATAAAAGTTTTTCTTTTTTCATGGAATAATCCAATAACGAGCCTGTCTGATATTTGAATGTCATCGCATATCTTATTGGAGACCAACCTTTACTAGCGAATGTGTTGCAAAAATTCTCTTTCCACGTTTCCCATTCCGATTCAATTGTCAATTTAAGCAGTGTACAGCTGTACCAATCTATAGCACTTTTATCCATAAATGATTTCAAAATTTCAATTTTTTTTTCCGTTTGTTCTTACATTGAACCGTTCGCATTCTTTTTCAAAAGCAGTTATCCATTGATTAGCATTTGAATTTTTTCCGTCAAATTTTTCAATTGTGAATTCTTTAGCTAATTTTCCAGCGTTTTTTTCTTCAGACTTTTCTTCCCTTGTTTCGATTAATTTTTCTAGCAATTGTATTAATGATTGTTCTGAGGGATTAGAGGTTATGTCGGCTTGTTCGACTATTTCCTCTAAGTATTCTTCCGCAAATCGTATATTTCCATCACTATCACAATACTCCTTTTTTAATTCTTTATTTAGAGTAATCCAGATTGTTCTTGTTTGGCCCCTTTTTGTGCACGTTTTTTTTATTGTAGCAAATGCAGGTGTCTTAATGAGTTCCACGTGTCCTGCCACATTGAGGTGGTCGTGGGGAATTCTATAAGTGTGGCCATCGGGTGTGGTAATTTTAGTGACGCATAAAATATTCGTTTTATCATCCACAGCAGGCAGCACTTTAAATTGAAATTGTAATTTATCCATCGTGTGGTTTACAACGAGAATGTTGTTTTATAATGTGTGAATGATACAAGAATTGGTTCTCTGTAAATAACAAAGCTTTTATTGTTTTATTACAAAAATACATTCAGATACCTAATCTAATTACTAATCTTACCTGTAAATAACAAAGAAACAACATTCAATGTTATTATTCACACTATCTGTTTTTGGATTACTTTTATAAATTTATTTCATTGTATTCAGCATGGCTCAATCGAGCGTACTAATTGCCACGTATAATTTTATTGTATATTCAGGTATCTAACTTACCGATCTAATCACGCGCCTACCGTCCTAACTACGCGCGTAATTCAAATAGATTAAGGATATTTTCCTTACATACATATGTAGGTTCTAATATCTTGTGTCGATTTCACTTTTTTAATTCGATCTTCATCGACTTCTATGTGTAACAATAATGCTAATTTCTTTATTGTTCCTCAGTTGTATTAATAATATGATATTTATTTTTTGACAGTCTATATTGTTTTCTAACATTGATTCTTTTTTATCCATTGTTAAATTTTTATTTTAATGATATTTTTAATTTTTATTTTTTTGAGGTCATTCAGTAAATTATTGAAGTTTGTTACTGCTCTGATGTAGCTATTTTGTGGCGACCAGTCCAACATGCGCTCTCCCAAGATGTAGCTCTCTCCCTCGACGCGCCAGCTTTGAAGCGTCAGTTCGCTCGCGACCCGCTTACCTTAAGCACCTACCGAAACCTGCGCTTCCCTTGTTTTATTTACCCGAAATATATTATCTTATATATGTAAATAAAGTATTTAGTTCATTAGTAAATATATAGTTGGAGTTGTTTAGTGTGACCTCGGTTCCCTCGTTCCTCAGTTAGTACAAGCACTAACTTTACGCCACACTAGACCCCCGATACCTCCACATTGGTGACCCCGCGAAGTTTCGAAATTTAGTTAATTTAGTGTATTTAGTACATCATGATGCAGCGTTCTCCAAACGCCAAAATCAAACGATCCGGCCTCAGGAGAGCCCAGCAGGACGACGAAGAAGCACCGCCTTCGGTGGGCACGGCGTCCCCCGCATCGACGGCCCAGGAGCTTCCTCCTGCGGCGTCTTCTGCCCAGGCAACGGACAGCACGCTCATCCCCATGAGCGACGCAGTAAGTTGCGCTTCTTCTGCTCCCCTCGGAGTAAATCCTTGCTCGGCGTCCTCCACGCCAGTCACGTTATCTCCTCAGATAACACCGCCTAACCCTAGTACGCTTTCTGCAATAGAGTCATCCCCCGCGACGCGTACAGTGTATTCGTCGCCTCCGGCGTCATACTCTGTTTACGCATCCTCCCTCCCCCCCTTCCCCGCGTCCTCTCAGCTGTACCCCGCGTCTCCTCCGACGCTAGCGTCCCCCGCGCCACAAGCGTCGCTTTTCCCTCCCCTCCTCCAGTATCCCGCTTTCCCGCCGACGCCAGCGTCCTCCGCTCCTCAAGCGTCCCCTCTCCCTCCCCAGCAAGAGCGCCCCGCTCTTCCTGCGACGTTAGCGTCCCCCGCTCCCCGCGCGTCGCTTGCCGTCTCCCGTCAGCTGAGTCCCGCTCCCTCCACCGCAGCGTCCTCCGGCCCAGGAGCGTCGCTTGCTCCCTCTCTCCCGATGCTTGCCTCTCTCTCTCCCCAGGCGTTTACCCTAGCGAGCTCGCAGCAGCCCCTGCTCGCCGCGTCGGGTAGCGAGTCTCTCTCTCCCCATTCGTTGACCCTAGCGAGCTCACAGCAGCCCCTGCTCGCCGCGTCGGGTAGCGCGTCCCTCTCTCCCCCGGCAGCGTCTACTCCCTCTCTCGACTCCCACGCAGAAGCGCTAGGGCCCTCTCCACCAAGTGCGTCGCACATGCCCCCGCATGTCATCGAGGCGTACGCGGTGTTGCAGGCGTATTGGACGCAGCAGTCCCCGTTCGGCGCCCCTACGCCATTCCCTCCGGCGCAGCCCTCTGCGCCCCAGCAAGCTCACGCTCAGATGCCTATCGCATCTATGCAGGCCTCCTCGCAACAAGTATTAGGCCCCGCACATGAGCCCCCTATGACCTTTGAACAGCGCAATACCCCGGTTGTTTATGCGCCAATGAGCATCCCCCCACGCTCCCACGCAACAACACCGGCGGTTAATTTCGGTAGTTCGGGAAGCTCGAACTCCTCCGCCATCCTAGGTAGTAGCCCACTGCTCACTACCGGCGGAGTAAAAATCCCTGCTCCTCTCCTCAACCTGATCCCGAAACCTCCCCAGTCCGATTCCGTCACCAGCACAACAGGTGGGACCACTCCGAAGCCGATTTTCGACAAGGTGAAGATCAGCCCCCTCTGGCAGGCAACGCCAGAAAGCTGGTTTTCTCTCTTGGAGAAAAGATTTGCGGCCTACGGAATCAACGATGACGAGAGTATGGTCAACGCTCTCCTGGCCAACCTAGGAGATGAGAACAGGGTGGTGCTCCAGCACCTCGTAAACAATCTCCCCATGGAGAACCAGTACGTCGCGGCGAAGCAGTTCATCATCGCCCACTACTCCACCACACCGGAGGAGCGCTTAAAGAGCCTTCTCCAAGACAAACAGCTGGGCAATCGACGTCCCTCGGAGTTGCTGATGGAGATGTGCAACATCGCCCATGGCACAGTAGCTCCCGAATACGTCGCCACGCTCTGGCTGCAGAGTCTCCCGGCGAACGTGAGGATGATTCTAGAACCAGCCAAGTCGACCAGCATCAACGAGCTGGCACAGCTGGCAGACAGGATCCTCAACATCCAGTCAACCGAACGTCCACACGTAGCCGCCGTCTCGCACGCCCACGCTGCGAACAAACATCTACCAGCTAAGGGGCCCAAGCCCCCCGCTAACAAAAATTCTGCTCCACAGCAAAACATCGAGGCCCTCAACGCCAAGGTGGAACAACTGTTCCAGCTTCTCCAGACGATGTCTGGAAAAAACGTCCAGCGAGCTCGACAGGCGTCGAACCAGGACAACGGCGGGAGAGAGTGCCATTTCCACAAGAAATTCGGCACTCAGGCACGCAACTGCCGCCCTCCATGCTCCTGGAACCAGGCCACCGTTGAGACGTCGGATTCCTCTCCGCAACAGGGAAACTGTTAGCCCCTAACGTTGAAGCGGCTTCCACGGCCAACGGGGGCTCCAACAGCCGACCGTTCGTGACGGACCTGATGTCCGGCTGTCAGTTTTTGATTGACACCGGATCTGAGGTGTCCGTCATTCCTCCGTCCTCCGAGGACCGCCTTCGGCCCCCTGGCCCCTCTCTGCGCGCGGCCAACCGCAGCGCAATAAAAACTTACGGCTCAAAAACTCTTGTTTTAGACCTGGGTTTTAGACTCCCCATCACTTGCGAGTTCATCGTTGCCGACGTAGACCACGCCATCATCGGAGTTGACTTGATGTCTGCTCATCGACTGCGCATAGATGTGGCAGCCTCTCAACTCTGCGACGAGAAGACCGGGATGAAGTCCGCCAGCACCTCCTCACCAGCTGCCGTTTTTGGCATCAGCACGTCCCCCTTGGACTCATGCTATGCCAGACTCCTGGAGGAGTACCCAGCACTCACAAGGTGCACTCCTGACAGGACAGCTGCGGACCGGCTACCACGGCACTTCATCAACACCACGGGTCCCCCCCTCGTCTCCTGGCCTCGTCGTCTGGTCGGCGAACGATTGGAAGCAGCGCGCAAGGAGTTCCAACATCTCCTTGAATCGGGAATCGTCAGAGAATCTGATAGCCCCTGGGCCAGTCCCATACATTTGGTCCCCAAAGGGAACGGCTGGCGGATTTGCGGAGACTTCCGCCGCCTCAACAACGCTACAGTCTCTGACATGTTCCCGATCCCGCACATTCACGACTGCGCCGCAATGCTCCATGGAAAAACCATTTTTTCCAAACTCGATTTGGTGAAGGCGTATCACCAGATCAAAGTCAACGACGCCGATGTCCCGAAGACCGCCGTCATCACCCCTTTCGGACTGTACGAGTATCTTTTCATGCCCTTCGGATTCTGTAACGCCGCCCAGACGTTTCAGAGATGCCTCCGAAAGATACTCGGCAAACTACCGTTTGTGTTCGTCTACCTGGACGATATCCTGGTGGCCTCCTCGTCCCCCGAGGAGCACCTCGAACACTTACGCGTTTTGTTCCAGATCCTCAGTGAGTACGGTCTTCGCCTGAACATCGACAAGTGCGTCTTTGGCCAGGAATCCGTGGAATTCCTTGGCTACAAAATCTCGGCAACAGGAACAGCACCGCTCCCCGGCCGAGTTCAAGCCCTGCTTGACTATCCAAAGCCAGCGACCATGCAGGACCTCCACAGGTTCCTCGGGATGCTCAACTTTTATCTACGGTTTATAAAAGGAGCTTCCGAGGTACAGGCCACCCTGTACGACATCTTGGCGCTGAGCAAGAAAAGAAACGACCAGTCTCCCGTTCCTTGGACCCCGCAAGCTGAGGCCGACTTCAGCAGGTGTAAGGAATCTCTCGCCTCGGTCACCCTCCTGGCCCACCCGAGGCAAGACGCCCAGCTGCGTCTTACTACCGACGCATCTAATACGTCAATGGGAGGCGTATGGATGAATGGATGGATGGATGGATGGGTGGTTGGGTGGATCGATGGGTGGATCGATGGGTGGATGGATGGAAGATGGATGGGTGGATGGATGGTGCATGGGTGGATGGATGGATCGTGGATGGATGGTTGGATGGTGTATGGGTGGATAAATGAATGGATCGATGGATCGATGGATCGATGGATCGATGGATGGATGGGTGGATATGTGGATAAATGAATGGATCAATGGATCGATGGATGGATGGATGGATGGATGCATGGGAGGAGGGTGGATGGATAGATGGATGGTGGATGGGCGGATGGATGGATGGTAGATGGATGGATGGGTGGATGGATGGTGGATGGGTGGATGGATGGATGGTTGGGTTGGATCGATGGGTGGATTTATGGATGGGAGATGGATGGATGGATTGATGGATGGATGGGAGGATGTATGGATGGTAGATGGATGGATGGATTGATGGATGGTTGGGTGGATCGATGGGTGATGTTGGATGGTAGATGGTGATGTTGATGGCTGATGGCGGATGATGGTGGCTGGGGGATGGATGGATCGTGAGGCTGGGTGGATGGATGGGTGGATGGATGGTGGATGGCTGGATGGCTGGTGCTGGTGGATGGATGGAGGGGGATGCTGGGGATGGGTGGCTGGCTGGATGGTTGGGTGGTGCATGGGTGGGATGGATGGAAGATGGATGGGTGGATGGATGGTGCATGGGTGGAGGATGGATGGTGCTGGTGTGGATGGATGTGGATGGATGGTTGGATGTGTATGGGTGGATAAATGATGGATCGATGGATCGATGGATCGTGCGGATGGAGGGTGGATGTGGATGATGGCGGATGGGAATGGGATGGTGGATTGATGGGAGTGAGGAAGATGGATGGTGGATGGATGGATGGATGGATGGATGGATGGATGGATGGATGGTGGATGGATGGGAGGATGGATGGGTGGATGGATGGTGCATGGGATGGATGGATGGATGGGATGGATGGATGGATGGATGGATGGGTGGATGGATGGTGCATGGGTGGATGGATGGATCGTGGATGGATGGATGGATGGATGGGTGGGTGGATGGATGGATCGTGGATGGATGGATGGATGGATGGTGCATGGGTGGATGGGTGGATAAATGAATGGATCGATGGATCGATGGATCGATGGATGGATGGATGGGAGGAGGGTGGATGGATAGATGGATGGTGGATGGGCGGATGGATGGATGGTGGATTGGTGGATGGATGGGTCGATGGATGGATAAACACATAATAAAATAAATATATTTTAAGTAAATGATTGTTTAACTAAATTGTTAAATTCGAGTACCTTAACCTTTGAATGGATAGGTGGATGGATGGAAGGATGGATGGATGAATGGATGGATGGATCGATGGGTGGATGTGTGGATGGATGGATGGTGGATGGATGGATGGATCGATGGATGGATGGGTGGATGGATGGTGGATGGGTGGATGGATGGATGGTTGGGTGGTGCATGGGTAGAAGGATGGAAGATGGATGGGTGGATGGATGGTGCATGGGTGGATGGATAAATCGTGGATGGAAGGATGGATGGATGCCTGGATGGATGGATGGATGGTGCATGGGTGAATGGGTGGATCGATGGGTGGATCGATGGATGGTGGATGGATGGACGGATGGATGGATGGTGCATGGGTGGCTGGATGGAAGATGGATAGGTGGATGGATGCATGGATGGATGGATGGATGGATGGATGGTGCATGGGTGGATAAATGAATGGATCGATGGACCGATGGATGGATGGATGGATGGATGGGTGGTGCATGGGTGGATGGATGGAAGGTGTATGGGTGGATGAATGGATCGATGGGTGGATCGATGGATGGATGGATGGACGGTGCATGGGTGGCTGGATGGAAGGTGGATAGGTGGATGGATGAATGGATGGATGGATGAATGGATGGATGGATGGATAGGCGGATGGATGAATAAATGGATGTATGGATGGATGGGTGGATGGATGGATGGATGGATAATGCATGGGTGGCTGGATGGAAAATGGATAGGTGGATGGATGAATGGATGGATGGATGAATGAATGGATGGATCGATCGATGGCTGGATGGGTGGATCGATGGGTGGATGTATGGATGATGGATGGATGGATGGATGGGTGGATGGATGGTGCATGGGTGGATGGATGGATGGGAGGATGGATGGTGGATGGGTGGATGGATGGGTGGTTGGGTGGTGCATGGGTGGATGGATGGAAGATGGATGGGTGGATGGATGGTGCATGGGTGGATGGATGGATCGTGGATGGATGGATGGATGGATGGATGGATGGATGGATGGATGGTGCATGGGTGGATGGATGGTGCATGGGTGGATGGATGGATCGTGGATGGATGGATGGATGGGAGGATGGATGGTGCATGGGTGGATGGATGGTGCATGAGTGGATGTATGGGAGGATGGGTGGTGCATGGGTGGATGGATGGAAGATGGATGGATGGATGTATGGTGCATGGGTGGATGGGTGGATAAATGAATAGATCGATGGATCGATGGATGGATGGATGGGTGGTGCATGGGTGGATGGATAGAAGGTGTATGGGTGGATGAATGGATCGATGGATGGATGGATGGATGGATGGTGCATGGGTGGCTGGATGGAAGGTGGATAGGTGGATGGATGAATGGATGGATGGATGAATGGATGGATGGATAGATGTGTGGTAGGGTGGATCGATGGGTGGATCGATGGGTGGATCAATGGAAGATGGATGGGTGGATGGATGGTGCATGGGTGGATGGATGGATCGTGGATGGATGGTTGGATGGGTGGTTGGGTGGATCGATGGGTGGATCAATGGAAGATGGATGGGTGGATGGATGGTGCATGGGTGGATGGATGGATCGTGGATGGATGGTTGGATGGATGGATCGCGGATGGATGGATGGATGGTGCATGGGTGGATGGATGGATCGTGGATGGATGGTTGGATGGATGGATCGCGGATGGATGGATGGATGGTGCATGGGTGGATAAATGAATGGATCGATGGATCGATGGATCGATGGATGGATGGGTGGATATGTGGATAAATGAATGGATCGATGGATGGATGGATGGATGGATGGATGGATGGGAGGAGGGTGGATGGATAGATGGATGGTGGATGGGCGGATGGATGGTGGATGTATGGATGGGTGGATGGATGGTGGATGGGTGGATGGATGGATGGTTGGGTGGTGCATGGGTAGAAGGATGGAAGATGGATCGGTGGATGGATGGATGGATCGTTAGATGGGTGGATAAATGGATGGATGGATGGTGCATTGGTGGATGGATGGATGGATGGATGGATGGATCGTGGATGGACGGCTGGATGGATGGATGGTGCATGGGTGGATGGATGGATCGTGGATGGATGGATGGATGGTGGATGGATGGTTGGATGGATGGGTGGGTGGATGGATGGATCGCGGATGGATGGATGGGAGGATGGGTGGATGGATAGATGGATGGTGGATGTGCGGATGGATGGATGGTGGTTTGGTGGATGGATGGGTGGATGGATGAGTGGATGGATAGACGGGTGGATAAATGTTTTATAGGTTCGTTGGATCATTGAGATATTATAAAAGACATAATAAAATAAATATATTTTAAGTAAATGATTGTTTAACTAAATTGTTAAATTCGAGTACCTTAACCTTTGAAAATTTTAACAATTTGCATGTTGAATAAATTTTTCAATTTTTACAGATTTTACTGCTTAAAAATGTTTGCAACTTTTGATTATTCATTTATTTATTTATTATTTTATTTATTTATTTAATAATAATCAGAAATATCAAGCTAAACATTAAGACATTACACATGTTATTAATTTTTTTCGTCCATTAACATTACAAAAGTAATGGGATATTTCGAGCTGACCATTACCCATTACAAAAGTAATGGAAAATTTCGATCTGACCATTAATGCATTACAAATATAATATTAATTTTAGTCAAAAATATTAACAAAGTAATGATTAATGCCGATCCCTGATATAGACGTATCCTCTGTCACAAACTTTTTGTATAGGTGATATATGGTACGAGACACTAATTTGGCCACTTCTAGGAACGATAACACAATAATTCAGTTTCTTCGAATTGTCTTGAAATTTTTGTTGTACTTCAATTTAAGTAGTCTTTATATGCGCTATGAATTTCAACCCCCGATGCGAGATTAAATTTTCAGGAAATCAATGTCAAACTTGAATTTTGTAACACGGAGGTTAAGCGTCTCTGGGCAGAGCATTTTTGCAGATAGCGAAGCTTTCTTCGAATTTTTATAAAAAAACTACCTTAATGATTCTATGCAGTACGTAGAATAATATCATATCATTTTTATACAGGGTGTCAATTAAGTCCCGGGACGGCTGAATATTTTCAGAGGTAAAGTAATTCTGATAAAGGTCAAGGTCATTTCTTAAGTAACTTTCAACGAGGAATCTAATGGTGACATTCACTTTGACCTTGGACTTGACCTTAAAGGTTATTTCAAGGTCAACTGTTTTTTTTTAAATAGGAACCCCCATTTTTAAGACTGGTAATCGATAGAGCGGGAAATTTTACATTCGGATACGTAATTAAGTCACAGCTAGTGTTTGAACTTGAGGTTTACTCCAAGGTTATTTACACTCCAGCAAGGTTCTTAGATACCTCTGAATATTTTTGCAAGCGGTAAAGCTATTCCTCGTGTAACTTTAAACGAGGTACTCAATGGTGACCTTATACTTGACCTTGGACGTGACCTTCAAGGTTATTTCAAGGACACCTATTGTTTTTAATGGAAATCTTCATTTTTTACACTGGCAATCGATAGAGTGAGAAATTTCTTTTCGAAAATAGTATTTGACGTGATCTTTAGAAGGTCAAATCAAGGTCAATTTTGGATAAACTGTCAAAACATTGTCGTATTCAAACTTTAGAGGATTTATGAAACTAAATGTTTGAAAAAGTTTTGAAACCAACATCGACCACCTTGAATTTGAGATCAGCCGTTGATTCGTTGTTTCTGGGTAACGCTAAAAGTAAGAATAAGGGCAATAGTAAGGTTATTAATTTAAAAAGTGCTTGAACTTTCAAATAATGTGCAAAGCTGATCTCAAAGTCAAGGTGGTCGATGTTGGTTTCAAAACTTTTTCAAACATTTAGTCTTTCATAAATCCTCTAAAGTTTGAATACGACAATATTTTGACAGTTTATCCAAAATTGACCTTGATTTGACCTTCTAAAGATCACGTCAAATACTATTTTCGAAATGAAATTTCCCACTCTATCGATTGCCAGTGTAAAAAATGAAGATTTCCATTAAAAACAATAGGTGTCCTTGAAATAACCTTGAAGGTCACGTCCAAGGTCAAGTATAAGGTCACCATTGAGTTCCTCGTTGAAAGTTACACGAGGAATAGCTTTACCGCTTGCAAAAATATTCAGAGGTATCTAAGAAACTTGCTGGAGTGTAAATAACCTTGGAGTAACCCTCAAGTTCAAACACTAGCTCTGACTTAATTACGTATCTGAATGTAAAATTTCACGCTCTATCGATTACCAGTCTTAAAAATGGGGGTTCCTATTTAAAAAAAAAACAGTTGACCTTGAAATAACCTTCAAGGTCAAGTCCAAGGTCAAAGTGACTGTCACCATTAGATTCCTCGTTGAAAGTTACTTAAGAAATGACCTTGACCTTTATCAGAATTACTTTACCTCTGAAAATATTCAGCCGTCCCATGACTTAATATTTTGATTTTGATTTATTAATTAATTAATTAATGAGTTTTGCTATTGTTTCCCCCTTGTCTTCTTTGTGACTCTACTAACGAGGCTTCTTTTATCCTCCGGTTCTCCGACAGTTCCCACAGAGAGAACGCTGACGGAGCTTGCGCTCCTGCCATCGTAGTCGTAACGGTCGTGGAAACCGTCGTCGCTGTCACCGCTGTCGGTACCGGAGGAAGTTGTAGCCCTTGTCTCTCTTCCATGAGCCTAAAATTCTTGATACCTTGCAGGTAGTCCATAACATTGTTCATTGCTTCTTCCCTTGATGCTGCTCCCGCTTCGTCGACACTGGGCTCCCAAGGGGCATCGAATTCCAACACCGTCCTGCATTGACCTCTTATCAGTCTGTCTCTTAGCTGTTGCACCGTTCCTTCTTGGCTATAGCTAAAGGTCTCCAGCGCATCTCATAGTTGTCGCGGTTACATTCTTGAGACCATCTTTACCAACTCCTCAATTTCCGCCTGCTGCCAAATCGGCGTTCATCTTCTTTTCCTCTTTAGCCGGTGTCGACGTAAATACTAACTTTCTCCTACTGGAAGATTCCGCTAAGTAAAATTCGGATCGAACGCGAAGGGCAGAGGCAGACGACTGTGGAATTGCTGGTTCGGGGACGCTTGACATTTATTGCCAAGGGCGCAATAAATAAATAAATAAATAAATAAATAAATAAATAAATAAATAAATAAATAAAAATTCAAGAAAGAAAAAAGAAGAAAAAAAAATAATACCTCTTCTAACCTAAAACAAAATTTTCTTCTTTTCTTCTCTCTTCACTAATTTTTGTCTCCCTTTTTATCCTCTCAGGGACCACCTATGTTTCGCGGTCTACGTTCCCAACTGCCCTGATGTACCTGAAACTCGCGAAATTCCTATACGATTTTTCCTCTTCTTGTAATCTTTTGTCCAAACAACTTCTTAAAATTCTTCTCAAAAAAAACTTTTCCAATTTACTATCTTCCTGTAAAAAAAAAAAAATAAAATAAACAAACAATCTTCCTGTAAAAAAAAACGAAAGACAATTGTCGCAAATCTTCCTTTAAAGCGAAAATAAAAAAACAAACGCAATAAACAATTACTTGGAGTGATAGTGAAAAAGGACCATGCAACTCATTTTCTTGTCTCAAAAAAAAAAATATTAATAAATAAATAAATAAGAATTTAAATTCAATTTTAAGTTAGAAATGCGTCACCCGCTTACTCGGGAGCACGTTCCCTAACTGTCGGTATAGCATACGCGCGCTTCGATTGTCGAAAAGTCCCTATTAGACTTGAAAATATTTCAAGTCTTGTCACGCTCGTTGATTCTTAATTTCTCGCGGTTTTCTTTTTAGAAAAAAAAATTTTCCTTCTCGCGTCCTCCTTTCCTTCCAACACACTCTCAAACGTACGGGATACTAAAACTCAAAATAAAAGAACATACAAAAAAAAAATTCCATCGTTTAATCCACTATTGCTGCAACGAGCATGCCAGTGTCGCGAGTGTGAGTGTCGTGCGTGTTAGTGTGGGTTGCTTCCTCGACGTCTTCCTCGTTCGTCGTGGCAGTTGCGGAGTCGAGGGAAGATGGCGGCCGCGCTCAGCTGAGCGGCCATCTCTCGTCTCGTATGCGTGCGCTGTCGCGGCACCGTCGGGGCGCCTCCCACTGAACATTTCACGTATCATCGGCTTTTTCTCTTTCTCTCTCATGCTCGCATTCACCGGACCCGGATGCCCCAGGTAGTCATCCTAACCTTTGTTTCTCTTTGTCTCGTCGAGCACAACATCAACATAACAGGACAGCACGACCGAGACGAATTCCCTTCCCTCGTCCTCTATCCATAATTATTTAAATTAATCTCCCTCACAGGTTTTTAAACCGTTCCATACAAACGTGCGATTATAGTTGTACGTTATATAAAAAATTAAAAACAAAATCAGCTTTTTTCCTTAAAACATTTTTGTAATGTCATTATACAATAAAACTGTAAATGTAAAAGTTGTATATGTCAAAAAAATACTTTCTCGTCTGTAATATTTTAAGTTATAGCTGATTATTGCTTAAAAATGTCGTTACAGTAAAAAAAAATTAGCGAATAACTAAATTCTCACATGGAATACAGCTCAGAGTTTAGATCCATAGAGAATACCGGGAACAAATAAAATGCCTACCTGTAGAATATCTAAACTTAGTTATCGTACGCTTCAACTATAGTCCTATCACCCTCACAAAATCCCACCTTGACTTTGTACTTGCATAAGCTGCAGTAACTTCCTTGATGATACTGGGATGAAGCAAAGAGATTCAAAGCATAAATAACATCCTAGCAGCTGCAGAACATCCTGAGTGGTACGTTCTGCTACCACAGCATCATACTGATTACTTATCTTTACACAGATATTTGTGACATTCCCTCAATAAATGTAGAGTAAAGATGGACTTATAGAAACCGATGAGACATAATCTAGAATTTGCAAAGGCTGGACGTCTTTTAAGATGTTTCTCCAAATGTTCGGGAAAATCATTTGCAACTCTAAAAGAAAAAAGGCCAAATCAGCCAACCAGATAGAGAGAGAGACACGGGGCGATGTAAAAATTACCTGGAGAGTAAGCATTTTAGGATCCTCTACTGCAGCAGCTTAATTCCTTACGGTCCAAACAAAACTTTAGTCAATTTACCTGCGTTGACATGGCGTACTTCCTTAGGAAAAAAACGTCGATTTCGTCACTCACGCTGCCGTTGACAAGCACAAGCAGACACTGTTTATTTTAATGAAGGCTAATAAAGAGTGAACTCGGAGCGCGAGCATCCGATCCACCTACCATACTTCGCATTTTGCTTCCTTCTCGCGTAGAGATGCTAGGTGCGAGACACGCGAACGAAGTAATCGCCATGTGGCGAGTCTAGGTACTTAACATGAAACATAAAATTTCGTAGCGATGCAAGACACGAATTAATGGCGAGTGCGAAGTGCGAATCCCTGTCGTACCTATCATGCAAAATGCGAACCGATGCTCGCCATGTGGTGATTGCAGCTTATGTAATAGTGTATTTATTTTCTCTTCACCAGCGGACCAGCTGTCATTGTTCGAGACAGTGTCAGTGTTGTCTACATAAGACAAAAGTTTATTCTTTGTCTGGTAAACATATTTTTTTACTTTTGAGTAGTATTGTTCTTACGTAGTTTGATGTCCTTTACTTAGTTTTGAATTTTTTTTTAGCTTTGTTAATGAAACGATTAAAGTTATCACAAGTCGTGCTAGCAGACTTAAGTGGCATACTTTAATAACTAGACTTCTTTTTTTCCTTATTTGAGTATATCAGTATCGTTTTCATATATTTATTACTGGGTATTATTATATTACCCCTACATAAAAATAATATAGTTGAAAATTTATAATTATATTTTGGATTAAGTGTTGCTATTTTTCAGGTTCGTACTGCAGTCGCTTATGCAATATCAAGAATAGCTCATTGGGAATGGCCCGAAAATTGGCCTGGACTATTTGATATACTTGTAAACTGTTTGAGTGGTGAAAATGAATTTGCTGTACACGGAGCTATGAGAGTTCTTACAGAATTTTCAAGAGACTTAACTGATACACATTTACCAAATGTGGGACCTATTATTCTTCAAGAAATGTACAGAATAATTCAATGTGATTCAGTAAGTAAATTATTTCCTGAATACTGACATGCATAAGATTATACCACATTTTTTAAGGTTAAAATAGCTCTCACCCTATCCAAAGTGGAAAACTCATAAATATTGATATAAAGGTGCCATATGTATTTGCGCCATTTCTCAATCTGTTGTCCGACTTGCTCAGATCTCGGGGGCTAACCGCTGTCCCTTGATCGTTGAAAAACACGCTTGTAAAACTTTAACACCCAAGGACTAACTGGCCGAATCTGATAAAATTCACTCAACTCAATTCAAATCGAAGTCACGATATTTAAATCCTATTATGTTGTAACATACAAAAAGCTTACGTTACTAGAGTTCTTGAGAACTCGAAAGCTAATATTCAAATTAAATTTATCCTTCTGTAGCTCACGTACGTCATGACAAACGCACGAGTGTCGCTAATAAAAAGGTGTCTATTTAACTATTTTCTTTAGTAATCTTGTTTTTAATTGACTCTCCTTCAGCTCACATACATCGTGATACACGCATGAGTTTTGCTATTAAGAAGGCTTACTTATTATATTATTGCTTCTTAATCTATATCATGATGAGCATTCTCTTCCTTTGCAGTGAATGCTTACACACGTTATGACAAACGTATATGTATTGCTAGTAAGAATATTGCAATTATAGATGATAAACTGTTTTTTCCGACTCACATATGTTATGATAAACGCATGATTGTTGTCAAGGAAAACAGTTGTTTTTCATTTTTCTTTATTTAATTTATCTGTTAACTCTGTTCTGCTAAATGATACTAGTAATTGAAATAATTTTATACTAGGATTTAAATTTTTATTGATTTTATTTTTTTTTATTATTTATTAAATTTGACAAATTAAAATTTTGTTTTATGATCAAGAGAGGAATAGCGCATTTTAATTTAATTTCTCTTAGCTTTAGCTCTGATACGTTATGACAAACGTATGCTTATCGTTATTTAGCTTCCAGTCCTTTTTTAGAGAATGCTGTCAAGTCTCTCAAACTCAGTAAAGCACCGCCTTTTATAATAAAGACGAGGCTTCTTCCTCTCTCGATATTTATAATTTTCGGTGCTGCATGGCGTGACGTCACACGCCTCAAGTGGGTACATATTTTTTAAATGTATTTTAGGAAAGGGGGAATAAGCGCTACGGTGGACTCGTCTAATCAGGAGAGAGCTTGTCTAGGAGAGGTAAATGGGCGCCGAGCGGCGCGATGGCAAGGCGCTTCTCAGTGGGCAGGGGAGGAAACAACAACAAAGGGAATTTTGAAAGATGTCGCAACCTTAAGTACTAAGATGCTAATGTGTATATTACAGGGAATGTTTATTTTTTATGCGGCGTTATCGTCTTTTGTGTTATGTCGCGGTACTCACGCTCGTGTGCTGACTTCCTAGAGCACATTCTTCACCACGATTCCCGACAACCTCATTAATAATCCTACTTGTTTCCATGAACCTACACTAACTACTATAATACGACAAAACAAATACATACTTTCCTAACACTTCACTATCTCAGTTACCACTCAAAACTTCAACTTCGCGCCTCTAAATTAATTACTAACTAATGTCCTTCCGAGACCCGATCACTCATCCGAAATCAATTAAAAACTATATCTTTGCGTCCCGATTCACTACTCCTACTCTACTCGAATGGTGTGACCCTTACGGCTTCTTCTCGACTCTTTTAAAATCCATCCCTTTCGTCGCGGTCAATCCTCTTCTCCATTTCTCTAATCGCTGTAAACCCGAAATCGATCGACGTTCGAGATCGCGCGTCAATACAAACAATCATCAGTGCTGTCATCTTTCTTCTGCAGAGTCGTGCGGCAGCAATAGCTTTTGAGCGGAAACGCGCATCTTTTAGAAGACTTGACAGCTTGCTATTGAGTGCCACGGCGCTCTCGGTACGATATTAAATCTCTTGCGTAGCGTGGTCTCCCTCTCGCACTCACATAATTTTCAAGCCGAATTGCTTAAGGGGGTTTATTCCATTTAGGGTTTATTTGGGAAATCTTAGATATTTTTACAATATATAAAGAACAACACTATCCAGCTCATACTATCACAAGCTTCAAAGATATTAAGTGCCAAAGTTGACCATTCTAATTAGTTGTCATATGGTACGAGTATCCGCGAAAAAGCGTTTTTAGTTTATAACTTCGAAAGTACATTCGGCATTCTTCTGAAAAAACTACTATCTTATTCATATCAATAATATCAATAATACGATAGTCATATTACAATTTCATTATAACATAGCTTCACTGTTTTTAAGGTGCTATAGTGTAATCTCACTCAATTTCTCACGGATACGAGTCCTTCAGAAATGGTTAGGTTATGTAAACATACACTTCACGTACACTCATTGGTGTTTCTGTATACTAGCCATGACAACAGTGGCCTGTGCATCTTGAATGAAAGGGAAAGAGAGTATGCATTGGACCGGCAATCGGAGGGGAACTTCTCTATCCGTGCGGTTCTCTCTGCTTGAGTAAACCCTTCTCATCATCGTCAGTCCCAGCGCTGATTGGAGAATTATCTTAATTTATAATTAACAATAACTCGATAATTAGTCAAAATATCGCAAAACAGCTATTTAGATTTAGAGATATAAAAAATTTCTGTACGTCTACCTTTTCAATAAATCTGTGAGGGAAAATATTCCTTTATTTTGTTCCGTCGAACCAAGCCGTTATCGAGGCGAAAGCCTCTGACAGCCGAGCCACCAGCTGCACGATTTTTCTTGTCTGCTGACAGGCGTGCAACAGACGATGGGTTGACGATGACATGAGGCCTTGAGAGAAAGAAAGAGAAGTACGATGCTATTCTTTTGAGTTTCTGTCCGTTATCCCTGAAGTATCGATGTTTCGTAAGCGTGTTTTTCAGCGATCCACGGCTGGCGGATAGACCCAAATGATGCAGCGAACAGAAGCCGAGGTTTGCCTCAGTCATCGATGGCGTACTTAGCCCTAATGAGTCAATGACCTCCCTTGAGGTCTGAACAAGCTGGACACCGGACCCAGAGGTGGTGCCAAGGCACCTGGCTCACTTAGTGCAGCCTTTGTGAGTTTTCCGCTTTGAATAGAGTGAGTGGAATTTTTAGAGATTGTGTAGGGTTTTTAGAGTATATAGTTGTATAGCCCCAGTCATCAATAATTATAGTAGGGGGCTTAACATTCCATATAAACCGCAATTTGAGGATTCTTCTGTTGCATTTCGACAAAAATCAACCGATCTCCAAGTCCATAAATATATTACATTTTAATGTTCATATAGTAATTCCCTATTTGTTAACAGAATTAAGATTTATTTTCAAATTTTTTATCTTTTCAGCAATATTCTATGCGTATAAGAGGAAGAGCTGTTGAAATATTTACTACTATAGCAAATTTGGTTGCAGAAACTGGTGCATATCATCGTGGATTTACTGAACAACATTTACAACCAGTACTGCCAATGTTTTGTGAAAAATTTATGCAATGCTTAACTATTCCTTGCGGTCTTATAAGTGACAGTGGTTTTAAGACTGAAATCATTAAATCAATTAACTGCTTACTCTTGAAAGTGCCTAAGCATATGTCTAAATTTCTTCCTCAAATTTTACCTTGTGTATGGTCAACCTTATTACTCAGTACTAAAATTTATCAGCATGAAATTGTAAATGGAGATGGTGAAGCTCTCAATCCAGATGTTGATTCTGATGGTAATATATACTATATAGAATATTAAATATTTATAAAACATATTTTATTGATAAAGCCTAAAATATTTATTTCAGGTGAAATTATTAACTTTAGTAATCTTATCATTGCAATATTTGAATTTGTTAGTACCTTAATAGATCACAAAAAATTCTCTAATTTACTAGATAACCTTTTACCTGACATAATGTATTATATTATTTTATTCATGCAAGTAACTGAAGATCAAATTGAACTCTGGACCAATAATCCAAATCAATTTATTGAAGAAGATGATCATTATGCAACAGTATATAATGTTCGAATTTCGGCACAAGAACTTCTAGATGTATGTTACTAAAAAAATAAACTCATTGCATTATATAAGTAAATTTATTTAATTTTTAGACACTGCTATCGTATTCTCAAGAAGCAACCGTAAATGCTCTTTGTAATGCTGTAACACGATACGTCGAGGATTCATTAAATCATCAATCTGCAAATTTTGATGTAATAAATTTAGAATCAAGTTGGAAAATATATGAAGCACTTATTGTAGTACTTCATCAAGCAAAGAATCCAGTTATGGAACAGTTACATCAAGGAAAAGTGCAGTTCGATATAATAAAATTTTTGGAAAGAATAGTTTTAGCAACACTTAACAACTCAGGTATAGATACATTTTAATTATAGGCATATCTATTAACTCCTAACTTCATACATTGAGCGGCACATTTTTATCTTGAATAAGCAACCGAAATCAAGATGGTAGTTGATATTTTTGGGGGCGATGATTACGAATATGGCATCCAAAGTCATTTAGGAAACTAATTGAGGGGACGGATGCAATAACCGCGTTAGCGCTCGAAAACGCGGAAAAGTATTGTCCACGGAGCGAAATTTGAAAATAGTTCAAATTTCAATTTTAATAATGCATATTTGTAGAGAATTTAATTGCGCACAATTTTTCTATTAGAAGAAATATTCTATCTTTTTTCGATTTGAAGATATTTGCGAAAAATAGAAAATTTTTCATAAAAATAATTTACAGTTTTTTCGTGTTCAACTCGCCCTATCATTGTCAAAAATTAATATTTTTATATGAAACTCATACACTTTATTCTTCATCATATTCCGCGTCTGTTAGAACATTTAAAATATTGAAAAAATATATCAGGGCCGTATGCTGAAATATTTTATATATTTTTTTCGAAATCCCGAATATATACATTCAAATGAAAAAACTGTGTGAGGAAGTTTGGAAAAATAAAAACTGTCAGCGACAAAAATCTTCGTTATAGAATAAAGAAGTTTTTCCTCAAAGTTCTAGACTTATAAGTATTATTTTAAGTATAGTAAGAGTGATTTGAAAATGATGAGCGGCGCCCCGCGCTCTACTCGGATCGCTCTCTCAACTTCACGCAACTTTCTTATGTTTACCGTCTTTTGTTTTATAGTCTAGTATAGTCTTTTGTATAGTCTAGCTTAGTACGAGATACTCTTGTAAGTAGTGCACATCTTAATAAATAAGTTTTTAATCTGTATTTTTGAAGATAAATAATACTGGAGTAAGGAAAATAATTATTTTTTATTTTGGGCAAAATGTCCAACGAAATAAAAAAACCGAATGGCAGAAAACGTGTTCGTAATGAAAGCATGTGGGGGAGAAATTTAAGAAAGGTGGCTCGGAATAAGGTTTATATTTTTTATTTATTAATAAATAATTAATATCTAATTTAAGTGAGTTTTAAAAAAGTGTTTTTTCGATATTTTTTTCGTTAAGGGAGACGAGTACACGTCGGTAACGGGAAAAGTTATTCCAGCAAAGGTATTTGTTCCTGTTAATTCATGTTGTCCACGTAAATGTTATTTGAAAATATCCGAAAAGTATCAGGAAGACTTACATAAGTCATTTTGGAAAATTGGTGATTATAATAGTGAAAATTGGAAAATTTCTGATTTGATGAAAAGAAAATTTCAAGAGCGTGTAGAAACAACGAAAGTCTCGAACGCAATGGATATATTCTTTTATCCATCCTCTCTTGAATATTAAGCAAGAAATTTGTAAAGAGTTTTTAATAAAAGTTCTTTGTGTTAGTGAGTCTCGGATTCGTACGGTGCAGCAAAAAATGTTATCCGGTAACTTTTTAGACGATAATCGTGGGAAGCATAAAAATCATTTTGAAAAGTTGACAGACGAAGTAAAATCATTGATTAAAATTCATTGTGAAATGTTACCGCACAATTTATCCCATTATGCAAGAGAAACTTCACAACTTAATTATTTTGAAAATCCAGAGCTGAATGTACGAAAACTGCACGAACTATTCTGTGAATATTATCGAAGCGTCACTGGTAAAATTGATTTTTGTCTTGATCTGTCAACCTATGCGAAACATTTTAACCATTACTTAAATTTCTCTTTTTCAAGTCCTCGAACAGATGTTTGCGATTTTTGCTATAAATACGAAACCTATCATTTAGTTGGCGATGAATACGAGATTCATAAAAGAAAAATAAGAGAGCACAAAGCGCTAAAAGAAAAAATATTAAAAAATAATAAAGATGTTTTGTGTTGCGAATTTGATTTTGCGCAAAACTTACCGCTTCCTAAAATTCCAGTGTCGGAACAATTTTATCGCCGTTTGATATGGTTATATTTATTTAATGTACATATTTACAATAATTCTAAGCGAAGCTATATGTTTCCATTTCTTGAGGGGTATTTTAAAAAAGGCGCCAATACGGTGTGTAATTTATTATTGTACGTTTTTAAAAAAGAATTTGCGATTAATTATTATAACGAAATAGTCCTTTTTTTCTGATGCTTGTGGCGGGCAAAACAAAAATTATACCGTCTTGATATTTTTATTAATAATTTCAGAAATGCTACAAGTTAAAATTCGACACGTATACCCTATTCGAGGGCATTCTTTTTCTCAGTGTGATCGAAATTTTGGTTTATACGGTAGCAAAAAGAAACAAATGGAACGAATCGAGACGGCAGATCAATTTTTAAATTTAATTAAAAATTCTCGCGATCCTCCATTTATCATTGTAAATAAAATCGAATACGATATGCGTGATTTCGAAAACGAAATTAAAAAAAAAATTAATTTACCAAAAAATTTAAAAATTAGTGAAGCTGTTGTGATCGATTATTTTCCCAATGGCGAAATTAATTTCTACAATGATTATACCGGTAAACCGACTGTACATATTATTAAAAATGAAATCAATCACGATTTCTTTAATCAAGCTTCAGTTGTAAAGCCTTTTGGAGTGGCAACTGAAAAAATTGCGGATCTTAGATATTTGCTAAAGTATGTTACTCCAAAAGGCAAACTTTTTTTCGAGGAATATTTAAACAATGTTCCAGAAAAAAGTAAAGAAGTAAAAACTAAGGTAAAAAACGAGAAAACGAAAAATATAAAAAATGATAAATTAAAAGAAGACAAACTAGGGAAATCTAAACAAGAAAAGCTAATAAAAAAAAACAAGAAAAATCAGCAAAATCGAAACTTTAATGTTAAAATAGAAAATTATCAAAATATAAACTTTAATTGAATATTTATAATAAATACAACCTTTCGGAAAGAACTTTTATTGTTTATTATGTGACTTCTGTCTGTCAGGTAAGTTATTTTTATAAAATTTAAAGCGTTAATCATATCAAACTATTTAGGAGAACTTACACGAACTTGCAAATGAAACGTTTAACAAATATACATGAGAGCGCTCAAAGAGCGATCCGAGTAGAGCGCGGGGCGCCGCTCATCATTTTCAAATCACTCTTACTATACTTAAAATAATACTTATAAGTCTAGAACTTTGAGGAAAAACTTCTTTATTCTATAACGAAGATTTTTGTCGCTGACAGTTTTTATTTTTCCAAACTTCCTCACACAGTTTTTTCATCTGAATGTATATATTCGGGATTTCGAAAAAAATATATAAAATATTTCAGCATACGGCCCTGATATATTTTTTCAATATTTTAAATGTTCTAACAGACGCGGAATATGATGAAGAATAAAGTGTATGAGTTTCATATAAAAATATTAATTTTTGACAATGATAGGGCGAGTTGAACACGAAAAAACTGTAAATTTTTTTTATGAAAAATTTTCTATTTTTCGCAAATATCTTCAAATTGAAAAAAGATAGAATATTTCTTCTAATAGAAAAATTGTGCGCAATTAAATTCTCTACAAATATGCATTATTAAAATTGAAATTTGAACTATTTTCAAATTTCGCTCCGTGGACAATACTTTTCCGCGTTTTCGAGCGCTAACGCGGTTATTGAATCCGTCCCCTCAATTATCAAAAAATGTGATTTTCGGTTTTTTTGACGATATCTCGGTGAATGATGGAGCTAGAAAATTCTTTCTTTTAAATCGTAGAGTTTTTGAAGCCCTACAAAATAGTGTCATTCAGAATAATTTTGGCGCAAAATTCAAAATTTTATAAGCGTTCAAATTTTTTAAATTCGATATTTTGAAAACAAAGACCGACTCAACGCCAAATAAAATATCATCATCTTAAATTAACGGCGCTGAATAAAACACTGTGCACTGATTTATTTATTTTTTTCAAAGTAAACTTAAAATTTATTAATTAATAAAAAAAGAATTTAACACACAAAATACAAAATAAACGTCTTATGTACTAGCGCAATGTTGCTCGAGTATGCTCGCTTAATATGGCTTCGGTCGCCTTTCCGCTGCGGTTAGCCTATGAACCAAAATAATAAAAAAAAAAAACGCTAATTAACAAACTACATTCGGACGTTTGGATTTTCTCTTCAAGTTTTTTTGTTAACTTCGACCTGCTCATCCCCTACTTTTTGCTCACCACCTGCATATCACCGCAAGGCTCAACTGCTTATTCTTCTGCTCAACTCTGCCATTCTACAGCTCTACAATATTTGCTCATAAATACAAGTAATTAGTTGTTGAAGGTATGAAAGTTGCTGAAATCATCGAATAAAGCTCTTTCTCAACTCAACTAAGATTATTCAATTCCCCGCCCTCTGTAACTACCCTCATCCTAATTTTACCAAGCAAATTCTGAAACACTCCTTGCTTTTTAAGGATGGCATAAGAACTCGGTACTTCATATTTTCTAATAGTTACTATGTCATGTAATCCACGATCGGGTACGAAAACATCACCTTCTTCGCACATAAGATTTTTCAAATCATCATTTTCAGTCAACAGTTGTTCCAAAATCTTAACATCATTGTCTTTGGCGGAGAATGACCCAAGCACATGAACGATATAGCCATCAGTAGTACAAATAGTAAATGGTTTACAGAAAGGAAGCTTCTTATGTCCCGAATAGGACTTCCTTTGGTATTCGTTATTGGCGCTCTTCTGGTGTTTCAAGTAGGTTCCATCACTAACCAATGTGCGATTACTGTCTTTTATGTTGTGAAGTTTCTTGAGAAGAATTTTTGAGTGGTATTGAATCAAGTCATTACTGTTTACGGCTGTCAACCTGAAGTGGGAAGATAATACATCTTTTTCAAAAGATTTTAAGATTGATTTGAAAATTCAGATACTTGGTGATGTCGGTCTAGACCGAGGATAGAGCAAATAATTTCGTTTGAATTTCCAGTTCGCAACCTGAATAAAAAAACACTAGATCTTGGGTCACGGTTGGGTACGGTTATCCGTATTCCTCAAAGTCATAATTTCACGCAATCGAAATAACTGTTCCCAGTTTAGTCCAGTGAAAGTTCGAATTCTTTCTTCAGAAGTAGAAAAGTCGCCAATTCTGTAATCTGATGCTCGATTTGAAGTTATAGTGAAAGGTTTGAATAATTTAGTTATATCTTCGGCTGTAACCATGGATGAATGAGAAACGACTGCCAATTTATGTATCTCATCTGCATATAATCTTTTGTTTATCAAATGTATTTTGCAACATCTGTTTTTTTTTTTTAAATGAAGATTTGTTTTTCAACAAAAACTTGGTACACAAACAAAACCAGATTTTTTCCCTCACAAATAACAAGAATTATGGGTATAAATGATTCTTCTATATGGCAACTCAATGGTCCCTTCTTCTATTTTATCAACTAATGTCTTCTCGGGAGGTTTGAATAGTAGATCGTTTTTAGAAGGCTGAGAAGAGGAGTCTGAAGTGGGTCTGAAGGTGAACTGGATTCCTGACTTTCAGTTTGAGGAACATATTCAAGTTGTGAGAGGGTGACAGATAGATATACCCTTCCTTGTGGTTTGGCCGGGGGTTTTCACCTCTCTCTCTCTCTCACAATAAAATATGTGGCCTACACGCACTACTGCACTCTTCTGATTTACTGCTTTGCTGCACTTTTCCGTTCCGCTGCTTCCGACCTGCAATACCTTAATCTTTTTACCTCACTCTCATATTAATTTGTTGAGCGCCAGGCGCCTTGCAGACGCCGCCGGGTCACGAACTCCTCGCTCCGGCTGTGATATTTTTTCCCAGGGTAGGGGGTTCTCCCGAGACCACCACGGACACGTGGCGAATGACTACGCTACCTAAACGATGCGGATTCTGCTACTCACTTGATGTAGCCGGTGCACTCACGGTTTGCTGACAATCAACTTCACCCACCACCTTACGACACACCCAACACTTAAGAAATTAAACACAAAACACTTGCGAATTTTCTATCAAAGTTATATTGCCTCCTGGCTTGGGGAAATACACTTGTTATTTGGTATGTGTGCGCGGCGCGGGTTTCGGTCACGGGAGTATCGAGGGAAGATACAATAATTATGTGGAGAACGAGAAACCCTTGAGAGGGTGTACGCGGGGCTCACCGTCTCGAAATAATCTTCCGTCACTAACTATACTTCTCCCTCAACTACTAATCTTCACAACTCGCTAATCTAAAAAAAACTCAAAAGTGCGTTCGGCTGCGAAGCTAGCTTTCTGCTGAATGGCGTGGCGTCGCGGAAGTCTTCGTATTCGCGACGCTAGGCGTTTTTCCCTCTCACTCGCTCTTACGGATTTAATGCGCGCTTTTCTTTCTCAAAGGGTCTTCTTCGCGGTCCGCATATTTCCGTGTCGATCCACTTCCGCCCGCACCGACGATACGCGAGTTGATTGGCTGACCGAAGTCAAGCAGCCACCCGATAACGTCTCGGCGCGACGTAATTATTGCGCGTACGTTGGCGGCCTGCTTGACTCGCCGAGCTCGTCGAGCAGCGCCAGTGACGTTACACACGCAGTCGGCCGCTCTCTATCTCCCTGCGCTTTGCCGTGCTTTCCTCTTTCTCGCACGCTCTCTCTCGAGCCGCGTCCTCCATTCTCGTACGTGCTCAGCTGTGCTCGGCCCTCGTGCGCTCTCTCTCTCTCTCTTCCCTATACGCGCGCGCCACCTCGACTCTCGCGCCAACTCGCATACGCGCGCTTTCTTTCTCGCACTCATACGCGGGGACCGCGCTCGACCACGTATTGCGCGCGGGCCGAGTATATGCTTCCACAGGAGTCGCGGCACGTCGTCATTCTCGCGGGTGTTGTGTGTTAATGGTCGAAAAAAATTAATATTACATTTGTAATGCATTAATGATTAGCTTGAAATTTCCGATTATTATAAAATAAATAAATTAATCAATAAATTAAATTAGTAATTAAATAGATAAATAAATAAATAAATAAATAAACAAATAAATTAGATTGATAAATAAACAAATAAATAAACAAATAAATTAAATTGATAAATAAACAAATAAACAATTAGTCATTGAGAAAAAAATCGGGCGCTGTTCCTGTAGACGATTGCCTCGTCGACAAGCCGTCGTCGTCTCCGTCGCTTCGTTGCCAGCGGTCTTCGTCTCCTGCTTGGCTCTACTGGCTTTGCAGTGGCGTGATCGCCTCCCTGTGGCGCGGGATCGGCAACCTCCCTGCTGCTCGTGTACGCTCGGGCGGGCATCCGCGCGCGTGCTTTCTATCTCGCACGCATGGCTGGCTGGTGTGGTGGCGCGTCGTCCGCTCCACACCTGTCACTTTGGTGGGTCTACGATGGACAGAGAAACTCGACGTTAAATAAATTATTTAACGTCGACGCCTTCTCAGCCTTAAGACCCTCCGAGAGAGAGAGCCGAATCACTCAATTGTTAAGATTTGCGAATGCAACGTCAGAAAGCTTAGTTTGTTTTGATCTTGCGAAACGAGCAGCGCCAGCGCATATTACGCATCGAATATTATTAGCGACTACCGTTCCTGCAAAAAGATCTGAAAGGGTTGTCGCATGTTCTTCTGTGCTGACAGACTGTAGCCAGAAATTTTCCGCTTTGCCAGACCGCATACTACGCAACTATTGCCGACTAATGACTCAGACATTGTGATTGGAATCTGAAATTAAAATACGGCCCTCTAGTAATTGTAGTTGTAAATAAGTGATTGCCGAAAGATGATATACGAACAAACGTTTATTTACGGAATTCAATTTACACACACATTCATTCCTTTATTTATTTATTTGATAAAACATTTCGTTTAGTAATTGCTTTTATACAACAAAATTTAGGAACATTGGATTTTTTTAAAATTATTTAAGCCTATAATTATTTTTTAACCAACATTGGAATAACATTGGAAAAATATTGGTTTTACATCGATATTCTTTTTAATAGTTAATCATGATTATTTTTTGTTAATGATTATATTATAATGATATTTGCAATGGCGTTAATAAAAATAATAAAAGCAATAATCCAAAACATTGTATAAACATTGAATAAACAAAAATATTTTATTACTCGTTCGCCTTTTTATTTATTTTATTAATACAAAATAAATATCTTGCTGAATCAATTAAATACACATTATTGTACAATATTTACTATAATAATAATAACGATAATTATTATATTTAAGAATATGTACAACCTACATTGTAACAATACAGGGTGTTCAAAAATGAACTGGCACGACCAGTATAACCCTGTTCAGAAAAATATTTTAAGCACTTTTTCGCTTTTGGCATTTTTTGATATTATGGCTAATTATCGAGTTATCGTTAATTCAAAACTCTGATAATTAGCCAATCAGCGCGCGGACGGGCGCTGGTGGGCGGCGCTTTTCCCAGCGGGGAGAGCGGCTTGGGCGGGGCGTTGCCTCACAAGCCTCCCCATTTAGTGGTGCGTGTCCGTGCGCCGATGGGCCCGCGAAGTGGGGAGGCTTGTGAGGCAACGCCCCGCCCAAGCCGCTCTCCCCGCTGGGAAAAGCGCCGCCCACCAGCGCCCGTCCGCGCGCTGATTGGCTAATTATCAGAGTTTTTAATTAACGATAACTCGATAATTAGCCATAATATCAAAAAATGCCAAAAGCGAAAAAGTGCTTAAAATATTTTTCTGAACAGGGTTATACTGGTCGTGCCAGTTCATTTTTGAACACCCTGTATACATGTATAAATCTATACAGAATGTTCAAAAACGAACTGGCACGACCATTATATCCGTGTTCAGAATAACATTCTAAGCACTTTTTCCCCTTTGGCATTTTTGTTATTATGGCTAATTATCAAGTTATGGTTAATTAAAAACTCCGATAATTAGCCAAACAGCGCGCGGACGGGCGTTGGTGGGCGGGGCTTTCTCCAGCAAGGAGAGCGGCTTGGGCGTCACGTTCGTCTTCGATCGCTGCTCGGAAGCATCGCCATGCCCCCCCCCCCCATTTCGCGGGCCAGTCGGCGCACGGACACGCCCGCACACTCGCTTGGCACCGCCGCTCACTTTTCCCCAATTATTAGCCGGAGCAAGGAAAATCGGGGAAACTGCTTGTCTCTCTCTCTCTCGAGTAGGGATCGGCAAAATTGTAATTAAAAATTACGATTACTTTATTACTTTTGTAATATCTAATGGTCGGCCTGAAATTTCCCATTAATTCCCCTTTTGTAATAGGTAATGGCCGAAAAAAAATTAATATTACATTTGTAATGTATTAATGGTCGGCTCGAAATTTCCCATTACTCTTGTAATGTGTAATGGTCAGCACGAAAATTTCCATTACTTTGTAATGGGTAATGGCAGAAAAAAAATTAATATTACAATCGTAATACATTAATGGTTAGCTTGAAATTTCTGATTATTATTAAATAAATAAATAAAAAATAAACAAATAAATAAATTAAATTAAATTGATAATTAAATGGATAAATAAATAAACAAATAAACAAATAAACAAATAAATTAATTAAATTGAATTGATAATTAAATAGATAAATATACAAATAAACAAACAATAAAGACCAAGTGCGGGCTGGGCTGCCTTGTAGACGACGTGCCGTCGTCCTGAGGGTGTTCCTGGACACCTGGACATTATGTACTCTGGTCTAAATAAATTAAATAAATTAAATTTATTTATTTAATAATAAACGGAAATTTCAAGCTAATCATTAATGCATTACAAAAGTAATGGGAAATTTCGAGCCGACCACTACCCATTACAAAAGTAATGGGAAATTTCGAGCTGACCATTAATGCATTACAGATGTAATATTAATTTTTGTCAAAACTAATCACAAAATAATGATTAATGCCAATCCCTGCTCTCGCGGATCTGTAGGTTTTCAGATACCCGGAAGAGAAGCGAGAGAATGCGGCCGCTTTAGCCCGTTTTTTGCAGGAACGGGCTAAAGCGGGCACACTTCTCGTTCCTGCAAAAAAAGTCCGTGCGCTGACGGGCCCGCGAAGTGGGGGGGCATGGCGATGTTTTCCAGCAGCGAGCGAAGGGGAACGTGATGCCCAAGCCGCTCTCCTTGCTGGAGAAAGCCCCGCCTACCAGCGTCTGATCGCGCGCTGATTGGCTATTTATCGGAGTTTTTAATTAACCATAACTCGATAATTAGCCATAATAACAAAAAATGCCAAAGGGGAAAAAATGCTTAGAATGTTATTCTGAACACGGTTATACTGGTCGTGCCAGTTCGTTTTTGAACATCCTGTACATAGACATACTGTTTGAGAAAATACTTGAGCGGATGTGAAATCATAGGTAATTACACTGAGTCCGTACACATTGAATATAATTGAATGAGCGTTTATTTTGTTGAGTACAAGCTGAGAAAGAGCTCTAGAGCTGCCTGTACCTGAGATAACCTCAAAGTACCACGTGGCACGAGCTGCGACGAACCGATGTATTGATGAGCGATGCTGGATGTAGATCTTGATGATTGTAGTTACATTGAGTAGAGAAGCGTCAATAAAGCGGGGGTTGAGCAGGAACAAAATTGAAGCAATGAGCAGGAACAAAAAAGGGCTGGAGCGAGCGGAAGTTGATACGTGGTCGGTTCGGCGTTCGGTCGAGCAGGGAGCGAAGCGGTTAGTACCCGCGAAAGAGAAGCTTCATGCGCGCATCACGCTAGCGCAGCCGCTGGCGCGTGTTGACAGGGCACAGTGCCCGGGAGGTGCTGTCTTCCGGCGGTCATCTTAATGAGCTCAACGGAGTGCATGCGCTTACAAAATGTAAATCGCGAACACATACACATACAATAAATTTTTCTTAATTTAAAGCTTGTATAATTTGATGTCATGAAATTCATAGATATTTCAAATAAAACTCAACTCTTCGAAGTATACATTTAATTGATAGTAAACTCAATTTAAAAATATTATAGCAGATTTTGAATACTAGTAGGCCGGCTCAGATCGTCAAAGTAACTTTTTAATTTAAAGCTTGTCTATTTCTTTTATTTAATTGAAAAAAAAAACCGTAAAGAAATGCAAAATAATATAGGTTTAAGTTTCCACAGTGAGCAAGCTTTTGTAAGCAAGTAGCTCGATTCAGAGATGGAAGAATTATAATTGGCAGAGCTATTTGAATAATTTTGATTTGGTATACATTCTATCAAAATTGAAAATTAATATGGCATAATTAACAGACCTGTTAAAGTACAACTTATACTCTATTAGCAAGATATAATTCTGTAAATAATGAAAACACTTATACATTTCACTACTTGTCTAAAAATCCATCTTTGATATAAAATGTCTGATAGCGAGCAAAAAGAAAAAAACAAGTTTGCAACTGAATACTACGTAATTCAAAACAATAATCACAACAACAATTCAATGTTTGCATGCTCGGACACTGACAACAACTGACAACGCGATTACAGAATATAGTTGACAGACGTGAAGGCGTCCACACCCTGCGCATCAATGCAGTTTCAGTCTTATTACGGGTTATGGAACCGTTCCAGTTCCAGCGACTTGCAATTCAGAAATATCAGCGCTTGGTGCAGCTACAGTAAACAACAACAACCACTTACAATTTCTTTTTTCCATTTTATATTGAAACAAACTTTATAAGATATGATTACGAAATGTAGACAATTATCAGAATTGCAACTATAAATAAATATTAAGCTGAAATCCTTTAAGCATATTCATTACATTTACTGCAACTTTTCCCGCAATTATGCACAAATAATAGATAGCACATTGAGCCCTTAGTTTATCTAGTATCGAAATATTATAATATAATGAATCATTATCATACCAATCTTATAAGTTTGTACACATAAAATTTGCAACAATAATAAATCAGGTAACTAAAATTATAGAAAAATACAATTGCCGATTTTGAATTCTAGTAAGTCAACTCAGATCATCAAAACTCATAATTTACTACCAAGATAGTGACTTTCGTTGGTTATATAAACAAGATTAGTTTCAAAGCGTAACACTTCAGAACTAAGCTATAAAAAATTATTCATAACATCAAAAAAGCTGCTTCGAAAAACTTAGGAGCTTGGATACGAACCAAAATCCAAAAAACGGGTTCTGTGATCTGGTTTTTTTGGTGCTTTTCGCGGATATAAAATCGTTTGGGGTGAAGAAGCTGCATTTTCTCTTATTGTACTAAAAATATGAGCAATAAAAAGCAAAGAAAATGATAAAACTTATTCGAACATCGTAAAGACTCGTCGGCGACCGAAGTTACTAAAAATCCGTAAAATCCAAAAATCGAGAGAGAGAGAGAGAGAGAGAGAGAGAGAGAGAGAGAGAGAGAGAGAGAGAGAGAGAGAGAGAGAGCTACTTGGACGGAGAATCTACCAGATAAAAGAAGAAAAGGAGAGAGCGGGAGCCACCACAGATACACGAACGGAGGCAAACCCGCTGAATGAACAATGACAAAGACAAACGATCGAGACAAGTAATGGACGTACGACAATGGATAGAGAGAGGAATGGGAGAGGTAAATTTCTACTTAGCCCAGTTCCTTTCTGGACACAGATACTTCCGGCATTACTTACTCTGCATGGGGAAGGTAACGGATGCCTTAAGGACTAACCCTGGAGACGAAGATGAATTATAGTCAAGCCAAGAAAAAACAGACAAGAGAGACCCAACAGCCGCGGAGCCTAGACTCGCCGGCCGGTCAGAAGTAATGTGCACAACAGTCCCGTGTCGACTCGGTGTATAAAGTAGATGTTACAGTGCTTGTTCGGTAGTTGATCCCGTCAACCGTTGAAGAAGGGCTGGGCGTTTATTTGACGGTCCTCCGTTGAATACTTCGTTCGCAATGGGCTTCCGCGAAAGGATGACCCACTCGGCCCTAGTTGAAGACGGCAGCGCTGGTCAGCATACGGGTAAGGTGCGGCCCCTGCGTTTGATGCTCTCGCGACCTCGAGCACAGGTGGCTGGACCTCGCCTACGGTTGCGAAACGATTCCCCACCCCACCTTTTTTTTTGTTTTACCACAAAATAATAACTGTGGTTAGAATAGTTTAAAAATAATCTTCTATGTTGGGAATTAAAGGTAATATTATCCAATTTTAGCGTAAAAGTTCTCCACCTGGTGAATCTTTTTAAAAAATATTGTTCAATATATTTTAACATAATGAGGCGTTGTAGTATTATTATTAAATATTCAAAAGAAATTTAGTTTACCTTTATGTAACTTTTTAAACCATTGTTTTAGGAGCTCATCCATTACTTTTAGGCAGATGTTTATCTATTGGTGGACGTTATGCTAAAGAGTTACCTCCTGAAATGAATTCAAAGTTTTTAGAAGCTATGGTCAATGGTTTACAACAAACTCAACCAATTTGTATTAGAATTAGTGCTATAAAATCTGCATACTGGTATAGTGAAGCTGCTTCTGATGCAAATACAAATTTAATTGAAATATTACATCCTTATTTACGCAATATTTTTGAAGGACTTTTTGCATTAGCTAACCAATCTTCAAAAGAGGTTTTGACTCTCATTATGGAATCATTTTCAGTATTAGTTTCGGTAAGATACACATACTTTCTGTCAATGTAATCTAGTATTTTTTCTATGTTTTTATATTTCTAGTTGGATAACAGATTTACAGCATCTATAGAAAACAAACTTTGTCCTTTCACAATTGAAGTATTTCTAAAATTTCACAGTGATCCAGAAATTCTTGCTTTATGTGAGACAATTTTTAAAGATTTAAGTGAAAATTTGAATTGTGTTGGTCTACTTCAAAATCAGTTGATACCAGCGTTGATAAATATGATGGATTTGTCTCCCATGGATAAAATTAAAAATGGTATTTTGAAATGAATATTTATTTTAACATTTATATTCTAAAGTTTGGATAAATGCGCAAGTTGAACCAAAATATGCATGTATATTTTTTTCAGTTTTCCATGATTTAAATACTGTTTATAAGTATACATTTAACGTAACGCATTACAATAACGCTTCGTTATTTAATAGCACATTGTGTGCTAAATGATAATTGCATTAAATTTTATTATTTTTCCATTGTAACGGGACCGCACCTACGTCCAACGGTGCTGCTGTGTGCTGCACACGTGTGATGCCGGCAGCTACAAACGCCGGGAAGATTCGAACTCTCGGCTTTCTCGAGCTCAGCTGAGACCGAGCGCATGCTGAAAAGGATCGAGAAAATCATCCGCGCTGACTAGCTCTCGGTCGCGGTTTACGGGAATGCTGGGCGTGACCGGGAAAATAAGAGAAAGTTTGAAATAAATATTAAAGAGATTTATTTCTCTTTCGTCAAATCAAAACAAAAAGACAAAACAAATCACCTATCGTTGTTTCGCAGGTCGAGGTCGATCGCGAACGCGCGGGATATTTGGGCTGTTGCCCTCACACACACGCTTGCACACGCTGCGACACAAATGTACATGAGTACATTTCCTCACATGTCCTCCTACCTTGGTCGGACGACCCGCTTTCGTTTTCCAACGCTCTCGTTCCCAAGAACTTCCGTGGCTTAGAGCAGCTCGATGGCGGCAGGTCTGCTCTTCATCTCATCTTCTCCTGGAGTTATCCTCCACGCCACCCTGGTTGGTTGTTGGATCGACGCCTGGAAAGCGGACTTTTCGTATGGAGATTGACTGACGCGGTCGAACGTCCGGATTAATCTGACTTCTGTCTCATATTTTGCACGGAGCGCCCCAAGTTCTCCCCCCGCCTGCCTCATGTGTCGCTCCTATCCTCGCGCCTTCGCTCTGTGAGGACTTACCTTAGGATGCGCGCAAGTACCCATCGGCGACTTAGCGACTCGCTGCGTTCCAGATACAATGCAAGAGTACACACATATTGTCGCTTCTGTTCGCTGAAAGAAATTTTGCACACGGGCTACTGCCTAAATAGAGTAACAACAGCGTCAGTAATTTAGTGTAACCAGAACACCTAAATAGAGCGGCTGCTGCTCAGCTTCACAAGCACAACCTCTACACCGCAGTGACTGGCGCGCGTATTAACCCTCGTCAACGTACTACTCGAACTAATCAGGGGAATTGGGAAGGAAAGAAATATCAGATTAAAACGCAACTTTCAGGCTTTATTGTTATATATTTGACCAGTCTTCTCAAAATTTTTCATTAAGACAGATGTCATATTATGCCTGGTACAAACATTTCGACGAGCCGCCTCGAGTGTGCATTTGTCATGCGGCGGGAAAGATGCAGGTCGCAATTTCCATCTGAAACAAAGAACACAAAACAAAATATTTTTCAATAGTATAGATTCTAATTAAACCAAGAAAATTCAACAGAAAGTGAAAACTTAACAATTTTTTGTAAATTGAAAAATATAGTACATTACAGTACAAGAGACGAAAGCTGTTCTTGAAAGATGAAAGAGATGAAAACGTTCGTCTTATGTACTGTATACTATTTTTCTTTATACCCGGGCGAAAGTACGCTAAGTTTCGATTGAAATTTGTATTTGAAAAAAATTATTTTTTTGTTAGCTCGAGTAAATTTAGTTCCATGCCCGCCCCGACATTTGCGACACGAGCGCAGCGAGTGCTGTTAGTCGGGGGGGGGGGGGGGCATCAAAAAAATCAAGAGTATAATTTCATTACATACAATGATAAAAATAATAGATAACTATTTTTCCGTTTTTCATTCAAACTTTTACTAACAAAGATATAAATGATTAATAACAGTGATGTAACTATGGCGTACTATATCTATATTGTGCACAATTGTGACGTCACTCAGATTTTTGAAACGCGCTATATTCGCAAAATATAAACAAAACCTCAACCGCGCTATTTTTCAAAACATAAACAAAACCTCCAAAACGTTTATTTTAACAAAATCTGCAGTTGCCTAGCTACCAGCTCAAAGACATGCGTCGCGAAAACTGCTATCAGTAGCGAAAGCTCGACTATATATGTATAATGAATAAAAGAATATCTTTTGCCATCGAAATCAGTGGCGAAACTGCGTACTTTCGACCAGGGGATAAAGAAAATTCCTTTGTTTTTTTTTTTTTTTTTTTTTTTTTTTGGGGAAAAAATTACACTTTAGATTGTTTAAAAAGTGGATTAATCTTAACTTTCTTAAGGTTTTTTAGGTTCAACTAGAAGAGAATTTAATTCCGAATACAATCCATTTTGTCTTGTTTTGATATGACGTTTAGCTTTTTCCTTATCTTTCCCGCCAATTAGAAAAAATCGTAAAAATGGAAAATGGAGAAATCGCGCGTCAGTTTTCGCATATAAAAAATTGTACTTTTCTTGAACTTACCGCATTAATATGCTAATCAGCGATTCCTGGTCCATAGAGTTACCCTTCAGACTCTTCAAAACATTGGTTTTCGCCAACATGTTCGTGTCTGCGGGCTATTCTAGCCTCTTTATTTGAAAATGAAGCGCGCTTGTTTTCTCGGATTACTCGTTCCTTGTCGGTTCTCTCGGCGGAATTGTTGCATTGCTGTCCAATTTTCTGATTTAGTAACTGCATAATTTTCAATGCAGCACTGTAGCCTTCATTGAACATTTATACAGCAATGTAAGTAGCAATCTCGACGATATTAATACCTGAGTGATGGTGTTTATGTGTCATGCGCCACACAGTGGAATTGAACGACTCGTTCGCATTTTGTGTGTGTGTCCACCCAAACACCTTGTTAGCAGCTCGTCCTTAGATAATTCCTCATATACAGGACAAATGTGCTTCTTGACATCGCTGTCAATTAGACGTGGTGGATGCTCGACGCTTGCTCACTGTTTCTTCTATAACTCCAAAAATATTTCAAATTTGCTTCTGAAAATTTAGGGACGCATTCTTAGATAATTTAGGAAGACATTTATGCAGAAAAAAAATTCGATTTTTTGAAGCCTCTAAAGCAGACTCTCCCCTTAATTTCTTTTAATGTGCACTCGCGTGCTTATGCAATTATTAAATTTTAAAGGAGAAAAGCGCTCCTTATTTGGCTTTACCAACTTCGCTCTTATACAGGAACGTTAGACTCAGCAGACAGTCGGGCACCTGGAAATTGATACAGGCAAATTGAAAAATAATCTTTATAAACATATAGATGTATATTTGGAATATATATTTATTTACTTATTTATTATAACGTGTTATAAAGAAAGTTAAATAGAGTAATATATTATGGCACATGAGTCAATTCAGGTCGAACCTGATAAATTTCCTCTGACACCTTCGTCGTTTTTCTAGGCCTACAAAATTTCCGCCGTATTAAACGGATTATCTCGCCCGTAGATCTATCCCGAGGTTCTTAAGTGCTACCGAGCCAAAAGAAATCAAGCCATTGGCTAAGTCTTTCCGAGATAATCCCGGGGCCGGCTAATTCCCAGCGGTTTGGGACTAAGGCCGTAAGCAACGGCTGGCCTTCCCCCGCGGAGCGTAGGCACCCCTACACATGGGCCGGAAAGACGCTAAAAGGGCAACTTATGCCGTCTTGCCGCGGAATTTTATCAGAATGATTTGCATGGATTTATTTCAATAACTTAGTAATTAAAGTAAACCTGTAATTACATTGTGAAATATAAAGTACTGCACGTGACGCTTGAAAATGAAATACGAAACAAAACGCGCAACGGCTTATATTAATTTATTTAGGCAACCTATTTGTCCCGGTAGGCTGCGACGTTTATGTACCAATATTCTTACTTACTTCAATTGGCTTGATTGCGAAAATAAAACATCAGTGGTTAGTTGGCACTGCTAGATTATCTCAACGGAGAGAGAGAAAGAGAAATATCCGCTGCGTCGATCGTCTGGTTGTGTTTCTTTGCTGTACGTGCGTGATAGCGTATTTTATAACAAAAATATTTGCGGAACAATTTAAAAGAAAATAATCACAATCTGGAAAAAAAATTAAGTAAAAAATTACAATAGCAGTTGGGAAAATTTTTGGAACAACTATAATGATAATGACTCTAAGATTATAACATAAATGAACGTTTGACTCGGAGCTAATACTCGGGTAGCCGTCAATCACGAAATTAATCTCAGAGGGCTTGACGCGCCACGCCGGAATTACCTCCTCTGGAAAGGAGAGAGCTCCCCCATTTATTGCATTATTCTTAGCGCTCTTTCTTGCACCTTTAAGACTTATGCCTCCAGGAAGTGTCAGGTGCACTCCATCGAGGCAGCGAAAATGCAGGGTTAGTCGTGTAAGTGCGGCCGGTTACCTGATCCCTGCTGCTTAGGCTACAGCTAGGGCTGAGTTTTGCACATGGAATTTTCCAGGCTTTTGTCGATGCTTCTGAAATATTCAAAGTCAAGTTCTTTACAAGTCTACACAAGTGATTCAATCAGTTTTGCTAACTTTTAAAAAGAAAGAATGTTGCAATCATGCATAAAGAAAATATAAAATTTAATGAAAAAAATATTTTATATACACTAGTGCAGCGTAACAGTGAGTTTGTCACGTACACTCACGCCGCTGCTGCTAGTGAGTTTTCCCGAAGAGTGGCGATATCAGAAATTCGGACTAGAAACTGAAAGGTATGTGCAACAATCAGATACAGACGATTAATTTATTACGAATGGTTCGTGTCACGCGGCCGAAATTCGCCAACTTCTCAGCGCAAACAATAATATGTTAGAGTCAGAGCAGCGCCAATGACTGCGGTGAAAAATGAATGCGGCTCGCCAGTACGAGTAGCGACTTCCGCATACGAGAGATTTTGGTAGCGTAAGAGAGGTAGATAGATCTTTTATTTATCCGAAGACAAAACCAATTCACATAGTATAATACATTAAGCACAGTATACTAATAAGTGCAAGTGAATATTAAATTATCAATTAATAAATACATATATATTAAACAAATGTAAAGACTAAAAAATAGTGAATACTCCCCATAAGAGTATCACAAGTATAGAGGTCCACAGTACGATCATATAAATTACAGTACAGCGCTGGTGAGACAGCAGGTGTTGCGACATAGTAGTAACTCTGGTAGTAAGACAATTAGGATTGTACGGTCTGACCCACATTTTTCATGGGAGTCTAGGGATCCAGACCAAATAAATGATTACGCAGCGCAGTCCTTAATGATATGTATATACAGGGTGTCAATTAAGTCCCGGGACGGCTGAATATTTTCAGAGGTAAAGTAATTCTGATAAAGGTCAAGGTCATTTCTTAAGTAACTTTCAACGAGGAATCTAATGGTGACATTCACTTTGACCTTGGACTTGACCTTAAAGGTTATTTCAAGGTCAACTGTTTTTTTTTTAAATAGGAACCCCATTTTTAAGACTGGTAATCGATAGAGCGGGAAATTTTACATTCAGATACGTAATTAAGTCACAGCTAGTGTTTGAACTTGAGGGTTACTCCAAGGTTATTTACACTCCAGCAAGGTTCTTAGATACCTCTGAATATTTTTGCAAGCGGTAAAGCTATTCCTCGTGTAACTTTAAACGAGGTACTCAATGGTGATCTTATACTTGACCTTGGACGTGACCTTCAAGGTTATTTCAAGGACACCTATTGTTTTTAATGGAAATCATCATTTTTTACACTGGCACTCGATAGAGTGGGAAATTTCATTTCGAAAATAGTATTTGACGTGATCTTTAGAAGGTCAAATCAAGGTTAATTTTGGATAAACTGTCAAAACATTGTCGTATTCAAACTTTAGAGCATTTATGAAAGACTAAATGTTTGAAAAAGTTGTGAAACCAACAACATTGACCACCTTGACTTTGAGATCAGCTTTGCACATTATTTGGAGGTTCAAGCACTTTTTAAATTAATAACCTTACTATCGCCCTTATTCTTACCTTTAGCGTTACCCAGAAACAATGACGTGGACGTAGTAACTTCTGTTTCCTTTGGGGTGCTTGATTAACGTGAGTCCCCTTGCCTCTCGCGATTGGTGTGCTAAAGTCTTTTGCGTTTTACTTAATGATTCAAAGTTTAACGGCGGTGCTCAAACTGAAAACCTTTAACTTCTTGACAAAAAGCTAGGCGATTGTAAAAATGAGTTACAGCATCACGAATCATCCCTCTATCGATTCTAGCAGCCTCTTGCATAATTCGATTGCGCAGTTCATCTAAATTGTCCGGTTTAGTGGCATAAACTTTACTCTTAAGGTAACCCCAGAGAAAGTAATCGAGTCGTGTCAGATCCGGAGATCTAGCAGGCCACTCGATTTCACCCCTTCTTCCAATCCATCTATGAGGAAACTGAGCATCCAAATATGCTCGAACATCTGTACCAAAATGAGGGGCTGCTCCATCCTGCTGAAACCACGTTTCATCGTAATCATCAACTGCTATCTCTCTAATTCGTGGTATAATTTGATTCCTAAGTAGCTGTTCGTATGAAGCGGCAGTAAGATTACCCTCGATAAAAAAATGTTGTGAAACCAACAACATTGACCACCTTGACTTTGAGATCAGCTTTGCACATTATTTGGAGGTTCAAGCACTTTTTAAATTAATAACCTTACTATCCGCCCTTATTCTTACTTTTAGCGTTACCCAGAAACAATGACGTGGACGTAGTAACTTCTGTTTCCTTTGGGATGCTTGATTAACGTCAGTCCCCTTGCCTCTCGCGATTGGTTAGCGTGAGTTGAGGGTTCATGGGTTCGGTGTTTCAGGCTTTGACATTTATGTGTCCAACTTCAATCCGGTAGATTTAAAACCCATTAATTAACAAATCCATAAATTGCAAACTCATGAACCCTGGACTCATAATCTTTGAACCCTAAATCAATAAATTTAACACCCATATGGATAATAAACCCAAATACCTACAAATAAAAATTCTAAAATTATCCTACAAACCGACAAACCTCCTCTTCTTTTTAAACAAGTTCTTTGTATTTTTAGCTCATTTTATAAATTGCGAATAAATTTCTGTGATTTTTTTCTAAGAAGTTTTTTTATTTAATTCTGATTTTTTTTTAAATTTCTTTCTAAACTTTTAAATATTTCTTTTGTAACTGATAGTCCTTATTTTATTATTTGTTAAAAAATTCCTGTCACTGTTCATTTTCTTAACCTTTTCATGAGTTCAAAATAAATTTAAGAACAAGTTAAACAAAAATTTTTTATGTAATAAACATTTTCCTTCATTGTAAACATTTCTTTTTGAACAATTCGTTTTTCTTTGCAATTGATAAGTTTTTAGCTTAGTTTTTGCGGACGAGTCGCTACCACTATTCTTCTTTTTCCTCTGAATAAACAAATTAAAACTAAATTGAAATACATAAATATTCTGACTCGTGTATTATTCATATCTAAATAAAAGTCAATGGCGTATGCTAAACTTTCGACGCGAGAAAGGATAAGTTTATTGATGATGCGTGGTTGGGGAGATCGAGTCCGATCTTACCTCGAAGTTCGTACGTTGTTTAATAACCATTTTCGTAATGAAGACGGACAAACACCTATCTCAAAATCTACAGTCGAAAGGGTTGTACGGCGATTCGCAGAATTTGGGACTGTCAATGATCTTCAGAGAACTGGTCGCCCACAATCTGTAGCAACTGAGGATAAGCAGATTGAAATTGCTGAAGCATTTATTGAAAATCCACATCTTAGTTTACGTAGAGCTGGGCATGAGCATGACGTTTCTCATGAAACTGTACGAAAAATTCTGAAAAGCATCAGTTTTCATCCTTATAAAGTCCATTTGGTACAGGAGCTTAATGACGATGATCCTGATCGCCGGATCGAGTTTTGCGAAGCGATGATGAACAGAATAGACGCAGATCCTCAATTTTTATACAATATAGTTTTTTCGGATGAGGCTACTTTCACTTTAAAGGGTGAAGTTAACAGACACAATTGTAGATATTGGTCAGACACAAATCCTGCATGGATGTTGGACAATCACACACAATATCCACACAAGTTGAATGTTTGGGCTGGCATCTTAAACAATACTCTTGTAGGCCCCTTTTTTATCGAGGGTAATCTTACTGCCGCTTCATACGAACAGCTACTTAGGAATCAAATTATACCACGAATTAGAGAGATAGCAGTTGATGATTACGATGAAACGTGGTTTCAGCAGGATGGAGCAGCCCCTCATTTTGGTACAGATGTTCGAGCATATTTGGATGCTCAGTTTCCTCATAGATGGATTGGAAGAAGGGGTGAAATCGAGTGGCCTGCTAGATCTCCGGATCTGACACGACTCGATTACTTTCTCTGGGGTTACCTTAAGAGTAAAGTTTATGCCACTAAACCGGACAATTTAGATGAACTGCGCAATCGAATTATGCAAGAGGCTGCTAGAATCGATAGAGGGATGATTCGTGATGCTGTAACTCATTTTTACAATCGCCTAGCTTTTTGTCAAGAAGTTAAAGGTTTTCAGTTTGAGCACCGCCGTTAAACTTTGAATCATTAAGTAAAACGCAAAAGACTTTAGCACACCAATCGCGAGAGGCAAGGGGACTCACGTTAATCAAGCACCCCAAAGGAAACAGAAGTTACTACGTCCACGTCATTGTTTCTGGGTAACGCTAAAGGTAAGAATAAGGGCGATAGTAAGGTTATTAATTTAAAAAGTGCTTGAACCTCCAAATAATGTGCAAAGCTGATCTCAAAGTCAAGGTGGTCGATGTTGTTGGTTTCAAAACTTTTTCAAACATTTAGTCTTTCATAAATCCTCTAAAGTTTGAATACGACAATATTTTGACAGTTTATCCAAAATTGACCTTGATTTGACCTTCTAAAGATCACGTCAAATACTATTTTCGAAATGAAATTTCCCACTCTATCGATTGCCAGTGTAAAAAATGAAGATTTCCATTAAAAACAATAGGTGTCCTTGAAATAACCTTGAAGGTCACGTCCAAGGTCAAGTATAAGGTCACCATTGAGTTCTTCGTTGAAAGTTACACGAGGAATAGCTTTACCGCTTGCAAAAATATTCAGAGGTATTTAAGAACCTTGCTGGAGTGTAAATAACCTTGGAGTAACCCTCAAGTTTAAACACTAGCTCTGACTTAATTACGTATCTCAATGTAAAATTTCCCGCTCTATCGATTACCAGTCTTAAAAATGGGGGTTCCTATTTAAAAAAAAACAGTTGACCTTGAAATAACCTTCAAGGTCAAGTCCAAGGTCAAAGTGAATGTCACCATTAGATTCCTCGTTGAAAGTTACTTAAGAAATGACCTTGACCTTTATCAGAATTACTTTACCTCTGAAAATATTCAGCCGTCCCGGGACGTAATTGACACTCTGTATATGATTAGTCGGGCTATGCTGAACTTGCGAAAGAGACAGTTGATCAACGAGACGCATGGTGGTTTTTGCATCATCAAAAGCGGACGACATATTAGCACTCAAGTACCCCATAAGAGTGAGAGAGAGGGAATAGTGTGGGGGAGGGAGAGAGAGAGAGGTTTCAAAAAATTTGCCATTTATACGCTTTCGACACTGATGACTAATTTATGGAAATAATAAATTTCTTTCATTACACCAACATACACAAGAAAGTGTGGTCCGTGCATTTGATCAAACCCATCGATTCCTCTACACACTTCTTTTTTTAGAGTAAGGCGCTAAAACCAGTGAAAATCTCATTACTAAGTCACAAAATTATAAAAAAAACTCTTAACTTTTAAGGATTATTTTTCTTATGATATATTCAATAATATTACCATAAGTAGCTCAGAAAGACAAAGCAACGATTAAAATCACAACCTATTGCGTTAGTGAGCGTAAACAGTTCAGGCAAAAATTTCAAATCTTAATGAGTTATACGCATTATATATTTTGTTTGAAAACAGCGTTAACGAGTATAAAAATCATTTTTTTCTTCTAACGAAATATTTTATCGTTAAATGATCTATGTAGTGGGTATTTTTTTCTCTTTACTCCGGCTTATATCGTTTCCTTTTTTAACGTCCAACAGAAATTTGCCATCATATTAATATTTCGACTTTCTTGGTACCCCTGCTTAATTTAACTTATAATAAACAATAAATGATGAGAATAACCGTTAGTAACTGGATCCCACAACTTTTTTGTTTGGAAGGATAAGTTGGGGCAGACTTACTCTGAGCCACCTCCACTCCTTAATTTGGCTAAAGTTTATATAATAAAAAAGTAAATTTTCTAAGAATAGAAGAATGTTTCATTAAATATTGAAGAAATTATAAGTTTATTATTTAAATTAATTGCAGAAGGCATGAGAGGCGTAGCATTGGACGTGTTAGAAGTGTTAGTACGATATTCACCGAAACCGTTGAGCCCATGTTTAATAGAATCTGCATTTCCAGTTGCCTGCCATTGTATTTTAGATTCGAATGATAATGGTACATTACAGAATGGTGGAGAAGTTATACGAGCATATTGTCGGTAGCTGCGCACCAAGTTATTAATCACAGAGATAGCGAAGGTCGAACAGGAATTCAATACATATTACAAATAATTGCCCAGCTACTGAATCCTCAGGTACAATGTTTATAAAGTTTTTTTCTTTTGTAAACTAATGTTTTTACTAACAAAAATACTAACTTGTATATGAATACTGGTATGGTTAATAGGCTGTCTTATATTTAATTATTATTAATTATTTTTATCAATATGATTTTTTTTGTTGCGGAATAAAGTATGGCATTGACCTTTGTTGTAATTGAAAAGATTGTTTCTGCAATTATTTGTTATTAAAACATATAATTCTGGGTTATAACAACTAAGTATTTAAAAATAACGCTTATAGCTATAGTTATTATTTAAAAAAATTCGATTTATTTGTTTACCGTAACGTACACTGTTAAAAAAGACTTGAATTTTACAGCACTTTTCAACGACAAGTGTACTGTAAATTTAATGTACTTGGTACTGGAAAGGAAATAAATGTACATTTGCAGGAAAATTAATGTAGATATTCAAGTAGGCATACATTAAAATTCAACGACATGCATTAACTAAAATTAATGCACGTTTACATAAATTTTACTGTGAAAGTACATTAAATTCAATGTAAATTTACATTAATTTTAATATGAAAGTACATTAAATTCATTGTAAATTTACAACAATTTGAATGTTCATTTTAATGCGACTACATTGAAATTGTGGTAAATGTACTCGAATTTAATGTACTTCCATATTAAAATTCATGTAAAAATTTATTGCAAATGAACATATGCGACGTCCTGCCATGTGTTACTAAATGTCGTGATAGCTAAGTGGATAACATGCTGGAATTGTAACTTTTTGGATCGGGTTCAAATCCCTTATGGAGTTTTTTTTACATCTTTTTTTTGTTAATAAATTATGTTTTATTTATTTTATATGTAAATGTTGACCATTTAATAAGTTTAGTTTATTTAATTTAATTAACATGAAAACATTCAAACAATTTCAATGTAGTCGCATTAAATTTCAAGGATAAATCCTGAAAATCTAACGCCAAAATGAATAAAATAATAAATGTTGTACAATAAATATTGTTTAATAATAATAGCTTTTTTCTCATATAATGTTCAGAACTCAATTTTGCGAATTTCTCTTAAGTGCGAAATAAATGTAATATACTGTAACGGGCAACCGGCCGCGTGTGTGATCGCGACGGGCTGCACGAACAAGATGCGCACAATCTAACGCGCAAGTTAAGATAATTACTAAAATTGGATCCGCGGAATCAATCAACGTCGAAATCCAAGCGAAAAGATTTAACATCCCAAATTTAAGGGGATGGGGCGCCAGGCACTGTAAAATGAAATATTGCGAGCAGTGCCTCTTGCAAAAAGAATTTAATTCGCACAATACGGACTCTCGCTCCGGCTACTCAGCGAAAAGTCGTGAGGTCGCGAACGGCAAAGTCGCTGGATGTTGCGGACAACACAATAACATTAATACACAAAATAAATAATTAAATCAAACGTAACTCTAAATGTGCCTTTATTTAGCCAGCGACTTAAGGCGCGCGGCTTTCCAAAATAGACAATTACAATAATTTTAGAATTTAACAAAAGACGTTTTACAAGTTAGATTATTCAATAAATTTTAGAATTTAACAGATCAGATTAATAGTGGAAATTTCAGGTTTACTTAATAACATGTTCAATACTTGATTTCAACAATAAAATCAGAATTAAACTAACTCCGCCAGAAGTATGCGCGGACGCTAATTAATCATCAAAAGGCGCATAAGGGCGCAACAAAAGAAATACAAATGCTTTATGAAAATAACGCGTAATCAAGGGCGAGGCACGAGCACCCTGGCTAAAATCTATTTGCCTCAACGTAGGCGAACAAAACCACTTATCTTTCACCAAATAGATTGCACGAAGGCACGCAAACCGCAAAATATTAAGGAAAACGTCAGTTCGCCACGGAACAAAAGTAGAAAATTATAAATTTGGACTTTTAAGTCAATGAACGCGGCGCGGAAGTTGCTCCAGGCAATCCTCCTCGTAGGCCAGCCAGTTGAGAAGTCGCAGAGCGCTGCTCCTCTCGGTGCGAACAAAGCACCGACGCTCGTCGTCTCGTCGGCGTCACTGTTGCTGATTGGTCGCCTTAGCTCGGGTGATTCTGGATGGCCAGTGTGAAGGTGAAAACACCTCGTCGCTTGCCTCCTCATCCCTCGCCTGTCCTCCTAAAAAATAGGGGAGGTATTGTAGACACTTATTGTCGAAAATATTAGGCAATTACTAATATTTAGCACGAAAATGGATAAAAAGTGTCTACAATAACTTTTATGTATTTTTTTTCAGAAAAGTGATCCGACACATCTGTAGCGCAGGTAATGAAGAGTATTTTAAACCTAGTCCGGTGACATATACGTTACTTTATTGAGAGAAAAGCTATGGCAAGTGGACAAATAAATAAAAATTTTAAATGTTTTTGAACAATACTAGAGGTAAAGAACACTGCTTGGGTCTTAATAATGAATAAATAGCTTAAATTGTGCGAGTAGTTAAAGTGTACAAAGTTACAGCAATCAAAAGTGATGAATACAATTGTTATACCTATTATACTGGAAAGAGTATTTTTTTCAATTTAACCCAGGCTGGCCCCCTTAAAGGTTTATAAATTAATTGAAAATCCTTCTTGTGCTGTGCTCTACGATGCTTTTCCGGCTAGAAAAAGATAAAAGTTTCAAGGCCAGAAAAGTATCTGGTTGCACCTCCGCGCGTTCAAGAATGTTGGGGAAGGCTTTTCGCTGACGAAGTGCGGTCGAAGTCAGCCAAGTCTTTCTTTGTAAAACTTCACCATAGGAGCGAGAGAGAGGCCCGAGCGGAAATCCACCCGGCGATAAGCTGAGACAACAAATTTTTATGCATTCTTAGTCCGGATTTCGACTAGATTGGACGTGCCTGTCGACGCCATCTACGAGACCCAGCCCTCCAGCATTCTTGAATATTTAATTCAAATTTTTCTCTAAATTCAGTTTTAAATTTTTAACATCCGTATATTCCGATTTTTAATCAATTTAAAAATCTGTGAAATCCATCCGATCTCCAATCTACTTGGAGACCGTGTTGAACTTGCGCACCGCGCATCAGAAGCTCCGTGATATCCTCCACCTCCAGGAGCCGTTGCAGGACTTCAACTCAACTTAAAGGTAAATACCTATATATATCTATATCTATATAAATATATATATACATATATTTTCCCTTGGTTAGGCGCCCGTATTCTTTTAGATGATAAAAGTAAATTTTAATTCATGTATTTGGAGGTGTTAGTGCGCGTAAATGCACCTCTGTTCTATAGTAATTTAGATTAGGGACGCGAACGAAGGCCGGACGCGGAGTTCGTCTCTTTCCCCTTTTATAAAAATTAAATTCGAGAAAGCGCGCTTTCGCGTCTCGGCGTCGACGCCGAGCGTTTAGTGTAGAAAAAGAGAGACAGAGAGAGACGCCTCAGCAGTATGCGACACGTCACCATCTCCTTTCTCTCCCGCTCTCATTATCCAACGCATCACGCACACACAGAAGCGTCTGTGTGGCGAGCGTGACGTCACAGAAGGTTAGGATAGGTTAGGGCCAGAATATCAAATTCAAATCTTTTTACCTATATACCATCCAGGAAAATTTAACAGAAATAAAAATAAAATGCAATAAAATACAAGGGTCAGGTTAGACTAGGGTTAAGAAAAATACACAAAAATATTTTATTTAGTCCAACAAGAGAGAACAATTATCAGTTAAATGCTATTAAGAATTTATTACTATACACTTTTTTTTTATAAATTTTTTCCACTATATTGCTTCACGATTTTTAGAATCCATTTTTCCACTGAATATGAATTTAACCACTGTCTGTGCTTAAGCGTTAAACTCTCTTACACTGTTGGGCTGAGCGCAGCCATCCAGAGGCTGAATCTGGTTAGTCTTTTGTAGCGTGTACCCTCCTCGAGCAACCTGTTGACAGCTGACCTCCCCAGATACCAGGCGTAGAGTATTTAGTCAAATCTGGAAGCGAGTCCGGCCACTCCAGCTTCCCAGGCACACAAGCACTACCTTGAACACCTCTTCATCCTCTCTTCTATCCAAGAAGTTGTTAAGGCGAGCTCGATGACACTTGCAAACCTCCAGCGGATCCACTTCATCTAGATTCTTCACTCTGTCTGAGTGCGAGTACCCAGACACTACTCGCACTGGAAACACTGACTCACACCTGGCACTACAACTGTTTACCTGCTGGTGTGAGTCGGAATCACACAAGGCTACTCCTCGCACTCACTCCAGAGAGTTTAAAACAATTTAAAGGAAGCAGGCACTCGTCCTCTTGTCAAGTGCCCCCAAAACTCCAAACTCCACACAGCTAACTCCTTCTCAGAGCAGTCTACTCTTGGAGTGCATGTGGAGAGCTGATCACAGTAGAAGAACACAACACCTGGAGGTCGAGCACTGAATCTTGGGTACTGGGACCACGATACAAACTGTAGAGTTGGTCGCTCCAGATGCCAAGTGTAGCGACTCCCTCCGTGCACTTCCTTTCTGCTTCTCCTATATCCAAGTGAGATTTGGAGTGTTCGTGGAAGGTGCCTGCAGTTTTTCCTCCATCTCCTTCCTGAAAAAGAAAAAGACAATTAACCACAAAGTAAATTGTCCTTTTTCAGGATAGAGTTATATGCTCCTCCTCCTTATAATTTACTCGAATACTTATCTGAGAATTTTCCTTCGTACTCCTGTCAGTTTTTCCAGCTCCTCCATTCCCAATTAATTAAAGGAATATTATTAAAGTGCAGCCTGGTCTCTGGCGTGGCCGCGTTAGCTGTCAGCTGTACGGACCACGCGGGCTGTAGCGAGCAGCCCAGTGCGCACCTAGGCCGTCACTCGCGCAGCTAGTAGCCCAGTTGACACAACGTGTGTCTGAAGGGCGTCTTGAGTACGCCCTTCCTTGCGCTTACGGTCATGAGACCGTATTAAATTGTAAATCCGTGTATTAAAGGACGGGGGTTGAAGAATATACTTTTATATTCGTCAAACAGTTGTCTTTATTATTTTCTCTTCCTTTTTCCACTCCAGCGCAGATCATCGATAATCACACTGCACAAGAGCGGGCCTGTACGGGACGTGCAGCGCGTCGCGGTTTTTACCTTACACTCCGCCACTTTGCCGCGTAAATAAATAAAAGCAATAATTGCGTGCAGCGAGCAACTATATGCATTAGCATACAGTTCCGTGCGTTGCACGTAACAAATGTGCATGAATTCGAAATTCGATTCATGTGCATTAAATTTCATGTATTTGTGCTTGAAATTGGTAGGTGACGAGAATAGTGACTCTGTTAGTGGACATTCTAGTGGAGAATAGAATTTTTACAAATTGTTGAAGACTTCTATAAAATATACATTTATAAGAAAGAAGTTTATATACACGGTAATCCAAAACTACCGCGTTTCCTTATACAGGGCTACTGGACTATCAATTCTAAGCAAAATGCCGTTTATAAAAAAATTTTATGTTCATTAGTTATTGAGTTAGATGCTCTCAAAGAGAACCGATTAGAGAGGTAGTTGAACAGATTGTTGATGCATTTAATATTAGATTTTTTGCTTTTTACATATCAGTTGTTGTTTGTCGATAACAAGCGAGTGATGTTAGTTTAAGGTTACTTGTATTACTTGTAGCTCCGGAAGCAAGCGTACTTAAAGGGGTAAAGGGCTTTTTTTGAAACCTCACAAGACAAGGTCTCGAATATTTCTAAAATCTAATATAAAAGCGAGTTAAAGAAAAAAATATTGATTTGGTAAGGCATGCAAAAATTTTAAAAATGTCTTCTTTTCGAGGTGTTTTTATGAGAAATGCTTTACCGAAGAGTGGTCCCCGTTGTAATGGGTACGATATCGTCAACTTGGATGATGATTAGTCCTAGTACGCGTTGGGTAGGCTATCGGAAAAGAGAAAAAGCCTAGTCTACTTTGATAATTTTGAAGCTCTGTAACCACTGTTGAATTTAATGATATATTTAGGAGTCGACGAGGTCAAATACAATCACGAACGATAACAAGATTACGATACATACATCTGTGGTCATCTTTGTCCAAAATTTTTATGCGGTTAGCTTGGTTAACCTATAAATAGAGCTGCTGAATAAGCTATGTTTATTCAAATAAACAATCATGGAGAATTCATTGATACTTACCCTCTCAGGGAACTCCTCAGTACTCGAAGCTCAATATTTTCCACCAATTGAGCTTTATCGAGAGAAAAACTATGTTATCGATTTTATTGATCTTTCTATATTCAATTTAATCCTAAACATTGATACTGGTTGTAATTCTTTTTACGTCGAAGATTTTCTAGTCGAAATATTGACAAGTAGTTACGAAATAGAAGTTATCAAAAAATATATCCAAAAAAAGGTCAAGCAATACAATGAGTCAAGTTTATTCGTTAAAAGAACAAGTGAATCGGACCTAGAAATTAGTATCGAGCCCAATAATACATTGCGCTGTGAAATAAAGTGTAACAAACGTATTTATATTGAACCTCCACTTTCTATTGCGCCACTGTTGGGATTTACTCGTTGAAATCTGGAACCAAGTGCAACAAATGTTGCAGACATGCACGTGTCTATTCTTTAAGTAAATGCGATTCGAGTTGAGTGCAACATCTCCACCAGTGCCTATACAAACAGTCAACGCGTGCACATGATACACGAGTTGTTTCCCGCAGTTCTTCCTGGCTACAAGATTTTTGAAATACCGTCCTAAGAGATTTACCAACCTGTAGCTGTGAAAAGCATAAATCATCTGCAGTTTCGTTTAGTCGATCAAGACGGAGACATTGGTTAATTTTCGAAGAGAAACCATTACCATTAGATTACACCTCAAGCAGACGTAATGGGTATCGTTTACAACGCTAAACCTAGCCGGACCTATATAAGTAGCCCAAAACGGTAGTCAAACATCAGTCGCTCAAGACCTACTAAAGCATTAATACGGCGAAGCATTCAGTTTTTACAAAGTCAAGGCTTAAGCGTCGTCCTTGGTGGAAAGTGAGTTACACATTTTTCTGTTGTATAAAGAAAAACGGAAGAAATTGTAAGCATACAGACTCCTATCAAATTTGATGACTCCATCGAATACTACGAGATTCATGCTCATCAACCATATACTGCGTCGACCTTCAACAATAGCGATGAGATTCGCATTGCTATACAACATCAAGATGTCTGCGTTCTATCTTCACGTAGTTCTCTTCACGTTTATAATAGACTCATCAAGGTTGATGGTACCGCTGTTGTAAATACCAAATAGATCAATAATGCTATCTGCCACATGTTTGAAGAGATTCGCTGCGAGATCAGTGCTGTAAGAATATTGATCTAACAACTTTTGTGAAGGGATGTCTTTCTCCCAATCCTAGTCAAAGTTTGTTTGTTGAGAACGCCGGTTGGACGCTACGGAAGAAAATGAAGGTTTGATCAATGGCGAGGGATACTTTGACGTGAATATACCTCTGAGTATGATTCTTGGTATCGCTGAAGACTACCGCTAGTTAGTCGTAAACGTGAAACATGAACTCATTCTTACGACATCCCTTGAATGCCGTCATACAAAATGTTATTCCAGAAAGCCTTTTCCTGGCGAAGACGCACGGATAAATACAAAAGAGAAAATGAGTGGTTCAAACGTCACTATCATGGACTAAGTAAGAATCAGGGAAACGTTCCTTACAGTCAAATAGAAGCTATACTTCGTGAGAAATTGCAGGATGTAGTCAAAGTCCACACAATAGGATCAATAAAGAAGAATTGGCTTCAATGCTTCAAATTGAAATGTGAAATAAGAGATATAGCCGAGATGGGTTTCCCAATACTGGACAAAATTAAGATAGTGACCGTCTGTCCTCACCGCAACGGAGCGTGCAGTGCCAGTTGTTTACTCCATAACGTAAGGTAGACTGATGGTTGTACCTCAGAGGTAGTAGTGGGATTGGTGCCTCCATCATTTCCTACAGATAAAATTATATTAAATTTTGATTATTTAAGTGGTGAGAATCCCAACCATCGCTCTTACCTGCGGGGAATATCCAACAACAAAGGTTAGCCCTCCATCAACAAAATTCTACCTAGCATTCCCGCTTGGACCTTTTTTAACGTTATTTAATAACGTTATTTTCCGATTACATTTAAAAACCCTATTTTAACATTATTTTTCGCTATGAAATAACGTTATTTTGTGCTTTGGGGGTATTGGGCTTGAACAATGACGTTATTTTTAGTACTTAAATATGCACATGAAATGACGTTATTTGATACTGATGTCGTGTAGCGATGAAGAACGTCATTTTTAACACTGGAATGTTGTACGTACTATAACGTTATTTCCGTAATATACATCATGCTTAGTAAATAACATCATTTTTTCTAGTTTTTAAGTGGCCATTAACGTAATTTTCTTCAGGTCCTCTGAAACCAAAAATAACGTTATTTTCGCAATGCACATAGGTTCGTGCTGAAAACGTCATTTTCCAAAACCCAACCCTGTTAAAAAATCTAATTTGAAGATCTGACCTTAGATCTGTTGCCAAAATCTGATCTGACAAAAAAACTAAATTCACCTCCTGATAAATTTCTCAGTTCCGTGAAAAAAAAATGCTTCGTAGGTTCATGTTTTTTACGCAATTGGACCATTTCCAGTCGATATAAATTGTCAAATTTCGCGAATGCTATGCGAGGTACCACATAAACTCACGTAAACTACATTAATGTCATCTAATAGTGCCACGTGTTCTTGCATTTGGCGTTTTTGGTCAGCAATGCTGAAAATAAAAGAAGCTAAATTATGCTCGGTGAGCAACGATTCGTGTATTTTAGTGGAATTCGTAAATGAAAACAAGCCATTTAACCCGTTAAGACCCAAAACGCCCCTAATGGTACACCGCTCTTTCGGCTACCATAACTCGTGCAATTAAAAGTAAAAAAAATCGAGAGATACACTATTCTGAAGCCTAAGATCTCCCCTTTCCAATAGTATGCCCAAAAATGTAATAAAAACTTGTTTATTATGTGTAAATATGGTTTAAATAAAAAAAAAACACGGTTTTTTCAAAAATTTTTTTTATAAAATCAAGTTTTTCGAATGGTTCTCGCTTTGGAAACCACTTGGAACCTCAATAACTGGTGGCATAAATGTCTAAGCTTTCATAATATGCGGGTCCGAAATCGATTTTTTATCTCGGTGTTTTCAAAATGGCGCATTAATGACAGAATTTTTGCCAAAACATTTATGAATTTTTTACTTGAAAAGTATGAACTTTTTGAAAAAGTCAAAAAGAAGAAAAAGTTCTTAGAATCACTTGTATAATACATCAGAATTTTTTCGAAAGTTTTAAGCAATTTTTTGAATTTTGCAAATTGTCAATTTTTGAAAATTTTCAAAATTGCTCAAAATTTTTTGGAAAAATTCGAGTGTATTCTTTGCTTAATTCTAAAAACTTTTTATTCTTGGTAATTTATCATATAAATTTATTGTTTTTGAGAAAAAAATTCATATATGTCTACATCATTGCCGAACCCTATTGAAAAATCTTACGTAAGATCTTATGTAAGTTCTTACGTGAGATCTTATGCCAAAATCTGATCTGAAATTTTTTTATTTATAAAGGACTAAATACCGTGCAAAATGAGGATAAACTTGTTATTAAAGAATTTTTTTTCGACGGGACTTTTTCAGATGTGTAGCAAAATTTTTAAGTTCCGCATCTGAAAAAATTCTAAGTCCCATCGAAAAAAAATTCTTTAATAACAAGTTTATCCTCATTTTGTACGGTATTTAGTCCTTTATAAATAAAAAAATTTCAGATCAGATTTTGGCATAAGATCTCATGTAAGATTTTTCAATAGGGAATATATAAAACCCGATGTATCCGCTCTCCGATTACTGTGTGAGTCTGTACTGCTGAAAAAATATGTGAAAAGGAATAAGTTTTCATAAGGACCTAAGTTGGTGATGAAAATATCGAAAAAAACTATTTACTCATAATTGCAATCTATATCGGAGCGAAATCCTGAACAGTCAATCGTTTCGACGAAGCACATAATTCGTTCGTAGATGGCCTAAAAACCGAACTTTTGCAAAATTCATCACATTGAAATAATTCTTAAAACACACTGGATTTTGAGTGTCTCTTTCATGACATTGGGTATTGTTAAATCTCATCAATTGAAACAAAGACCCATAAATTAACTAGAATAATACATTTGGCTGCTGTAGGCGTTCTACCTATAGAACGTTTGACTGGAATTTCAGTGGATTACAAAAAATGTCGAAAAGGAGAGCCACAAAAAAGAGTTACTCTAAATTGATTGATGAAGAATCAGATTCGAATGAAAATGAACAGCATATTTTCATACCTAATCCAGATGACTCTGGCACGGATGTAGATAGTTCGTCAGATGATGAAAATTCTGAATCAGACTTATCTAATGAAGATGATTCTGAATCGGAAATGTATGTACCAAATGTTCCATATCGATCTGTTTTTGATAATTATACAGAAAAACAAAGACTGTTAGAGTCAAATCATACTTTTTTGTGGTGTAAAGGAGAAAAAGTTTACTCCGTAGATTTGACGGATCAATTATTATTGACTGATTCCGTAAAGCAAAAAATATTTTCAATGTCACATGTGGAACTGTTCGAACTCTTTTTCTTTGAAAAAATAAAAAATTATATCATTCAAGCCAGTGAAGAAAATGATTTACAATTATCTACAAAAGAATTCAACACATTTATAGGAATATTATTGTTGTCAACTTACAATATTCGAAAGAACCAAAGAGAGTACTGGGACACCGATCCTCTCGAGAACTGCTCTGCTGTTTCATCAGCGATGGCGCGCAATAGGTTTAGTGAAATAAAATCTAAAATAAAGTATTCAAAACTTTCTGATAAAAATGATAATGATAAAGCTTGGAAAGTTCGTCATATCTTGGACTTATTTAGGACCAGTATTCAACAATTTGGATTTTTTCGACTGCTCTTTCAGTAGATGAAATGATGGTTCGATGTTTTAGTCGCACGTGTCTGAAGCAATATTTGCCTTGTAAATATTTTATCAATTTTCTATCAATACTATCCCATACTTTTTAATTGAGGGTGCATTTATTTAAACAAATTATTTTATTTTACGTTTTGTGTTATCCTTTTTTTTTTTAAACAATTTAATGTTAAACGTAATTATTAAAACATCTAAAATGCAATTACAGTAAAACGTATTCTAGTTTTCTACAACCGTTGGTTTATTCATGGCTTATTTTTGGCTTATTCGTTAACTAAAACCATTAGCCAATTATTAATGTACCAGCGATTTTACTTCGTTTATTTTATTTAAATAAAGCGCAAAAACGCCAGAGATGACAGTATTTGCTGCAAAATCGTTCAAGAAGATTTTCTTTGCCGCAAAAGTACTAGAATGGATAGTTTTCGCCACAAAAGTTCTAAAAAGGATAGTTTTCGTCGGGAAATCAGCTGAGGAGATTTTCTTCATCTCCAAAATGCAGACAGGGGATTTTCTTCGTCTCCAAAATGCAGACAGGGGATTTTCTTCGTACGGGGCGTCGATTTATTGTGGTAAAAATGATACAATGTTGGGATAAATTTATCTGCGTGTGCACTTGGCTCCAGAGTTGTATTACAAATGGTTAATCCACTTCTACATACCCTTTCATAAAGAAAATTGTCTGACTATCATATCTATTTTGACAACTATTTCACTAGTCCTGATTTAGTGATTCACTTGAACAAATGTGGCTTACGATGTACAGGAACTGTCCGCAAAGATAGGGTCAAACGAAAACATAATTTTGAAAAAAAGCACTAAGAGGAACGAACATAGCGAGTTACGATCACAGCAGTGGAATGAATCTTATCAGTGTGATGGACTCAAAAGTAGTTTCCATTCTTTCTACGGCAGCTGGCGTCACTCCTTTGAAGCGAATGGAAAGATATTCAAGGACTGTTGGGAAATGATCGAAATTAGAATTCCCTTGTGTTTTTTTTCGTATAACCAGTACATGAGAGGAGTGTATTTGAACGAATTTCGATGCAAGAAAGCTTCTCCAAGTATAAATTCAAAGATGTGGCCATTCAAAATTTTCTCACTAATTATTGAAATGTCAATAACGAATGCTGTAACGATAAGTAATCTTTGCAGAAAGAATAAAACAGTCATGAAAATGCAAAAAATGTGTAAAGAAGTGAGTAGGAAGTATTTAGAGCATTCGAAAACAAGTGATTTCAAAACTCACAGGCAAGATACTAGAGCAAGAAACTCATGTGTCATCGAAGGATGTAGTGTGAAGACTACTAGATATTGCATTGATTGCATAAAATATTACTGTATCCAACGTTTTTCACTATTACACGCTGGAAGAGCATCGAAATGACTTATCGGTCCTAAAAAAATTCATCAATAAAAAAAACTAAAAAATATAAAAAAAAAATGAAAAAATCATTAAAATATTAAAAAAAATTATTAAAATATAAAAAAAAAAGAAAAAAAAAACTATTTCTCCACTCCAACCTCAAATACGCATGTTTGCATGCGATTTGCGGCTCTCGTGGAGAAAAATACGGTTTCACACTAGTGCGTAAGTGAATCTTTGCCTCGGGAGACTTTTCGGCCTCGCTTCGCTCGGCCTAAAAACGTCTCCCGATGCAAATAATTCACTTCCGCACCCGTATAAAAATGTACTATCTATATTCGTCGACCTCCACGTAGGTGATAGTTGGGCAACGCAACTCCGTTTGCGGCAGACAGGCGATCAATCTGAGGATGTTATATATGATTTATATATTCAGCAATTATGTAGACATATATGAATTTTTTCTCAAAAACAATAAATTTATAAGAAAAATTACCAAGAATAAAAAGTTTTTAGAATTAAGCAAAGATTACACTCGAATTTTTCCAAAAAATTTTGAGCAATTTTGAAAATTTTCAAAAATTGACAATTTGCAAAATTCAAAAAGTGATTCTAAGAACTTTTTCTTCTTTTTGACTTTTTCAAAAAGTTCATACTTTTCAAGTAAAAAATTCATAAATGTTTTGGCAAAAATTCTGTCATTAATGCGCCATTTTGAAAACACCGAGATAAATCGATTTCGGACCCGTATATTATGAAAGCTTAGACATTTATGTCACCAGTTATTGAGGTTCCAAGTGGTTTCCAAAGCAAGAACCATTCAAAAAACCTGATTTTATAAAAAAAAAAATTTGAAAAAACTGTGTTTTTTATTTATTTAAACCATATTTACACATAATAAACAAGTTTTTATCACATTTTTGGGCATACTATTGGAAAGGGAAGATCTTAGGCTTCAAAATAGTGTATCTCTCGATGAAATGATGAATCTATGGGATAAAAATTTTGAACATATAAGTATCTAGAGTAAAGAAAGTCACTTGATAAGTTATAATAGGGAATACATAAGACTCGAAGGGAAAATACAATGTGTACAAAACAAATAATTGTAAGCGAACGAATCGCTATATTTGCAAACGTTCACGTCCATGGGTCGAGCTAGGCATTTCTTATCGGTTTACTGGCATTTTTCCCTTTATTAAACATTTATACTTAAAACCAGTGAATAAACAAATATCAATTTTTGTTATAAGGTTTCGTTTTTTACAGCTTCTTTTTTTATTTTCTGCATTGCTGACCAAAAAGGTAAAATGCAAGACCACGTGGCACGATTAGATGACATTCAGAATGTTCTGAAGATTCTAAGTCTCGTGTACTGGTTTTCCACTGACTAACGTGACGTATCACAGAGGTATGACGAATGAACTCCTGGCTATCCTTTAGCAAGGGTTTTTATACCCGTCTTCAGTCCCCTCCAATCGGTAAAGTTCCGAATTTTCGTTGATTCATCTAGTGGAAGAATTTTCGTTAACTAGATAATTAGTAAGTCATTCTTATAAAAGTGCTCTTTGTAGCTCAAGCTTTACTGCCGTTTGCTCTTTTTCGTTGATCGATTTATTGTCCACATTTGTGTGATTATTGCCTGAGGCTTTTCGCGCCGCACCATAATTCTTATGTATTAAGGGACCGCCAAAGATCTGTCACTGCATGCCCAGGTAATAAAAGAGGACTCACGAGTGCTAGACTCCTTTGTAGACCACCTTTCGGCTTTTAAAGTCCGACCTTACGCATAAATTTTATCATCGCATGTGTGTTTTTTGTTGATCAATTTTACCCATTGTTCCAGGGTATAGCATTATATTCTTGAGGTAGGATGTTTATCTATGCGACTGCGCCACCGCCTATGTGACTTGTCCCCTTCCGCCACTTGATGTCTAGCGGAGTAACGCTTTCCGGTTACCTGCTTTAGCCTTTTTAGATCTTTTGTTGATTACAAGATATTTCGTTTTCATGAAGGTGAACTAAACTGAAGCCTTGATTTTCTTTTAATGGAACCGACATAATTATTGTATACTTTTAAACTTACACTCTGGGCTGACCTGTTTATCGACTTTTGGTACGTCGTGAAAAAGTTCGATTATTCTTCTCTATTTTCTTTTGCAATCCCTTTTTCATGACCTAACAACACTATATTAATAACATTGACTGTTCATTTTTTTTAACAATACTTTAAAATTCTTTTTTAGTTCATTTAATAAATATTTTCAATAAATTGTATTGTATCTTTCTCGTTATTATATGATTTGTTTTTTGTTTAGCGTTAATTATTGTTTCCGAATAAGATTTTGCATCGTTGAGAGTAAATGTAGGTTTCATAAGTTGCTTTATTTAGTCGAGTAGTTCCGTCATTTTCAATCACTATTTTTATCACATTATATTTTATTTGTTATAAGTTGTCTGATTTCTAATGTGCTATGAAATTCCACTTGCCTTGCCCAATGTGTCGTATTGCATATTCGAGGTTGGCGTGAAGTTGATATGCTTTTAATCTTTAGAGGGCCGGAATACGCCTCTAGGCGTAAGGGGTCTGTCTCACCAACATCTTAATTTAGTTTGGCTTTAACTCAGGGACCTTAGACCACATTCCTATAGAAAAATGCGATTTTCAAATTTTTCAAAACCCCGGCCCTTTAAAGGTTAACAAATAAAGATTTATGTAGGTATTAATTTTGTATTATCGATAGCATTTTCAAGAAACTGTGATAACAGTCTTAAGAAAAACAGAACAGAACAGAACCTGTTAATACGTGCAATATTTAACTAAAAGAGCATCGGGTGAGGCTTTAAAACTAGTATTCTTATAAATAGTATATCAAACGTAAAGTCTTTCTTTAACCTGTTTATACTGTGGAAAATAATACTTCCAAAATTCTAAAGTAAATTCTGCGCAAAAATTGCTGGAAATTTTGTAGAATGTCCTGCTGAAATTTATGAATTTTGTTTTTTCAATGCACAAACTTTTCTAGAATCTTTTATTCGATGTTAAAAAAAAATTATAAGAATTTCTTCTTTATTAATATGAATGCCATCGGTAATCAGTCGCAAATTCTCTCGCTCTATTTTACTATTATCAAAAGGTGCTGTAGCGTGTCAAGGCAAGTTTATGCACGACAAGCCCTCTAGTTGCAAAGCATGTCTCTGTGTACGTTGATTTATGTGGGTTCTCGGCTTTTTGTTGTTGTTTTATTTCAATATTTGAAGATGATCTTTAACGCAGAAAAGTTTTATGCATGAAGATCTATTATTTAATGAAATAAGCCCTTTTATTATTGTTGGTACGTGTTTCCTTTTTACGAGTTCGTTCAAGAATCTAGTGTTTTCTTTAGCACCTAGGTTAATAAGAATTTTTCTTCGCCACTGTCAGTTACTATATTATAATCTGTATATATGCCCTGTCTCTCTTTCTCTACTTGCACCATGCCTCAGCGTTCTTGGCGGTTCGTGCAGTCGATGTAAACAATCCATTAGTCCAGTCGGTAACGGAAAAAACTCCAAAATAGGGCAAAATGACATATAGGCAAAATTATTTTTATTTCACTTCGTTTTAACCTCCTAATTAAGTTTCTGATTACCCGCTCTTTTTAAAAAGTTCAGTACACACTATGCCGTTTCAAAATCAAGAATTGTCGGTATAGTAGAGATTAAGATAGGTATCCTCTTAAGTACTGACATAATTTAAGCTATTTAAACATTATTAGAATCCAAATACTGCTCTTTATCTTTACTATTACTTCATTAAAAATTGTAACGTTCAGCTGGGAATCAGGGCTGGCGTACTAATATAACACTGGTTATATACAAAAAGAATAAATCGACGCCCCGTACGAAGAAAATCTCCTGTCTGCATTTTGGCGACGAAGAAAATCTCCTCAGTTGATTTCCCGACGAAAACTATCCTTTTTAGAACTTTTGCGGAGAAAAATATCCTTTCTTGCATTTTTGCGGCAAAAACTAGCCTGTCTTGTCTCTGGCGTTTTTGCGCTTTATTGAAATAAAATAAACGAAGTAAAATCGCTGGTATACTAATAATTGGCTAATGGTTTTAGTTAACGAATAAGCCAAAAATAAGCCATGAATAAACCAACGTTTAACATTAAATTGTATACAAAAAGGATAACACAAAACGTAAAATAAAATAATTTGTTTAAATAAATGCACCCTCGATTAAAAAGTATGGGATAGTAGTGGTAGAAAATTATTTTATAAGATTGTAGGAGATCTTTTTCGTCGGAAACATCAGCGAGGGGATTATTTTCGTCGCAATAGTGTAGAATGATATCTTTTTCGTCAGAAAAATCAGCGAGGGGATTATATTCGGCGCAAATTTTGGAAGGGATTTTCTTCGCCGCAAAACTGAAAAGAGATTTTCTTCGTAGGAGGAGTCGAAATAAGCATATTTATTTACGTTTCAAGATTTTACACGAAAATGCCCGTAGCCGATACGGGACTTAAGGGCGCCAGTCGCGAATATTTCGGAGTCACGACACTCCGATCCTAACCACGAGCACACACGCACAAACACGGCACGACGTCGTCAGTATGGGGGAAAACAGAAGGAGACATCCGCACCCTGGAGCCGCTCTCGTGGTCGCTCGCTATTCCACACGTCCTTCGTTTTCGGCTGCCTCACACGGAATGCCCTTCCTGCACTCCAGAGGCGCGCGCTCCGCCGATCTTCTCGCAGAGCCGCCCAGTTCGTCCGCTCGCAGCGCTGACGTTGATCTTCGCGAGCGCCAGTATTGTATATTTCGGGGAGTCAGCTGTGGCCTCGAAGGAGCTGTCCACGTCAGCCTCGCCTCCTGCAGATTTCGTCCGAAAGAGATAGTGACAACCCGTGTACAGGGCCAATATGGGAGATCCGGACACATATTTGCAGTTGACTCCTTAGGTATTTCTCCTGAAGTTCCGCTGCATTAGCCTGTTAGATGATAGGTGTACTTGTTGTCTTTTTAGAGTACGAAGTCTTTCTGTCTCCGCAGCAGAACAGCAACAGCATCAGGAAATACTCCGGGAGCCCGTAATATGCTTTGGAAAAGGCCATTAATATTCAGCTGGCTGATTTCATGTGTTCAAATGTAGGTCAACCTAACCTCTCGTTGTTATGGTATTGTTATCCTTCTCCTTGTTATTAATCTGCTGTTCACCTTATGTTGGCCCTTATTGGTGTTTATCTCCCTCATTTAGGTTCCTACTTCTTGGATGAATTCCCTTATTGAATGCTGCAGCCAATGGACATATATACAGTTTTCTTCTTGGGTTCCTCGTCAGACTCCTTCGCATCTTCTTCCAGTGCTGCGAGATACTTTAGTGGGGAGTGCGGGTGGGATTCTGTGAGGGTTTTAGGCTCGTGTTTTAAGGGTGTAGGGAAAGTGTCGTATATTGCGCATGTGTTCAGCCTTTATTCGGGTAGGTAGGTTAGCTATACTGGAGAGCTCTCCACGGTTTACGCTCCTACTCTACGGACTCCGTATGAGGGCTTTCCTATGACTTTGACAGCTAGGCAGGTTCTATACGGGTAGCTTGTCTGCCCCGTTACATTCCCCCCCCCCCCCCCCCCGCCAAACCGAAGTTACGGTTTCACCTAACTTCGTTTCTGGAACAAAATCACCCTAATCTAAGCTAACCACCTACCTCGCGCTGAAATAACCGGTGTTGTCTCGTTCGGTTTGAGTGTAGTTGTTTGTGTTGTTTGTTTCTTCTTCTCTTATGTGTTGTGCCTTTTACTTGAGGGGTCATCCTTCTAGTGGCTAGTGTAAATCTGTGTTTTGTGTAGGCGGCGTAGTCTATCGGGTGTACTGGTCGCTTTTATGTTTTTACTTTTCTTTTACACTTATTCTTTACATATATATTACAAATTATTCATTTTTAAGTTTATTACAGAGTTTCTTAATATTAATCTGGGGATCAGATACCTTACCTCCTGTTTCTCTCCTTTGCTTGGACTTATTGATTTTTCCTAAAATAAATTGCATTTATCACTTAAATGAAATTTTCTGGTCAGTTACTATTACACTTAAAATTAAATTTATCTCTAAAATTGAATTTTCTTTGCCAGAAATTATATTCTCTATATATCTTGCACATTTTTATGGTTAATTAGGAGTTGATTGGGGGGTAGCATCTACTTAACTCATTGTTACATTTACTTATTTTATTTTAGAGTATTATATACATAGTGAGGAATCAACACATAAACTAAAAAAAAATTCTGATACTGGTTCTGAACCAGCAAAAGGGGTTATATTTACTTTATGGGGAATAGCCAATAAATTTGGAGGAAAAGAAAAAAAAATAAAATTAGCCGTTTACCTACACTAGTCCCTCTTTCCTTTCGACCCTCTCCATTTTGGCTTGCATTTGGGGCAAGTGGCTTCGGTGAAACCGTTTTCCCCACAACTCCGGCAAAACCTCCGGTTCGCATACGGGCAACGGCTCTAGCTGTGACCCGCGCCGCCGTAATTCCAGCACCCCGGATGTCGTGTCCCCGCCTCTGGAGACGGGGTGCGGTCCTCGAAAGGCCGCCGGATTCCACCTTTCGGTGGGACTAACTGTCCCGGTGGCAAAATGATGTTCAACAACATCAGGGACAGTGGTTTCGCTCCCAGCGCAGACACAGCCTTTGCCGCGTCCGCAGCTCCCCTTTCAGTCGTCGGAGTGTGGGGTGCCTCCTCTTCTCCCTTCTTGGGGGGGCCTGTATAGTGGGGTTTGGGGACAATGGGCATCACCTCGGGGATCGGCGAAAGAGTCCCTCTTCATCATTCTCCCGAGGATGTCCCTGGAGACATCCTAACTTTCTAGGGCGACCTCGGCCTCGTGGTCTCCCACGAGCTCCGCCTTGGTATCCTCCAAGGGAGGGTTCCTTTTCTCCTCCCTTGGGAGGTCGTCCTCTTCTTCTCCGCTGCTCTCCACTTGTTCCTGGGGCAGCACTTCCATCGTGATGTATCTCGGGATCTATATCGCCGGCCTGGGCTGTTCCTCCCACGGAAACTCTCCCATCGGAACCACCGCTGGAATGGGGTGGCGCCTGTACCATCGGGTCCTCCTCTGGCTTCCTGGTTTCCACATCTTTGCTAGGGATTGATTCAGTAAGTGCCTTCTTTGGAGGGATATACCGTTTCAGATCGTTGACAAATACTTTGATCTGCTTTTTACTATCAACGTCTTCCGCTATGTATATATTGGGTGAAACTACATTTACTACAAGACATGGGCCTATAAACTTAGCTGCTTGTTTGACTGAAAACTTATTTTCTGCTGAAGACAAGACGTAGTTCCGTCGACTTACCAAATCGTCCACTTTAAACAAGACTTCTCTACGATTTTTATTATAATATTTGGCTTGTCGAGTGGACGCCTCGTCTATTTGTCTCTTAACCAAATCGTGTAGTGCCGGCAAACGCGTGACTCTATCTATCCATATTTCTGTAGAGGGAAAGGAAATCGGAATTTGTTCCTCTAGATGTTTACGTAATAGTATGGAAGGAGTAGGATTTCGGCCCAAATTCATAAATGCTGGGGAAACTTTAGTTGATGTATGTACTGCGGTGTTCAGGGCAAAACGGAACTCATTTAAATGGACATTCCATTCCTGATGATCTTCCGTTAGAAAACTATTTATCAACGGCCTAAGGTTCCGATTAACACGCTCAACTGGGTTACCTTGGGGAAAATATGGGGCCGTCGTTGTCTGTTTAATCCCGTGAATTTTTAATCTTTCTGTAACAAATTTATTTGAAAACTCGGTGCCGTTATCTGTCCAGAACACTTTAGGACATCCCCAGCGATTAATGACTAATTCTTCGAATGCTCCTAAAACTGTTTTAGCATTTACCTTCTTTAAGGGTTTTATTTCAACGTACCGCGTAAACAGATCCTCAAATACAATTAAATACTTATAACCATTTTTAGAAGCTGGTTTTGGGACCATAATATCCGCTCCTACTACAACCCATGGTCCTTCTATATTTCTTTCTTGCATTAATCCAGTGGGTTGGAATTGGGAGCCTTTATGTGCTTGACACTCTTAACATGCCCTTACATAACACTTGACATCGTAATGATATCCTGGCTAATAATAATAGGTTGTTAAACGTGCAAACGTCTTTTCTACGCCTACATGTCCAGCTTGGGGAGTGTTGTGGGCTTCGAAAATAGCTTGTTCTCGATTTGGGGTGAGAAGTACTAATTTCCACGCCTCCAAATCGGGTACTAACGGATCCAAAATTTTACTGGGTTTATGTGCATATAACTTATCATCTCTTATTTGTAAATCCGGGTATTTGTGAGGAAATTTACGCACAGCTTCTAATTTTCGCTGGTACCACGGATCTGAAACCTCAGCTTGATTAATGGCCAGTAACTCAGGATAACCTTCCCAAGCTCGGGACAACGCGTCAGGGACTTTATGCAATGCACCTTTTCGATGTACGAAGTTAATGTCCAACATTTGTAATTTGGTGTTCCATCGGGCTAGTCGGCCAGTAGGATCTTTAAGGTTATTTGACCATAGAAGGCTATGATGATCTGTCACGACGGTTACCGGTGCTCCTTGTAGATAACATTTTAGCCTTTCGGCTGCCCACAATACTGCCAAACACTCCTTCTCAGTAGTTGTGTAGTTTCGTTCAGCTTTCCTAAGTGTTCTACTCACGAAGTAAATTGGATGCTCTTCTCCATCAAACTCTTAAATCAGAACGCCTGCTACGGCATAATCACTCGCATCCGTTTGTAAAGTGAACGGGGCGGACATGTCTAGTCAGGCGAGTATTGAAGCTCGGGTGAGGGACAATTTCAAATTTTCGAAGGCTTTCTGCTGTTCCTCATGCCAATACCATCTAATATCTTTTCTCATAAGCTTTGTGAGTGGTATTTTATATTCAGCTAACTTCGGAATAAAACGGGAGTACCATCCGATCATACCTAGAAATCTACGAAGTTGCTTTAGATTGGCAGGAGGGGGATATCCGAGAATTGGTTTGATCTTGTCGTCGTCAGTATTTAATCCTTCTTCATTTACGACATACCCTAGGTACTTAACCTCAGCACAACAAAAGTCTGATTTTTCTCATTTATCTGTAGGTTCGCTTCTTTAAGGGCCATTAAGACTTTACGGAGCCAATACATGTGTTCTTCGAACGTGGCAGCCACTATGATTATATCGTCAAGATACGAAAATACATGTGGAGCCCACTCTGGACGAATAACTCTATCCATTAACTCCTGGAAAGTTGCGGGAGCATTAATTAAACCGTATGGCATAGGCACAAATCGGAAAAGTCCACGTCCGGGAACACAGAAGGTCGTTATGTCTTGGCTATTTTAATTTAAAAGTATTTGATTACATGCAACACTTAGGTCTAATTTACTTTTTTTTTTTTTTTTTTTTTTTATTTGAGAATCTCATACAGCCCTTGGGGCCTAGTTCTACCTGCTGACTCTTTTTGTTATTGCCTACTACCGAGCGGGGGGAGGACACTGCTCTGACCCCCCAGCTTAGGTGTGATGATCTCCTTCCGTCCCTAATCCCACTCCACATTCGCCCAGGGTTATGCCTGTGGAACGGGGAAAACCTGTGGCCAAACCTATAACTAGGGTAAATGCCAATTAGGAAAACCCGTTTCGGAGTAAGTCGGTATATTGAGAATGCTCAAATTAGATGCCCAAGTCACATTTCGTAGGCCTGAGCACCGAATTTGTCATTCTCATACCTCCCGCTCACTTTGTTGAGTGTGGAGAAAAACACCTAAGAGATCGAGGAAGCCTCGCAACTTCCAGCGCGGTCACCCATTGAAGTAGTGTCCACACCGAAAGTTGCTTAACTTTCCCGAACGCCCGAGATGCATCTCCACCACTCAATCAAAGCGTCGGTAGGTCTAATTTACTTATAAAATGTGCAAATCGGACATTATCGAGAATATCGTCTGCATGCCTCATGGGATATGCGATCCTTTTAGTGGGTCTATTTACGTCCCTGTAATCTATAAAAAAAAACGGAATTTTCCATTTGGCTTTGGTACAATTACTGGATTACTGCACCACGGGCTGTCTGACGGTTCAATAATACCTTCTGCTAACATCCGATCCACTTCGGCGTTTGCTGCCTCTAACATTTTAGGAGAAAATCTTCTGGGTCTTTGGCGAATCGGTTTGTGACCCTGCACATCAATTGAATGTGTCGTTAAATTGGTCACGCCCAACTTATCTGGTACTGGTGGGATCAACTCATCCAGTAGCCGTGATACTTGTTGTTTTTGTTTGCTCGTTGCGATCGATAATCCTCCTAACCTGGCTACAGCCGGAAAACTGGTTGGATCTTGCCCATACGGGAAGAAGGAATGTGGGATACCCCTATTTGTCCACCATTTGTTTTCCGCTGCATCTATTTTCATCCCAAATGTTTTAACAAAATCTATTCCTAACATACAATCATATAACAGATCATCGATGACTCTAAATGGTACCGTTTTCCACACATTATCTATGGATAAGGTGACATAGAATTCCTTGAACATCGACATTTGAACCATCGGCTACTTGTATACATGTATTTCTCGATGTGATCTTTTGTCGAAATTCTCGTCCGATTCCATTGCCTATAAACGAATGCACTGCTCCGGTGTCAAGTAAACCAATCAGTCTTCTCCCATTGAGCTCTATGGTGAGAAAATACCTGGATTCAAAGCTTAGTGACATACACTGTGTGGAACCCAATCCATGGTTGGGGCCCTTAACTTCTGTTTTTCCTTCCGTGGTCGATTTCTCGAAACTTTTGACTTCTTGGCTAATTACACTTTTAGACTTATTTTCTGACTTATACTCTATATTTACATCTTTACAATATTTCCTGCCTATACTATTTTTACTTGATGTTGGAGAGGTTACCACCTAATATGGTTATCTCTACCTCTATATTTGAAGAGGAAGAAACCATAGGGTCGACAAAATTCCTCAGACTCCTGCCCGTTCTTAATCTGTGTAGTTTCTCTGTTACCGGAGCATCGGCCCTTTTTACTCCGGCTGCGGTGCGCTTCCCCGCAACTTAGACAAACACGGTTGGCACTTGCTAATGGTGATGTTAGGTATGCCACAACCAAGACAACTAATGCCCTTTGGACATTCCTCTCTCTAATGATCCAGTTGACCACATCGGAAGCACGGTTCGTACCGTTTTCGTCGTTGTATTGCCTCTTCTTGCGCGTTTGCTCCGGTGGTGCTAGGCTTTGGGGTTCCTGTTTCTTGATTATTGTTGGGGACTTGTTGTGGTTGGGCTTTCTGGGTGCCGCTACTAGTAGTCCTATTATTTCGATTCCCTTGTGGTTTCTTCTGGCTATTCGCGGGAGTCGGTTTCTTCACTTTATTGTTCTCGGATACAGGGGCCACAATGGGATTGTCTATGGATTGTGTAGTATTGACTTCGTCTTCGGACACCATTGCCGCTATTCTGGGAGGTTGCTTGTTCTTTTGGGGAACATAGACTGCGTCTGGAAATAACCATTTTTTGGGACTTGGAGGTGGCCGATACGCTTTTACCTGTAGTCTGCGGGCATCTTCTTTCTTTCCCAGTCGTTGTAATTCTTGGAAAGAGATAAATTGTTCCCGGTTGAGTCCAATTGCTCCGTCAGACTCATTTCTGGTTTTCGTTGGTCTAAAAGTGATCGAAACTTTAAAATAAAAGTGGATATATCCTCCGTCGGTCCCTGGGTACGAGCCTCTATCGCCTGCATTAAACTTTCTTGGCTATTCTCCACCCCAAGCTGCAATCTAAATGCTGCCTCCAACTCCCCGAAAGTAGTGCAAAACCGATGCTCTCGACGATACCAATTCCACGTTTCATCATCAATGACGGCTGTTAGAGCTTTTGCAACCTCTGTGATGGAGAGTTGATTAGCAATGACGCATTCTCTTAAATTTTGAATAAACGTTTACGGCTATGCCTTTTTATTTCCCCGGAAATCGAATAACCCAATAACCCAATAATCCAATTCTTAAGGATTTCGTTTACTCTCTTCTCCCTGGCCATTAATGAGCTATCTAAATTACCAGATTGATTGCAATATACTTGAGAATGGGGAAAAACGTCCGGTGGGGGTATGGAATCATTGCGGGGTATCTGAGAAGAACACGTAGGGGTTTGTTGTGGATAACCATGATTTTGGGGTAATTCGGGTATTCTTTGCCTATAATCGGGAACTGAGTAGTTTTCATAATTATTCGCGGCTCTAGGTAAATTGTGGGGATTGGCAGAACTTGGTACATTGCTCGAAACAGAATGGCCATACACTTTTGGATATGTACACGACGAAGTCGAGGGTACGGTCGGCACGGTTCTTTCCGTTGGTACACGCAAAATACTGGGCCTGTACTGGGGTGCGGTTGTTGTCATCTGCGTTAAAGCTAGACCTACAGTAGACGTGGACACGGGTGGTATTCTCTCTCGAACGACCTCATTGACTTCTCCTAGGCCACTAATTCGATTGCTGGGGTGCGTGCTTGCCAATCCACGGTAAGATGTTTTATTCAACCTGAGTCTCTCTTGGTCCAGCGATAAGAATTGTGTGACCTCTCCTGGCTGTCCCGGCGCCACCTCTGCGGAATAAATGGAAGCCGTTAAATCAAGCGCGCTGTTCGCGCTCTGCTCTAATCTACTCATTGGGAACCTCGTGGACTGAGCTTGAGGTGTCATGTTATCAGGCTGTAAAGGCGGTACGATACTTACTCGCCTCGCCTTCAGTGCCATTTCGTTGACTCTGATCCTCATTTACTCTCATTTCGACATGTGAGGTGAACGTAGGGGACGGCGCGCACAGAGATTGGGTCTTGGAAGGGTCCCATAGTCTGGCCTGTATTTAATTTTGGCATGGGTAAATTGGTAGTTTGGTTCGAATCACCTGCGGCGGAAGCTCCTGCTTCTATGGGACCAGGCTGCGATCGAAAATTCTAAATTCCGTTGCCAATCTATTTGTTCATTCCAAGGTGCCGCGTTAGACCCATAATATCGTCGCATCTCGCTGCGCTCCAACCTCTCCTGTAGGATGTCAAAGAAAACCAGTTCCTGGGACATGGAGAAATATGGTTTACAGATGGATCCAAGTCAGAGAAAGGAACTAGTTTCGTCATTTATGGACCAGGCGGAAAAAACAATTATAACTGCAGGCTCAATAGTTTTAACATAGTCCTTCAGGCCGAAATGGCTGTAATAAGAGCATGTGCGGATAATCTAGTGAGGAGGGGTGTAAAGGGATGTACAAAGAAGGGGCCCGAACCCTTATAGGCCTATTAACAGGACATTGTAGCCTCCGTTGTTATACACACAAAACAAAGGGAACAAGTAACCTATGTAGGTGGTACCAGGAAGAGGAAGAAACCCCAAAACATTTCTTCTGCGAGTGTCCTATCCTCACGGGTGCTTGCGTGAAATGGCTCGGAACAGGGGTTTTGGACTCGCAGCAATTCAGCAAAGTGGGGACAAACAACCTACTGGCTTACTCCAAAGCCTTAGGGATGAACCACTTTTTTGCGGAATAGCTAGGGGGATAGGGATACAATGGCGAAAGATAAGTGTCCCTGAGTTATACCCGGGCAATCTAATAATAATAATAATAACAATAATATTTTTTTTTTTTTTTTTTTTTTTTTTTTTTTTTTTTTTTTTTTTTTTTTTTTTTATAAGGAGGGAGGAAATCTCTTGAATGAGACCTCAGGGGACCGGTCCCCTGGTGTGTGGGACTCTCCAGCACAGAAGGTGCTGGCCTACCCACTAAAACCTCGCCCCCCTTGACGCATGCCCGCCCGCTGCTCCCCGCAGTTATCTACAGGTCGGAGCAGGCGGGAGTGCGTCGAGGAGACCTCGTTCCTGGCTTGGAAACCCCCTCCCCGGAAGCCGCCGTTAGGCATTACTTCGGGGAGGGGACCAGGTTGTTTGCCACGGGGCACTCTCCGGAGCAGATATCCTCAAATAACTAGGGGAGGTCCGCCTTCTTCTGATGGAGGATGCCCTCCGCGAATTTGGCGACCCTCCCCCAGTTTTCCTCAGAAGAGAGCATCAGGGGGACGATGCCTTCAGGTGTTACCCCTCCAGCCTCGCCCCCCAGTTCTGCCCTCTCCAACATCCATCGCACACACACGAAGAAAGTGTGATGGGCATCATCTTTCGCGGACCCGCAGTATAAGCAACTGGGGTCCGCGACTTTGCCCATCCTATGCAGGTACGCGCGGAAGTACCCATGACCGGTTAACATCTGGGTAAGGTAATAACTAACCTCCCCATGATGCCGCCCGGTCCATGGGGCCACCTGACTTATTAGTCTGGCGGTCCACCTTCCGCGCGTATCCTGCGCCCACCGATCCTGCCAGCAGGCGAGGGATTGCTCCCTAGCCCGCTTCTTTACTTCGACGTGCCCCTTCATTTGGTGGACGATCTTCCGCTCTCGGGCCAGGTGGTCGATAGGTATTACCCCAGCGACCACTAGTGAAGCCGCCTCCGAGACCGTGCGATACGAGCATGCTACACGAAGGGCACATCTCCTTTGTACCGCCGCCATGCGCTTGCGGTACATTTCGTACCGAAGCGCGTCGGCCCAAACTTCAGCACCGTAAAGCATGACGGACTCAGCGGCGCGTAGTAGCAGCCGCCTGATGCATGGCCGTGGTCCACCCAAGTTGGTCATAACCCTGCAAAGGGAAGCCACCACCACAGCCGCCTTGTCCGCCGACCTCCGAATATGTTCTCCAAAGGTGAGCTTCGCATCTAGCATCACCCCTAGATACTTCACGCATGCTTTGGTCTGAACCGACACTTCACCTATACTTAGCTGCTGCACTCGGGGGATGCGCTTCTTCGTGAGGAGCACAATCTCGGTTTTGGCCTCAGCTAGCTCCAGCCCATGGTCGCTCATCCAATAGCGAATTCTACGCATGGTCTGGTCGAGTCGTGTCTGCGCCAGCGTCATATTGCGAGCAATAATAACAGCCGCCGCGTCATCCGCGTACCCGACCAGCAAGCAGCCTTCCGGCATTTCCAGTCGAAAGATCCCATCGTAGGAGGCGTTCCATAGGTCGGATCCTAAGACGGAGCCTTGGGCCGCACCAGACGTTAGCTCCTTCCGCTTGGAGCCCTCCGTCGTGTCGTACGTTATGAATCGGTCCTTCAGATAGTCCCTGATGATCCGAATTAGATACACAGGAACATCGAAGTCCCTCTCCAGTGCCCCCAGCACGTCTGTCCACCTTACCGAGTTAAAGGCGTTTTTGACATCAAGTGTCACCAGGAGGCAAACGGGTCGGGAGAAGTGATTTCCCCGCTCCGTAGACCTGGCCGCCTCTACTACCTCCTGGATGGCGTTGATGGTAGATCTCCCTCTCCGGAAGCCGTACTGCCTCTCAGAGAGGTCTCCAGCTGCCAGTATCGCCGCCTGGATGCGGGATCTTAGAAGCTTCTCCAGGAGCTTCCCGGCAGTGTCCAGCATGCATAGGGGCCTATACGCCGACGGAGCATTAATTGGTCCCTTGCCCTTGCTTATCAGCACAAGTCTCGCCTCCTTCCAGCGTGAATAAAATATTCCCGCCTGAAGGCACGAGTTGTACATGCTAAGCAAGAGCTCAGGATGGCTCTTTGCCACCGCTTTCAGTATTTCCGCTGGAAGCCCGTCAGGCCCCGGCGCCTTGTTGTTCTTAAGGGAACGCGCTGCGCGTTGTAGTTCCGCCCTTGTGAAGGGCGGTGCCTCGAGGCCCTCAAGAGCCAGGGGCTCATCCCGTCGTTTGGGATGAGTGGGGAACAGAGCATGGACTATTCCGTCCATTACCTCCGCGCTCATGGGCTCGCTCTTACCGAACGCACCCAATTTGCGGGTGATAATTTTATACCCTAACCCCCAAGGATCGTTGTTCAGATCCTCCCCTAGCTTCTTCCAGCAATATCTCTTACTCGCTTTGATGGCTCGCTTCAGAGCTCTTTTCGCCATTAGATATTCGGCGATCCTGAGAGCGGCTTCGCGGTCGCGCCTCTGGGCCCGCTGGGCCACTCGGCGCAGCTGCAGGCATCCCCGCCTCAGCTCCGCGATCTCGTCCGTCCACCAATAAGCAGGGCGGCGCACACTTCTCGAAGATCTCCTCGGTATTGCTTCCTGGCAGGCTTGGCGGATTATACCCATTGTGGTATCAATCACCGCTTCAGCCCGTTCGGAAAGCGACCCATTTCTAGGCACTTCAACCAGGGATTGCTGACCACGTTCAAGCGCCTGGGAGAACTTCTCGTGATCCATCTTCGCCACGACCCATCTGGCTGGGCGACGTTCGGCCGCCACCCTGACCGGCACGACATCACGAACGTGGAACGTGATATACTGATGATCGCTGGCTGTATAGTCCTCGATCACCCGCCAATCCCGCACACGTGCGGCCAGACGTTCCGTCGCAAAGGATACATCGGGGATGGTCTCCCTATAGCCAGGTCTCCTGAAGGTCGACGTGGAGCCAGTGTTTAAAACAACCAGCCCCAGCCTAGACGCCAAGTCCATTAGTCGCCTTCCCCTGGAGTCTGGCAAGGGTTCACCCCATTCGAGAGCTTTGCTGTTAAAATCCCCGGCTACTATCAGCTCCCCCTCCACGTCTCTGAACGCATCCTCGAGAGCATCCAATTTGGATTGGAAGCCCTCGATGGCCTCGTTCGGAGTGAGGTAGCAGCTTACATAAGTAACGCCACCACACCCGACCCAAACGTAGCCGCGGCCAGAGCCGTGACACGTAACCCGAAATCGACGTGGGTTGAAAACCCAGACAGCCGCGGTACCGAGGTGATCCCGATACCACACCCCTGCATCGCCATCTCGATATTGTTCGCTGACAAGAACAATGTCAGCGTCCTTCTCGAGGCAGATCTGCGTGAGTAGGTCGTGCGCCGTCCTACTCCTATTCAGGTTCGCCTGCAGGACCTTAGCCATTTTGGCGAGACCTCGCTAGGGCCTCTCTGAATGTCCCACAGGCCCCAGAGCCAGCGACATGGTTCAACGCCGCCGGGTTGGTCTCCGGGCAGATGAAGCACCTAGGCTCGAACTTGCAGTCGGCTGCCCTGTGCCCCGTCCGCCCGCACTGGAAGCAGGCACTGCCCCGATCGGGGCCCCCACAGCTCCGCCCACGGTGCCCATAGCCGAGACACTTAAAGCAGCGCTCAACCTGGGCCCTGAGCCTGAGGCGGCAGTAGACCCATCCAATCGGGACCCTACCAACCTCCAGCAGCCTGCTACCGGCCTCCTCAGCGAGGGCCACGAGAGCCAGTCTTTTTCCGACCTTGTTCGCTCCCGTGAGCCGTACGTCTAGAGGGCCGGTGTAGTCCTGCAATGCTCCGAGGACGGCCTCCCTAATCTCATCGACCGTGGCGCAGCCGTCCACGTCCCTGACCTCCAAGGTCATCTTAGGTGTCAGAGAGCGGACCTCCGCGCCCCGCCCGACGGCCCGCCTCAGAGCATTGGCGAAACCCTCCTTACTCTCTGCCGAAGCCTTCTGTAATTCTATTAGAACTTCCCCGCTTTGTGTGCGGCGGATGTCCTTAATTCCTAGGCCATGCTGAGAGGGATTAACCTGGCGGCGGATCCCTCCGAGGATCTCCGCGTAAGTCCTCCCCTCAGCCGGCCTGAGGATAATCGCCTCCGGCCTGGCCTTTTTACGTTTTTTCGGAGGCGGATTCTCCGATTCCGTCTTCTTCGTCTCCTTCTTCTTTTTCTTTCCCTCCTTCTTCTCCTGTCGCGTGGGAACTGTTGTCCAGTCTACAGCTGACTGCGTATCCGCCCGCTGAGTCTCTGCCTTATTTTTGGCATCTTCTTTGGGTTTCTTCGTTGGCCTCCCTTCAGCCGTATCAGTCGGCGGCGTGGAGGGTTGTCTTTTTTGAGGCTCACTGGTCTTCCGTGCATCCGGTGTTAGCATCCGCCGTACCGAAAGCTTTTTTCGCCCTATCAATTCTTCAAATTGCCCCTGTAAGACGGGTAATCCGTTTTTTATAGTGTTGTTCACGTTCTTTTGCTTCTTCATTGATTCTATCATTTCCTTGAGGAGTTTTTTGATAGAATCAATGATCTTTGACTCTGCGTCCTTTTCCGTTCTTGCAGCACCCTGTGATGTAGATGGGTGCGCTACTATCTCGTCTGCCGCACCCTGTGATGTAGATGGCTGCGCTACCATCTCGTCTGCCGTAGCGCTGCCATAGCTACTAGCGCTCGCAATGCTTGATGCGCTTGTAGTTCTGATGCGCACTAACGGGACCTTTAAGGTTCTGCTCTCCAGGCTACCTACCTCTGCTGCTCGCTCTTCTTTGTTCTGATTACGATCCATCCTGTGAAAATAAATTTTCGTCCCCCCATGTGGCCGGCCTCCAGGACCCCTCAACGACGGGCTCGCCAGAGCATCTCCCCAACACATGCCTGTAGGAGACCCTCTGGCTTGGACCATCATAAGGGGATATAGCACACCCTCACGCGCTAGCCCACCTCCACTCCCTCGAGCTTCCCACCCGAACAAAAGGTGTTCTGCTCTCTGGGGAGCTTCCGGCAGACATCACGCGTCAGAGCGCACTCGCCATTGTCGATTGACCCGCGGTGGCTAGCCGCAAAGCCGCCCGTCTTGCCGCCAGCGGGAGCCGAAGATGGTTCGGGTCGCCCAAGCGCGCAATTGGAAGCTAGTCTCCCCACCCAGGATCTCCTTTTGGCAGCTCACAGGCCCGCACCGCACGGCTAACACGGTGGACCGTCTTTAGCTCGGGTTCGTTTCGTCCCACTATCTTTGTGTTCGGTGGGCTTCATGCTCTATAGCTCCACGTAAAGAATGATGACCACCTTCCAGGAGATACCCGTTTATAGGGCCCCTAGATGGCTCGCCTCCGTCTGCCTCTATCTATCCGGTCTGAGTCCGTTTATAGGACCCACGGTTCCGGCTTCGGCTAGCGTGCAGTTCGCCCTTGGAATCCCAGAGGATCATCCGGCCGCTGCAGTCTGCTCCTCGCTCCGTGCACATGAGTCATTCAGCTTCCCTTGCACTGCAAACAGTGATCGAAGGTGACCACGAGCCCCCTTTACCCGATCGACAAGAAGTCGAGAAGGAACGGACAAGCGATAAGAGTACCCTTTTGTTGGCGCCACCGCCCGACGAGAAGGGTTTAACCCGCCACCCAGAGCCTCCGTCAGCCGCCTCTGTTTTAGCGCTGCTGCTAAGAGCATTGACGCGACAGTAGACGTTGCCCAGCGGCCACGGCATGGACGTGGAGGTTGAAGATTTACCCGTGCCTTGGGCACAGGCTGAGACCGCTAATAATAATAAAAATAATAATAATATTAATAATAATAATAATAAGGTAATGCGCAGTCTTGTTGCCTAGTAACTTCGTTACTAGGTAAAAAACTATTTGCTAATACTTGCTCATCATCTCCAATATCTAATCAGCATTGAGTTTGCTTTCGTGTAAATTTCTGTTGATGCGTTTTTGCTTCTTTTGTATGCTTCTTTTTGAAAGTTGTTCATTCTCCTTGGGCAAGTTAGCCCTACTGCACAGGTTACTCTGTAGTGTGGGAAAATGTCTTTCTGTTCTTTACTTGATATGCATTTACAAGATGATGTGAATATAATTCCATCTAAATCAATAATATCTAAATTTTTGTTTTGTTTAGAAATTGGCTGCATAGAGTTAGTAAATGACTGAATGCCTCTTGTTCCTCTGTCAAAGTAAAGATACACTTTGTTGTTTCCTAAATAGTTAATATCACCATATGACATTCTTATTTCATTTGGTTTTGTTAATTTGTTACCTGGAGGATTCGGGCTGGCTTTGGTAATATTTTATTTGTATTTGAATCAGCTTTATTGTCTATTTTTGTAAATAACTCTTCTATTGTATGATTCAATTTATTAACACTTGCTAAATTATATGTACTTGCTATATTTTCATCACTCTTTAGAATTATTGTTGCTTTTACGAAATGTATGTGTTTGATTTTGTTAATGCATGGATAGTCACATAGAATACATTTTTCTTTGTTTGTTGTTGTTTTAACATTTGCATGAACTTCTTCAAGATTATTTATTATAATTTCTGCTATATTAGTTACTGTGATGATAAAGTTTGTATTTTTCTTGTCCATTTTTTTCTAGTTGTAGATCGACATTCGCCTGTGAGTTCTCTTGTAATGTTGATTGCAATTTCCCTTTGCACATATATACGTTCTTATGTCATGTATTAATTTTGTTTTGTTATTCAAATCTTCATGGACTTCCAATGTAAGATCCGAAATGTGCTTCTCATTTAGTAGTGAAAAATATTTTACTATTAGGGAATATGCAATTTTTTTGTCTTTAATTTGCAGTGATAATAAATGATTAATTTTTTGACAATCTATTTTGTTGTCCATTATGAGTTATCTTTTATCCATTGTTTGATTCTCTTTTTAATGCTGTTTTTATTTAACCAGTTTTTGATATCGTTCGAAAGATAGTGAAGGTAATTACTGCTCTAATATAGCTATTTTTTATGCTTATGCTTCTGTATCTTTTTGGCAATTGGATGCTTCTATTTCTCGTTGTGTTGGGTGAATCTAAGTATTTGTTTTGTAGCTCGTTGAAGTAGTATGATACTGCTTCTAGTGTGAATGCTTGATCTAAATTCAAAAAATTGTTTAGAATAATCTTGTTTTTGTTTATTAGTTTTATAATCTTATTTTGCAAGTTTTGTAAGTAACTTAGGCTTCCTGCATAGGCTCCTCTCCATGCAATGATTCCATAAGTTGATATACTGTGAAAAAGGGAATAATAGATTATTCTCAGTGTATCAGTAGGCATAATCTTAGCTAATTTGTAAAAAGTAAAAGTTAGATACTTGGTTTTGTTATAGATACTTATGATTTTCAACTCTGTTTATTTTTGTATTATTGATTTTTATGTTTAGGTTCTTTGGTGTACTGTTGATATTGTTGCCAAATTCTATGTATACTGTTTTATCTATGTATACAGTGTTTTTATCTATGTATACAGTGTCGAAAGCTTTTACAAGATCCAGAAAGGTTACAGCATTAGGATTACTTTTATCTAAATGGTTGTAAATTATGTTGGAAATATATGTTAGCGCATCTTTTGTAACGCACTTAATGACTTAGTTTTTGGATTAACAAATGAATGTAACACTTTACACTTATCTTCAAAGTTGTCGAAATTTCTGATACTAATGTCGTGTTCTATTTATTCACTATTTTTAAACACTTTATCAATATTTATGACTTTTATAATTGGTTTTTTCACTTGTGTCTTATCTATCTTCGCATTATTGCTTAGTTTCTTTGCTAATATATTTTCTACTGTATCAACACTTTTTTCATTCATACAGTTTATTATAATCCTGTCCTTATTTTTTTAAAATACACTTTTGGTTTGTATAGTTTTGTCTTTAGTTAAGTAATGTAATACTTCTTTTTCGAGGTTAATGTTACTGTTCACATTTGTTTTTTTTTTTTTTTATTATCAATTTTGGGACTCTTTTCACTTGTGATTTTATATTTGTTAATATTTCGGCATACGTGTTTATTACTTTAGTGTTGTTATTTATTTTGTTTGATTGTACAATTGTTTTAATAAATTATTTTCGACTTTAAGTGATTCAATTTTACTGTAATCTTCATAAATTGTGGTTTCATGCTGATTCTCCAAATTTCTTTCATGCACTATATCCTTGATTATGTCTTTTTTTATTTTCTCTCATTCTACGAGCTTTAATTGAGCTATGAATTGCCGCGTTGTATCGTTTAACGTTCCATATGGTAGATTTGAGGTTATTGTAAAGTTGAGATGGTCTTGACAGATAATAAATGCATTGCTTACAAATTGAATTGCACTCCCTGCATTATATTTAGCCACTATTTCACTTGTATGGTAAAAGTTTTCACAAATTAAACATACCACTGCTCCAACTTTGGTGCTGGGATGACACTTATAATATTTATTGAGAGGAGGGTCGGGCGGTTGCTTACCACCCGACGCCATGTTCGCGAATCTTTTGTATTATACGTATTATCACAATAAATTAAGAAAAATTTGTTAGTTTTAATTCTACCGTTATGGATAGCTGAGCAGCTAGCTTCATGTTTAGAATCATCTTCTGGATGTTGCTGACAATTGACTTGAAAAACTTTGCAGTGAAGTGAAGCCTCGCTTTCTCCAGAATGCATCGCCAGATACATTGTTATCTTCTGAGTTGGAATCATTACACTGCTAGACGAATAGACAAAAAGCTTGTATAAAAGTTTACATAAATATTTTAGAGATACCTTTTTTTCTTATAATGTATATTATGTTTTATAATATATATAATTTATACATAGTTCTAGAACAGTTGCTGTCAAATTCTTTATAACTTCTTTGGATGCGATTTAAAGTTTATTGTTTAAGTTATCATAAGTGCTATGAACAACAGGTGATAGTACAAAGCTTTCAGACCACTCAACGCGTGTCCAAGTATTTGAGCTGCTAGTACACTACGTTTGTTGTCTTTATAGGCACTAGATGTTTTTTCCATTTTCTACTTGTGTTAATAAAAGTAGTCTTCTTGCAACGTTTACACGTGATGGTTATCTGAGAGCTTAGACCTCTGACATTCACTTCAAAAAATTCCATAGACCCATGCCATGATTTGGAAGCTAAAAAATCTTGTGATTGTGGCAATAGATTCAGAGATGTCAATTATTCTATTTTGAACATCAAAATTTCTTATAAGTATGTGTCACTTAAAAAAAGTTGGGTTCAACTTTTTACTAGGTCTTGAACCTTGTACAGTAGGTGTAGTGGAAGTAGTTGCTGAATAACCTAATATTGCAGCTCGCTTCAAACAAAATGATTCATTTTCTTCATTTATTATCAGATCCTGAAAGCCTGTTTCTTGAATCAGGCTCCAGAATGAAAAAAAAACTCTACTTTTTAAAAAATGTAATGTTCGGTTTGTCAAAAATCAACAGGTTATATGTGGTTTTGTTGTTAAGATAAGTTCAAACTTACCTCTGCGGGTGCAGCATGCGTGTAATATACGTATGATATGCACATATAACATGCTTTAATGTTCAACTGCATTTTAGTAGTTACATATTGTTTTAAATGAACTTTGTACATAAATAATTTATAAATAATTAAGCAATCATTTCATTTTTAAGGAAAAAAGTTATTTTACATTTTGAGCTCTAACTAAGAGAAACTTTAGTTTTTTTAGTAAATCAAATAATTGAAGCATATTCTAGAGAAAAATTTCTGTCAAATAAGATAAAAAAAAATATCGATGAATTAAAAATAGGTTACACTTGTTTTATTGTTTAATTTTTTAATTCTTAATTAATTAATTGTTTAAAAAATTATTGCAAAATGTGATGGCACACATCCCACCATTTGTTTTGAGAAATTTAGTAAGTTATAACTTTGAAAACATAAGATTTTCTCTTATATTACACCGACAAAAAATAAGTAGACATCACTTTTGACCAGACCCATATATCTATATGTATTTTGATCCATTAAAACCGAATGCGATGTCCATTGGGTTTGTACACTGTTAAAATTTAGAGTAAATCGCTAATAACCCCTGAAAATCGCTAAAATTTATATTCAATTCAATTACAAGCTAAAGAAAGATTTTTTTATAAACTTTAAGAAAGTTTTTTATGCATTTTGATTCACTGAATCTAAATCTGAAGTTTATTTATGTTTTATATTCTCCAAAATTCGAGTAAATAGCGAAAAATCCCTGAAAATCGGGGAAAAGTCATATTCAACCTAATTGGAACCTAAAATAAGATCTTTTTACATATTGTAGGAATACTGTAGACCCAGAGATGTTTTACATAGAATCTACGAAGCCAGAAACCCAAAACTCAGAAGCTCTAAACTCAGAAATCATAATGTTTCAAATCTCTGCATTTTGTTACCATTTTAACCCATTAATGCCCAAATAACGTAAAATTTAACTTTGACTTTGAGCTTCTAAATTTTAATGAAGTTGTAAGTATTTCTTATTCAGACAAGTATTCTTTTGTATATTTTGATCCGCTCTACACGATAGGCTTACTTAGAAAGCTGTAAAAAAATTATTTATATCCCCAATTATGCGTTTGTATCAATATATAAATAGTCCAAAATTTAGTAAACTAAAAAGAACTGTTATAGCACCTGTCTTATCGATGATTTTTTTTTTTTATTATTCATTTTAACAGCCCGCCCTTACAAAAAAAAAATTTAATAAAATCCTTGTACATCCTTTGAAAGAGTAACATCTAAAAACTATATTTGCATGGTTATAACAATATAAAAAATTGGATCCAACTGAAATGGGACGTTTTGTAAAAAAAATCAAAAGAAAATTTTTTAATGTAAATGTGTAAAAAAACATTATAAATAATTTTTTTACAGCTTTCTAAGTAAGCCTATCGTGTAGAGCGGATCAATATACACAAAAGAATACTTGTCTGAATAAGAAATACTTAAAACTTCATTAAAATTTAGAAGCTCAAAGTCAAAGTTAAATTTTACGTTATTTGGGTATTAATGGGTTAAACACTTGCCAGGTCCCGTAAAAAGTTCAACGATAGTATAATCTTCTCTGAAATCTTTTAAATTTAGAATGAAGACGTTCAAACTGTAGTAGGTTGTTGCTCCATACGAAAAGGCGGTTTTTGCTGCCAAACAATTCCAGCGATATCCGTATTTTTCGCCTTTCGCCTTGCTGCGTGTGTATACATATACAGGGTGTCCCATTTTAACTTGGACACATCAATAACTCTAAAAATATAAACTTTAGAAAAAAATGTTTTAGATACAAGTTGTAGGGTTTCAAAGGGGATATCCAACGATGACCTTGTCGATGACTTTGACCATGACCTTTAAGGCTCTTTGAAGGTTAAATAGAATTTTCTAAATGGTAAACCACAATTTTCATACCGATGATCGAAAGAGCATAAAATTTTGGATTAAAAGTGCTTCTAATACCTTTTTCACTAAACGCATAGTTCTCGAGAAAAAAATTGGCTAACATTTAAACATTTTTAATTCTCTTCAATTTTTTTCTCGAAAAAGATGCATCGAATAAAAAAATTACTAAAAATATTTCTGACTTAGAATTGTCTGAAAAATATGGTGGCATTTTTTATTTTTCCAATTTTTAATTTTTCGGTCCACTACCAGCATTTTTAATTTATTTAATTATTTATGCGGTAGAGCCACCTGTCCCTCGGTCAGCAGATGCAGGATAAAAAGGGGAAGCCGGCCCAACTGATATAATAGAATATTCTACTCAGAAAAGTGTTTTTCTAGCAATAGTGCGATAGCTTTGCCGAGTTATACTTTTCTGGAAGCACCTCGGCCCAAGCCTCGGGGTACACAGCCATCTAGTGCGTATATATATATATATATACAGGGTGTTCGAAATGTTCCGGACCTCCCACTTATAACATAAAGTAAGCATTTTGGAAAAAAATGTTAAATACAAAAGTTGTTAAGTTTTGAAGGTTGAACTAAATGATGACCTTGGATTTGTTATTGGTTATCATTTTCAAGGTCATTTAAAGGTCATCTTCAGTTTTTTAAATAGGGACCCCTATTTTTTATTTCAGATTCTGAAAGAGCACAAAATTTTACATCTGGATATGTATCCACGTTATGGCTCAAAATGACCTACAGAGGTCATTTAGTGGTTAAATGATTATTTAGTAGCAGAAAGCCAAGAAATCCCGATTATTAAGAACTTTGGGTGTATTTGACGAAAAGAAAAAAAAAATTTCGTACTTTAATACTAAAGTACATAATTTGATTTTCTAGGACGAACTTTATGGTCACTTTAAAATTGGCCTTCATTTTTAAGGTCATTTGAAAGTTATCTTCAGATTATTAAAAAGGGACTCATTTTGTATTCCGGATTCTGGTGGAGCATTAAATTTTAGGTCTGGAGATATGTACAATATCCACGTCATGGCTCGAAATGATCTACATAGGTCACTTGGGGGTTATTAATTTCAAAAGCAAAATAATCTAACCGTTTTACATGAACAGTTTTTATTGCAATAATTTTTTGCAAGGGTTACGAGTTTCTACGCATGATTCATAGCATTTTCAGGATCGTTACTTGTACCTTAGAAGATTTTGCTCACTATTCTTTTTAGGAATCAGTTCATTTATAATTGTTAATTAACAATTGTTTACTCCTATTTACTTTTCTGTTTTCAAGAGTTAAGTGAAGTTCTCTTACTTCGAAATTCAGATAATTGTATTAATTTTCAATAATTGTACTTTTAATCGTAGTGAAAAATGGCACATCTTACTGAACGAGAAAGAATATCTTTGTTGATAATGCGAGGGTGGGGTGATCAAGAGAGAGGTTACAAACAGGTACAGCGTTTATTCAATGAAACATTCAGAGTTGAAGAAAACAACCCTATTTCAAAAAGTACCGTAATTCGTACAATTAGACGTTTTGAAGAGACAGGTGGTATTAAAGATCGTCCTAAATCAGGTAGATCCAAATCATCGTCTAATGATGAAAAGAGCTTAGACGTATTACAATCATTTATTGAGGACCCCCATTGCAGCATCAGACGTTGTGCACAACAGCATGAAATGGGAGCTGCATCTGTGCACAAAATTTTGAAAATCAACAAATGGCATCCTTTCAAATTAAAGTTGGTACAGGAATTATCTGAAGATGATTTTGATAGAAGGGTAGAGTTTTGTGATGTAATGATGCAAATGATATCTGATGATCCTTTGCTCCTCAATAACATTGTTTTCTCTGATGAAGCCACGTTTGAGTTAAGCGGAACAGTGAACAGACATAATTGTCGATACTGGAGTAACATCAATCCACATTGGATGAGAGCGGACCACACGCAACATCCTGAAAAAGTAAATGTTTGGGCTGGCATATTTAATGGAAGAGTACTTGGCCCTTTCTTTATTGAAGGTAATTTAAATGCTGCAATGTATGAAAACATGCTTCGAGACCAAATTATACCTGCTATACGGAATTTAACGGGTGGAAATCTGGACGAAATTTACTTCCAACAGGTTGGTGCTCCTGCACACTACGGTATTCATGTTCGCCGATATTTAGATGCAACATTTCATGATAGATGGATTGGGCGGAGAGGTACAATTGAATGGCCACCTCGGTCCCCAGACCTAACGCCTCTTGATTACTTCCTTTGGGGATACTTGAAGGATAAAGTTTATGTTATAAAACCTCGTGACTTGGATGAATTACGCCAAAGAATCACTGATGAAATAGACTTGATACGTCAGCAAATCTTGCGAAATGTTGTTGCAGCCTTTTACAATCGGTTAGCACATTGCCAAACTGTTAATGGGCAACAATTTGAACAGTTGTTGTAAAAAGTTCCTGTCAACGACATTTTAAAAAAATTCAGTTTGGGCAAATAGTCCACTGTCTTGATTTAGTTAGCTGGGCCGCCGATAGTCCTGCCTTAGCTGACTGGGCCGCTAGTGTTCTTGTCTTAGTAGGCTGGGCCGCCGATGGTCTTGCCTTAGTTGGCTGGATCACCCATGATGTTACCTTAATTAGTTGTACCTCCCGTGCCTGAGCAATAAGGCTCATTTTGATTAGACATTTTTTTATTTATCATTTTCCCCCCCGAGGTATGTAGTTGTTGGGCCTAAGGCTTATTTTGATTAGACATTTTTTTATTTATCATTTTCTCCCCCGAGGTATGTAGTTGTTGGGCCTAAGGCTTATTTTGATTAGACATTTTTTTATTTATCATTTTCTCGCCCGAGTTATGTGGTTGTCTGGCCTAAGGCTCATTTTACGCCAGTGTCAATTACACCTTCTACAATCCTAATGCAGAATTTAGCGCTGGTGCAAAATGGAGAATTACAACTAGGAGGCTTAATTTGGAGAACTAAAGTTAACCTTCAAATGACCTTGAAAATCAAGGGCAATGTCAATTTAACGCCACCATAAAGTTTGTCTTGCAAAATCAAATTACTTTAGTATTGGTCAGATACGCTCAAAGTTCTTAATAATCGGGATTTCTTGGCTTTCTGCTACTAAATAATCATTTAACCACTAAATGACCTCTGTAGGTCATTTTGAGCCATAACGTGGGTACATATCCAGATGTAAAATTTTGTGCTCTTTCAGAATCTGAAATAAAAAATAGGGGTCCCTATTTAAAAAACTGAAGATTACCTTTAAATGACCTTGAAAATGATAACCAATAACAAATCCAAGGTCATCATTTAGTTCAACCTTCAAAACTTAACAACTTTTGTATTTAACATTTTTTTCCAAAATGCTTACTTTATGTTATAAGTGGGGGGTCCGGAACATTTCGAACACCCTGTATATCAACATTGCAAACATTTATTATTTTCAGAAATAATGCAAAACAGTATCTGTTAGGAACGGATAAAAATAGTTTATTTTATAAGTTATATTTATTAGTTAAAAAAATGATTTTTGAATGGGTATGCACACATGCATCTATCACTCCTTAAAAATCCATCCTCCTGAATAGTATCAATGCTGTATCTACATAAAATTTGGCAATATTTTTGTATTTCTTGCGGCAGAGTACAGGAGGAGAGTCGCGAAGAAATTATATTTCTAGTTACTAAGTGTTGTATTAACTTTCTGTTATTTGTCATCATTTAGAATGTTTTTTATTCGTAGGCTATTGCGTCCACTTAAAAAATAATTAATTGGTAATACATACCCTGGTAGAAATTTAAAATATTTAATCGCAATTTAGTAGTTAGTAGTCGGAGAAATAGAAATGGACAAAAAATAGAGATCATTTTTAACTCCATGATGAAATGGTTTTTTAAATAAGAATCTCACATTTAATGTGAATAACTAATAGAAAAAAATCGCTTACAAATGTGTAATAAAAAAATGTTTAAAACATTTGAAATTCCTTAATATTTGCAGTGGAAAGAGAGAACAGTAAATTGTTCACTACGAGCACATTAAACATTTACAGTTTAAAATTTGCATATTTATCTTTCTCTTTTTCTGCACGAAATATATAGGCTAAATCTTATTTTTTATAAACTTTATAAAATTTATATTATTGGAAATTGATATTTCATTATGAATTTGTACTTCACAAACATATCTATTAACGTTTTCAATAATAAAAAAAATTAAAAATTATTTTTAGTGTGTTTATTTCAATTTATTTACATTTGTAGTAAATTAATACTTGTATTAATATTTCTTCTTTTTATTTTTATTTTCCAACTGGTATCTTTTATAATACTGAAAAAAAGGAAAATCTAAGTTAACCCATTAACGTCCAAAATGTCAAAATTTCTTGCACGTTTTCAGAGTGATTATTTCCTATGCAATTGGCGTTGAAAAAATTCTTGAACCACATATTCTGATGTAAAATTTCATGCTCTTTTAGAATCCGTTTCGAGAATCATGATAAAACTCACAGGAAAAGAGATATGCTCGATTGAAACATAAAAAACACCTAAATTTTCGAAAAAAAAATTTTCAGGAGCTAATCGTTTTATGTATGTAGACTGATAAATAAACTTATTTCTCTTATTTCTTAATGACAATAAAAAATATGTCCTAATATAGGTTAAGTTTTCAAGCCTCTTCAAGGGCAGCATCTGCAGCTTGCTCAGTCAAATGCACCTCCACTTCTACAGCCTCTGCAGCCTGCTCAGGTGCACGTTCCACCACAACCACCACATCAGTAGGCTATTGCTTCTCTGCAGCCTACTGAAATGTATGCACTTATACCATCGCAGTATCTACAGCCTGATCGAACATATGCACCTCCACCACCATAGGCCGTGCAGCCTGCTCAGGACCATGCAGCTAATGTGACATCCTGTGATGCTCATAATATGAAGACCAATAATGATCTATTAGTTCATGCTGCACCACAAATTAATGTTTCCAAAAATTTGCATCGAGAGCTTCATTTAGAATATTTACAGCATAAAAAATGTGAACAGGGTAGCTCTGTAAGTAGTATACTTAAAAAATATTTTTAACATCATACTGCATAATATGTTATTAACCCATTAATGTCCAAAATGTCAAAATTTCTTGCACGTTTTCAGAGTGATTATTTCCTATGTAATTGGCTCCTAGACAATTTTTGATTTTCCGGGAAACTTGGGAAATGGAATTTTCAAAAATGTCTCAAAAAATTCTGAAAAAATTTTAGGATGTTTCTCGAGTGATTCTGAGACATTTTTGTTCTTATGAATTTTTTTCTAAAGTCCATAGATTTTGAGAAAAAAATTGATGAAGATTGAAAAAAAAAAATTCGTTTTTCCCGCCATTTTGTAAAGAAGCGATGGTTCAAGGTCAACAAAAAAATTCCCTCTTAAACTTCAACTCCCATGATCACCTTTGATCACGGTCGCAAGGTGATATCTTCACCGTAACACTTAGAAAAAAAATCCTGAAAATTTTTTTTTCGAAAATTTAGGTGTTTTTTATGTTTCAATCGAGCATATCTCTTTTCCTGTGAGTTTTATCATGATTCTCGAACGGATTCTGAAAGAGCATGAAATTTTACATCAGAATATGTGGTTCAAGAATTTTTTCAACGCCAATTACATAGGAAATAATCACTCTGAAAACGTGCAAGAAATTTTGACATTTTGGACATTAATGGGTTAATAACATATATTATGCAGTATGATGTTAAAAATATTTTTTAAGTATACTACTTACAGAGCTACCCTGTTCACATTTTTTATGCTGTAAATATTCTAAATGAAGCTCTCGATGCAAATTTTTGGAAACATTAATTTGTGGTGCAGCATGAACTAATAGATCATTATTGGTCTTCATATTATGAGCATCACAGGATGTCACATCAGCTGCATGGTCCTGAGCAGGCTGCACGGCCTATGGTGGTGGAGATGCATATGTTCGATCAGGCTGTAGATACTGCGATGGTATAAGTGCATACATTTCAGTAGGCTGCAGAGAAGCAATAGCCTACTGATGTGGTGGTTGTGGTGGAACGTGCACCTGAGCAGGCTGCAGAGGCTGTAGAAGTGGAGGTGCATTTGACTGAGCAAGCTGCAGATGCTGCCCTTGAAGAGGCTTGAAAACTTAAACTATATTAGGACATATTTTTTATTGTCATTAAGAAATAAGAGAAATAAGTTTATTTATCAGTCTACATACATAAAACGATTAGCTACACCGTCACCGATGTTCAATATTAATTCTTTTTTACTAAAGTCATATATTGGCAGTTCCACTGCTGCCATAATTGCTGCTCTTTAAACAGTTAGACCCACTCCCTGTGAAATAACAATTGATTAATTGGTGTACATACAGTTCTTGTAAGAAAAAATATAACATATTTACCCTCCACAAACCTCTTAAACGTTCTTGATGATAGATATCTTGAAAACTACTAAATAATGTTAAATGTGTACACCACCAGATTTTGTTGATATTCTGTTTATTTTTCGAGTCACATCTTTTGTCAACTAAAAACCTAAAAAAAATTATAGTTAAAATTAATAACGGCTAATTTACTTTGGGATCTGTAACAAGTACCTGTTGAAACTACTATCTTCTTCTTTACCTTTTTCCTGAAATGATCAAACTGCTTCTTTACTTAAATCTGCTGGAGGACAAAGTAAGGATGTGGGAGCCTTATCAAGTAAGGCAGTAAGAGGAGAGACATCATTTTCCAAGACTTTCTTGGCAATTTTTTTTTACGAATGTCAACGATGTTCACTAATATAAAGGAGGATTATAACCTCCCATCGACACATGCCCACCTGGGCCGCCGGCAGGCCGAGTCACCCGACTCACGACTTACGAGTCAACCAAGAGCTAACCATCATGTATCTATTACTTACGCTGAAGTTGTAATATAAGTCCTCGCGGCACTGCCTCAGCCCACCACTGTTCATGCTTTATATTTATCTATTGCGTCCATTTATTCCATCTGTTCGGTTTGTTCCAACTGTTCCACCTATTCCTCTGACAATAAGCGAGTAACTATTGCGGAAATGCGGTTATGTTGTTACTCGTTAGTATACTACTCAGCTGTAAACATTACAAAAGGTAAGTAAAAAATTAAAAGCAAAGCATCTTATTTCTAATGCAATAAATCAAATATTATTTTACAACATACAGAAAGCATGCTGTCCAGAAGTTTGCCACTTCATTTCGGCGAGGACGTCGAATAGCAGTAAGTGAATCATCGCGCGGAATCTCCTGTTGAAGAACTTCTGCTACCCGTGCAGCACATACAAAAGGCAGCGGCTATAGCACCGGCTAATGAGCAGACTATACCTGGACCGTAAGCAAACGCAGGCAGTTATTTATACACAGGAGGCTGTCTGTCCATGTACATGGGAATCTACCCATGGGCCCAAGTAGATGCAGGTGCTCCAAGCCGTTACTATGCTGCACAAGTACCTCTTCAGCCTATTCAAGGACAGCAGCTGCAGCTTGCTCAGATAAATGCACCGTCACATCCATAGCCTCTGCAGCCTGCTCAGGTACATGCACCACCACCACCGCCGCCTCCTGCAGCCTGCTGAAAGACATGCACCTCAACCGCAGCAGCCTTTGCAGCCTGCTCAGGTGCAGCCACCTCCACAACCGCCACAATGGCCAACCACCACTGATTGTTTTTTAATGGAGGGACGGTGGTGGTTGCGTCTTACAAAAACGGGCGATGGAGGGGCTCGTTTTATTTAATAAGAATTTTCAAATTAACTGAACGCACATGAGTTCATCCCATGTTTGCTGTTACTTGAAAATTAAATGAATGCACATGAGTTCATTCCATGTGCGTTGATACTTGCAAGTACCCTCGTGGAAACTATCTTATATAGTACTATAAAAGTTTGTAAATTTTATAAAATCAGATAAATTATTTATCAGATTGTATACGATTTCTGCGAAAAATAATATTTGCAATATGTTAAAAGAAATGTCTCGGATCGCACGTGTATCACTTGAGCTGAAGATGAATTTACTTTTGATCTGGATCCGCTTTCTTAGTATATTATTTGCTAACAATTTAAAAATAGTTATTTATGTATCAAGGCAGTAAAACAGGTGATTATACCTGTATAGGCAGTTTACTACCCAACTTTTACAAAGAACAGTAATGCACTCAAGAGAATAATGACCTATCACTCCCGAGGTATATATAAAGTTTTTCACCCTAATCAATCACAAGTCCACATTCTTTGACAACAAATAAAATAAAATGTATCTACGAAAGCTAAAATATTTTTTTCTGTAGAGAAACATGTCTACGGAAAGTAAAATGTGCCTCCGGTAGATAGCGATAAGCACTATTTCTAAGCATTGGCCGGTAAAGTAGAACTAGTAACTTTTAGTTTAAGTTATTTGGTATCTCCATAGGTGGGGCTACAAACCGCTGACAATTTTAAAGTGTCTACGGCCTCCCCTTAAAATGGCACACCCTGTATATATGTATATATATACACGGTGTTCAAAAATGAACTGGCACGACCAGTATATCCGTGTTCAGAATAACATTCTAAGCACTTCTTCACTTTTGGCATTTTTCAGAATTTGGGATAATTACGGAGTTACTGTTAATTAAAATCTACAATAATTATCCAATCAGCGCTTGATTTGACGATGAACCCCGCATGACTCTCCCCGCGCGTCCCATGCTGTTCGAGTAAACCCCGCCTACCAGCGTCAGCTAGAGCGCTGATTGGCTAATTATCGAAGTTTTTGATTTACCATAACTCGATAATTAGCCACAATTACGAAATATGCCAAAAGGGAAAAAGTGCTTAGAATGTTATTCTGAACACGGATATATTGGTCGTGCCAGTTCATTTTTGAACACCGTGTATATCTCCCTGTATTATATACAGGGTGGACCATTTTAATCTATTATGGGAAATATCTCAGAATTATGATTGGATATAGAAAAAAATGTTGCAGACAAAAGTTGTAGAGGTCAAAGGGGGTCACCTTGGTATGAACGATTTTGAACTTGAACTTATTTTTGAAGGTCAATGTCATTTTTTTAAATGGAAAGACTTTTTTTTGACTTCGGATTTGAAAAGAGCAGAAAATTTGGCGTTCAAAATGATATTGTAACAATCGGGTTTCTTTTATGGTGCAGGAATGGGTAGAGATCGCGCCAAAAGACAAGTTTAATACGCTTGTCTTTACTACTCACAAACAGGCTCAAAACGCCTGTTAAACCCTCTCTTCGATTTGCTCAATATGCAATCCGAATCTGATATTTTTATAAGCTCAATGCGCTCATAATGAATATTTATTTGCTCATCACGCAAATAATTTATATCTATGTGTTACTATAAAAACTGAGTTGAGCTCAGTTCGCTCGTTTTTCCCAGTAACTGTTCGATTTAATAATTTAACTTTAACGAATTATTATTCTAACGCTAGTTATATTTTTTTTTTATTGTGAGAATCTCCTGCATCCTCATGGGCCTAGCAGTACCTGCCGACTCTTTATTTTTGCCTACGACCGAGCGAGGGGAGGACACAGCACTGACCCCCCCGCTTAGGTGTGATGGGAGGACACGGCTCTAACCCCACCCACCCTGTAGCCCAGCTTTTTCCCTCTACCTTCTCTGCCGGCAGATCTCCTCCTCCCGTCCCTACTCCCACACCACATTCGCCCAGGGTTATACCTGTGGAACGGGGAAAACCTGTGGCCAAACCTATAACTAGGGTAAATGCCAATTAGGAAAACCCGTTTCGGAGTAAGTCGGTATATTGAGAATGCTCAAATTAGATGCCCAAGTCACATTTCGTAGGCCTGAGCACCGAATTTGTCATTCTCATACCTCCCGCTCACTTTGTTGAGTGTGGAGAAAAACACCTAAGAGATCGAGGAAGCCTCGCAACTTCCAGCGCGGTCACCCATTGAAGTAGTGTCCACACCGAAAGTTGCTTAACTTTACCGAACGTCCAAGGTGCATCTCCACCACTCAGCCAAAGCGTCGGTACAACGCTGGTTATAATTAATAATTGAACAAATTAAGTTAAGATTTTTTTTATTTAATTTATTAAAAGAAAATAAGAACTCGAAACGTAATCATATTGCTACTCCTCGCTGCTCACTTCTATACGCTGTAACAAAAAATATGATCGAAGATCTTATTATTAAATATACATTTAGTATTTTTCTATCGTTATTCGTTTACAAATAAATGTGTACGCCTTTCCTATCATTCGCAACAAACTAACATAATTAACATTTTTTTAAGCGAGTTCAGCTAATTGCGCTCAAAACGCGCGTTAGCCCCCTTTCTTAGAGTCTCGGCTCAGTCCGCCGAGTGAACGGTCGAATTTCGACAAAGTCGCGGCTTTTAATTACCGCGGCCGCGCTCTCGTGCGGTGGGAGAGAGTGCTCGGAGGGTGGACTCTCCAGAGCGCACTCGCTCGCTGACCGTTGCTGTCGAACGGATGCGAGTATATATAAATATACGAGCATTATGAATTGCTATTGTAACAAGTATTATCAACAAGGTCATGGAAGGTCTATAAAGGGCAAAATTACGTAAATAATTTAATAATAGGTGTTAGCTGGAAATAACGGTTGCAAATGTCAAAATGTTTTCGAAAAAAGTTATCAAGGATGAAGAGTATCACCTTCTGCTTCCTACCGCTAGCGCTTTAGCGCTACCCAGAAACAACGGCGTAGACGTAATAGGATTATGTTTCCTTTGGGGTTTTTTATTACAGTGAGTTCCCCTTGCCTCTCACTGCGGTGCTTGTTTAAAGTGAGTTACCCTTGCCTCTCATTTTTGGATTTTAAATTAACCATTAAGTATGTGCTCAAACTGACGACCGTTTGCTTCGATACACAGTTGAATTCTTGCCAAAAAATTTTTTCTCGTGTCTTTGGTTGCAGCTCGTAATAAGTGTTTTTCGAATATCCCCAAAGATAAAAGTCAGTTGAAGTCTGGTCCGGTGAGTTAGGAGGCCATGCAACTGGACCTCCACAATCAATTCATTGATTTGGGTACCGTTAAATCGTTAAGAAATGTTCTGACAATCCGTGCCAAATGTGGTGGTGCACCATTCAATTGCACACACATTCTTCGTCTTGTCTCTAAGTCGACAACTTCAAGCAAGCCAGGTAAATGGTCTCCCAAGAATTCTAAAAAATTGTGTTGACATTACCGTTTAAAAAAATAAGGACCAATTAAATATCCATTTACAATTCCACACCAAACGTTTAAACTCCAACGATGTTGATGATCAACTCTTCTGTGCCAGTGTGGATTGACATCTGACCAGTAATGACAGTTATGTCTGTTTAGTTCCCCAGTGTTTTTAAAAGTTGCTTCATCTGAAAACAACAAATGTATAGAACTCTGGATTCTGTAATGCCCATTGACAAAACTGAAGACGTTCTCCAAATTGCCGAAACGTTAGTTCTTGTGTTAATGTAATGTGGTAAGCATGATACCAGTGGGCTTTGAGAATCCTCAGAACTGTTAATTTTGGTATTCCATGTTGCCTTTCAATTTCTCGAGAACTAATCTGGGGATTAAGGTGAACGATTCCAACAACTGTCAAAACACGATTATTATGGTCTCCATATTCGTGGCGACGACGTTTACGATGTAATCGTCCTTCTCGAGCTCTAGTTATTATATCTCGAATGGTGCAGCTGCATTAGCTAAAGAAAGTATCCACACCCTTATCGAACTATTATCTTTCGAGTACGGGTTGCAACTCGAGAGAAAATATTCTAATATTATTTCATGTTTAGCGAGCCGTCTTCATGGTAGGGTCTTGAGAGTGAAAATGACCGTGAAGTGTTGCCTTCGAGTATGGAGTGCACTTTGGGGTTCACTATCAAATCTGTTGGAGCTTCGGTGAGGCAAAACACATTAAATCTAAGACTTGTAAAAGAAAAGAAAAAGTTTTCCACATCCACCAAATATGGCCACCAATATTTTTTGCCGCAGCGAAGCCCCAACAGATTTGATAGTGAACCATCGTTGGAGTTTAACCCTTTCAGGGGCACATTTTTCTGTGAAACTTTTTTTTGCAAATAATGGTTACTAAGGGGTTTTCGGGGTCGCTGATCACGAATCTGGCATCACAATTTAAAAATTCAAAATGGCGGATGCAAGATGGCGACTATGTGACTCTTAAGTTAAATTTTTCGAAAAATTCGCACAAAACTTGCTGTATGGAGGCTTTTTAGGTCACTGATTATGATTCTAATAACAGAGAATCCTAATTCAAAATGACGGATTTAAGACGTCTGCATATTAACTCTAATTTTGTCATTTTCGAAGAATAAAAGCAAATTTTGATGTACAGGGGTTTTTGAGTTCGTTTATCGCGATTTCAACGTCAAAATCGCAAATTTAAAAATGGCGCATCTAAAATTGCGCCTATGAAACTCGAATTTCGTAGTTTTCTAAGAATCGATACATAAAATTTCATGTATAAGTATTATTAAGTCGCTGATTACAATTCTGACATCGGAATATTATATTATGAATCTGATGGCAAAGTTTCAAAATTAAAAATGGCGGCTTTATGAGTGCATATTTTCAGTTCTTTTTGTATTTATGATAACAAATTTACAATTAGCGACTTGAAAAACCCCCATATACCAATTTCTATACTGAATGCTAAAAAAACTGGAATTTTACACTAATATACAGACTTCATTTTGATTCCGCCATTTTATATTTTGCAATTCTGACATTGAATTTTCAGTCCGCGGCTCCGAAAATATTTTTTCATTATATTAATTGTGGTAATACATATAATTGCGGTATAATGAATGCAGTAGTAAACATTCCGTCAGAAATCGTTATTTTTTATCAATTTCGAAAATTGAATCAAAAAAACTAGCCTGCCGAAAATTCTGAAAAAATTATATGTTACTGTTATAAGTGTTTACTAACGGGAAAAAATTTGTTAAAGGTATAGGCCGAATACTTCAGATTCAGCTGATTTTATTTGGAAAAAAAAAGATTTTTTTCGATTTCAATTATTTATAACCATTTGTTAATAAACAATTATTCACAGTTTTTTGTGATAATTACTTTGTATGAACCCTTAAGAGTCTAAAATCGAATGTGTGTAAACTTGATTGAGAGAAATGTATCAGAAATGCTCGAAAAACTGCTGAAAAACAAGTGGGACGTATACGTCCCACTGCCCCTGAAAGGGTTAAACGTTTGGTGTGGAACTGTAAATGGATATCTAATTGGTCCTTATTTTTTTAACGGTAATGTCAACCAAAACAATTTTTTAAAATTCTTGAGAGACCATTCACCTGGCTTGCTTAAAATTGCCGACTTAAGGGGAGGTCGTACCATCTTACATTACCGACCGCGATACGAATCGCTGTTTCCAACTTTTCTCTGTCATTTACTAGTGAAATTACGCATAAATTAAATTCCACTCAAAAAATTCATTGAAGAAGAGGGCTCAACTAAGATAATTGTAATACGGAGTCAAAAATTATAAAATTAATAAATTTTTTAATTTGGCATAAAACGATGTTGAGTTGAACGATCGCAGCGCCATTGCTTATTTGCTAGTAAGGTAGTGACGATTTTTGACTCCGTATTACAATTATCTTAGTTGAGCCCTCTTCTTCAATGAATTTTTTGAGTGGAATTTAATTTGTGCGTAATTTCACTAATATGACAGACATTTCACTAAAATGACAAAGAAAAGTTGGAAACAGCGATTCGTATCGCGGTCGGTAATGTAGGATAGTACGACCTCTTAAAGACAAGACAAAGAATGTGGGTGCAATTGGATGGCGCACCACCACATTTTGCACGGATTGTCAGAACATTTCGTAACGAGCGGTACCCAAATCAATGGATTGATTGTGGAGGTCCAGTTGCATGGCCTCCTAACTCACCGGACCTGACTTCAACTGACTTTTATCTTTGGGGATATTCGAAAAACACTTATTACGAGCTGCAACCAACGACGCGAGAAAAAATTTTTTGCCAAGAATTCAACTGTGTACCGAAGCAAACGGTCGTCAGTTTGAGCAAATACTTAAAGGTTAATTTAAAAACCAAAAGTGAGAGGCAAGGGTAACTCACTTTAAGGGGTTATACCACAGTAGAATTTTCAAAAAATCGAAAATTTTTTTTTCTGTTTAAAAGGTACTTTAAAACCTTAAAAATGACATACTAAAAATTGGAGGTCGTTAAAAATTTCTAAATGCCATAATTCTTGACTGTACCGCAACGCCTCTCAGGTATGCTTCGAGCGCTTTTCGGAGCCTTGCGCGCGGAGCAGGTATAACGGCAATCGATAAAAAAGGGACCGCTGGCCCAATTGTCGAGAATATTAGGGTTCTACCTGGATGACTATAGATCTTAGTATTTACTATATAGAACAGCTGAGTAGCGTCAGTATATTAAAAATCGTCCGTTGAACCACATCTTCTCTCAAAATTCTGTTTTCTTTTTTCATTAGTCCAGATATATTTCTTAGTTTTAATATATAATAATTTTATAGTTTTTATAATAGTAGTTTTGTGATAATCAAAGTTTATTTTAATCACGAGTGACGATAAATCTGGAAGGTATAGAAAAGGTTCCAAAACCGACAGCGGTTTCAGCAAAAACCAAGCGCGTCATGCAGACGACCACCTAACCGTCATGAAATGGAAACGCCAGAGGATTTGAATGTTAATGCATCGGCTAAGAAATTGAAGGAGCATAATTTTTACGATATAAAAGTCGATCCTTCTTTCGGTTATCGTCTTATAAATTTTATCTTAGTATTTGCCGCAATTTCTAACGTTGTTGTTTGTAAAGTGTGCCATTCAACTGTGACTTTTACTGAAACTGGTAAACGAGGCTTGGGATTCAAAATAGTTATATCCTGTGATAATTGTGAAAAAAAAATGAAATACTAGTATGTGAAAAACGCATACGCAATTAATCACAGAATTGTATTGGCGATGCGATTACTTGGAGTCGGTTTACGCGGGCTAATGAAATTTTGCGCGTTTATGGAATTGCCTCGCCCTATCTTTCAATCGTTTTATGACAGAGTCATAAAAAATATTTGTAGTGCAACAGAAGTTGTTAGTAAGAATAGTATGATGAAAGCTGTAGAAGAAGAAAAAATTATTTCTGCTGAAAATGGAGAACAAAATGGAATTACTATATCAGGTGATGGATCTTGGCGAAAACGGGGATTCACATCTTTGTGTGGCTTAGTTTCTCTCATTGGCTGACACTCTGGCAAAGTTGTAGATGCTATAGTGAAATCAAAGTACTGCAAATCATGTGAATACTGAAAGAATAAAGAAGAAATAGACGAATATGCAGAGTGGTTTGAGCAGCATGCGAACGAATGCCAAGCAAATCACAAAGGATCAGCTGGAAAAATGGAGATCGACGCAGTTGTTGAAATGTTTCAGCGATCTGAAACTTTACATAACGTAAAGTATACGAAATATATTGGTGATGGCGATTCAACGACCTTCAAAGGAATTACAGATGCTAAGCCATACGAAGATTTCATCGTGAAGAAAGAAGAATGCATGTTTACGTTCGGATTTACGCAAAATAATAACGAGAGCTTTAACTCGACTGTGTGGACGATGGCTCCGAAAGCCATTTCTAGTGGAAAATCAATACTAGATATAGCAACTAATCTTGCTATCAGAATTTTTGATGATGGATTTTCATCAATTTTACACGTTTTGGATATAATGCATATCAAAATCGGCCCCCAAAGCTACGAACTCTGCATGAAAGTGGACGCGGAGCGGATTCGACTGGCCGAGCTTTCGGTATCCGAAGGGGCAAAAGAAGCTTGAACCGGCCTGCAAGCTTTGAGAAAAGGAAATGAAGAGGATGAACTTCTTCTAGAAGGTCAATTGTATGGTCCAAGCATTGCAGATTAAAGGTATATTAGAATATAATCTGATTTTCATCTATTTGAAACTTTAAACGCGGTTTTCTCGAAACCATTTTTTTTGTACTAGCCGGAAACATAACTCGAACAATTTTTCATCAATCGTTCCAAAATTGTAACACCTTATTTGAAAATGTTATGTCAACAGACGTACGTAGGATTTTTTGTTTAAATTGTATATTTTTTTTTATAAACAATTTAGCGATGATTTTTTCCATGAAGTTTGACTTTTTTTTCAAAACTACGCCTTTTTGCGAAAAATTAAAATATCGAAAAAACAAAATATCGAGAAAATGAAAAAACTTTGATTTTTTGTTCTAGGTCAAAAACTGCAGGCGCTAGGTTTCCGGCCGTGGACCCTGCTCAAAAAATCGGCCCCGTCTTAGGATTGCAGTAGATCCGCCATTTTGTTTTTAATCTACGTCAAAAAATTAATTTTTGTACTTAATGTATAATAAAATAAGTCGCACTGTACAGAATCTCGATTGATCTTTTCATTTCACTAAAAAAAATTTTTGAAAAATGCCTACTTTTTGTGGTCGCTATTGTGGTATAACCCTTTAAATAAGCACCCCGGTGAGAGGCAAGGGAAACTCACTGTAATAAAGCACCCCAAAGGAAACAATCCTATTACGTCCACGTCGTTGTTTCTGGGTAGCGCTAAAAATAGGAGGTTAATGAGTTTAAGTCATTGGTATTTGGCTGATTTTTTATATTTTAAAAAATGTTAAATACCAAGTGCAAAAGATTTATCTGAAAATCGTTAGTGGGTTTCATGTAATTTTTTTATAATTAAGATAATTTTATCTTAAAATTAGACAAATTTATAAAGTTTTAGATGTCGTTTGACCTTCAAATTTATTTTTAACTTCCATAAACAGTAAATTTGCCTTGACACGACCTTACCATGACCTTGATTAGAATTTTCAATATGCATTTGACCTTGAAGTAACCTTGGTCAAATTCAAGGTCAAGGTCATAGGAACCAGAAGGTGATACTCTCCATCCTTGATAACTTTTTTCAGAAACATTTTGACTTTTGCAACCGTTATTTTGAGCTAACACCCATTATTTAATTATTTTCATAATTTTGACCTTTATAGACCTTCCATGACCTTGTTGATAATATTTTGAACGCAAAATTTTCTGCTCTTTTTCAATCCAGAGTCAAAAAAAGGTCGTCCCATTTTAAAAAATTACCTTGACCTTCAAATGACCTTCAAATATAAGTTCAAGGTCAAGTTCGTTCATACCGAAAGTTGACCTCCTTTGACCTCTACAACTTTTATCTGAAACATTTTTCTGTATCCAACCATAATTCCAACAGAATTTGTAAAATCGTTAACTCAAAATGGATTACTCCAACGTAAATTAAAATTATAAAATGGTGCAATTATCGTGTTGCTGAAAAATTTAAATTAAAATAATTGTTTTAAAATAAAGTAGTGGTTGTAAAAAATTAAGTTCTAGAAATTGACTGAAAATTAAATATATTCAACTACTAAAGCAAATGAGTAAATGAAGCTTCGTATCGTATACAGATAAAAAATAATGCGAAAAATAATTTTCTAGAATTCGACTCAAAAAATAAATAGATTCAATAATATCAGAAAAGAAAAAGGGTAGACTAACGAAAAGAAATGAAAGTTGAAAAATGATCTTCTGGTGATCGACTCAACGAATAAACAGATTTAATTGTAACGCTAAAGCAAACATGTAATTTTCGTAGTGCATAGGTAAACAAGGAATGAAAAATAAAAAGTAGGGTTTGAATAAAATAATAGTAAAAATTATCAAGAAATTTCAAATGCTGTAAAAAAATGTTTAGTTGATTTATCTGATTATATTGAAATATTTGGAGAAAAAGAAGTTCTTGCATCAAGAGATTTTCGATATATGTTACCAGTTGTCCCATTTGGGAACCGAGTTTTAATTATAAAAAATGAATATTTTTATTTATAAGTATGTATATATATATATATATAAGTATATTACTAGTCAAAAAGAGTCATTTCGATGCACTGATCACAAAAACACGGTACACAACAAGACTTTCAGAAAAAGTTCATTTTCACCCCTAATTGTGTAATGTACTATTATCCGACTGAAAGTTAGCGAGAGAGTTGCAACGCTAGTTTTTAATTATACTGCATTCAGCAATTAAATAAAAACTAAGATGCTAATAAACTAACATGTTTTCTCGAATTCTTAATTGCCGACACAAGCTTATCACTGGCGATGGGCCGATATGCGAGCTACTGCCGCTTGCTCCTTTTTCTAACGAGTTTGCAGCTTGTTTATTGCTTGAGTTGGTCGGAGACTGCACTGGGAGCACTTCTGGTTGCTCGTCATTGACTTCTTTTTCATCGGGAACCTCGTGATTCGTGTCTGCAAGCTCAAACTCTTCATTTGGCAATAGCATATGATACGTAGCGGACTCATTTTCTTCTTTGACGTCAAAAAAGCGATTTTCTGCGAACGTGACGTTTCTTCCGATCGATACCTTCCTTGTGTTGGGGTCGTACAAACGATAATTTTTGGAGTCGCCATCATATCCCACAAGCATACGCTTATTGCTCTTCTTTTCCAACTTTTTTTCTGAAAATTTTCGGTATATGTTCGAAGGCGAGACTTCCAACAATTCTCAAGTACGAATAATCGGGTTTTCTCTTTATTCAACGCTCGTAAGGCGTCGTGTTCAATCTTCTTTTTGTCGATGTCATATTCAATACGTATACAGCCGTATTCACAGCCTCGGTCCACAAGTATATCGATGCTTTGCTGCGAATGAGCATTGTGCGAGCGCTCTCCACTATGGTGCGGTTATCTCTCTTGGTTCTCGCATTTTGTTGAGGAGTATTCGGTGCGGTTGTCTCCAGCTTGATCCCTTTTTCTTCAAGGAGTTTTTTTATTGAACTATTTACAAACTGCCCTCCTCTGTCAGTATGCAAAATTTTCATAGATCTATTAAATTTATTAAAAATAAGTTTTTCAAACGTTTTAAATCGGTCGAACACATCCCATTTGTGTCGTAAAAAATAAATAAATCTATAGACGGACCAATCGTCTTTAAATGTCAGAAAATATGTAGAGCCTCTGATGGATTCTACTTGCATTGGTCCGCAGACGTCGCTATGGAAAAACTCGCCAATCTTCCACTCTCTATGCTCAATGTTATTGGCAAACGGCAATGCATGGGCTTTTCCAAGCTGACATGCTTCACAAAAAAATTCGGGCTTATTGTCTCTCTTAATACCGTTAATAATACCTTTCCCAGCTCTCTCGTGCCACAGCTGGAGGTCATCGCTTGTCGACGCATTTGCTTCTTGGGAGACGCAGACTCTAAATAGCATACGATAAATTTCATTACTTTGCTCGACCCCTTGCGCTATGATCGAACCATCTTGACTCACTTGTACGAGCCTTTTCGAAAATAAAACGTCGTAATTTTTTGTAGTGCACACACCAACAGAAAACAAGTTTTTTCGCAATTCATGTACATAGAAGACATTTTCCAATTTTCCCGGTATCCAGCAGCCATTAATATATCGTTCGATCAGAATTGTTCCTGAACCTCTTATTTTACAGACCTCATTGTTTCCAAGAGTCACGCTGGATCCATTGAATGCCGATAAAGATTGAAACCACTCTCTATGGAAAGTGAGATGGCACGATGCACCGCTGTCAGTTATCCAAATTTTCAATGTCTCCACATTCAGAAATTGATATATGTTTAGTTCATTGTCTCTCGATGTCCGTTCCTCGCGGATCTTCATAACAAGCGCGTCTTTATATTGTTGGTCTTTGTCGCTGGCATAGTTTGCTCCTTGTTTACCTTTAGAAAATTTCCTCTTGCGATAATATCTCGCGATATAGGCCCGGCTTCTTACAATAATAGCAAATAAAATCTGTCCTTTGACTCTCCGTTGGCCTTGGCTGATGGATCGTACTCGTTCACTTCATCTGTTTTCCATGGAAAGTTTTGGAAACCGTTAATGCGTCTGTTTCCTCACCTTGCTCAATAAGTCGTCGTTCCTCTTTAATAAGCCTTTCTTGTAGAGTATCGAAATCTTTGTCACAAACTGTACGACTGGCTCGCTCGCATCCATCCTGCATGAATAGAATCTTTGTAGAATTATTGATTTATTGGTGGCAGATTTATGTTCATGGATTAAAATTATTTTCTTCCACATCTCGTGGGCTGTCAGTGCAATTTTCCAATCGTGTAGGTGCCATGGCACATGGCTTTTGCATTGTCTTTAGTACATTTTGGTCCATCAGTGGTCGTCAAGTCGGCCGGTGTCTCCGTGATACTTGTAGCTATGTCGTATACCTACCAGCACTGCCCGCATTTGGAATTTCCACACTTGATAATTACTACCGTCGAACCTCACAAGATGACTTCCTGGAATGTCGTTGGACATCTTCGTTATTACATTAAATATAAGTCTTGCACAAATCAGACACAGAGCGGCTCTTGAGGAAATACATTGAGGAATTATTGCGTTCCTAAGCCCATAACCTATTGGAGTTGTCAGGGAGGGCAATAACAAAAGAGCCAGGCCTTGATAGAAACTTATTGAATATAATAGCGGTATTTACATGGTTCGGTACAGCGGGCAGGCTCGGACGATACTGATCGCGATGAACTTCGCTAGAGCGCTTGACGCGTTATTTCGAATCGTACGCTTACACAAACTGTAAATAAACACCACGGTGACTCGTAGCTATATCGAGCATAAATGTGGAAGCAAGTACTATGATATAAGACATAGGTTCGAACGCTGATTTCTCCTGATAAAATAGTGATAAAAACAAAAGTATGATACATGTTTTCGATGTACTTTATCGCGTAGAATACGATGGTACACAGAAAAGTAGGCTCTATACAGAAAAAAATGCCACCAGCCACGTATCGCTAGCTTTTTTCGTTGAAGACAAAAAAAAAAAAAAATATAAATAAAACGATACCAACCGTGTTTTAGCTATACAGGGTGTCAATTAAGTCCCGGGACGGCTGAATATTTTCAGAGGTAAAGTAATTCTGATAAAGGTCAAGGTCATTTCTTTAGTAACTTTCAACGAGGAATCTAATGGTGACATTCACTTTGAACTTGGACTTGACCTTGAAGGTTATTTCAAGGTCAACTGTTTTTTTTTAAATAGGAACCCCCATTTTTAAGACTGGTAATCGATAGAGCGGGAAATTTTACATTCAGATACGTAATTAAGTCAGAGCTAGTGTTTGAACTTGAGGGTTACTCCAAGGTTATTTACACTCCAGCAAGGTTCTTAGATACCTCTGAATATTTTTGCAAGCGGTAAAGCTATTCCTCGTGTAACTTTCAACGAGGAACTCAATGGTGACCTTATACTTGACCTTGGACGTGACCTTCAAGGTTATTTCAAGGACACCTATTGTTTTTAATGGAAATCTTCATTTTTTACACTGGCAATCGATAGAGTGGGAAATTTCATTTCGAAAATAGTATTTGACGTGATCTTTAGAAGGTCAAATCAAGGTCAATTTTGGATAAACTGTCAAAATATTGTCGTATTCAAACTTTAGAGGATTTATGAAAGACTAAATGTTTGAAAAAGTTTTGAAACCAACAACATCGACCACCTTGACTTTGAGAACAGCTTTGCACATTATTTGGAGGTTCACGCACTTTTTAAATTAATAACCTTACTATCGCCCTTATTCTTACTTTTAGCGTTACCCAGAAACAATGACGTGGACGTAGTAACTTCTGTTTCCTTTGGGGTGCTTGATTAACGTGAGTCCCCTTGCCTCTCGCGATTGGTTAGCGTGAGTTGAGGGTTCATGGGTTCGGTGTTTCAGGCTTTGACATTTATGTGTCCAACTTCAATCCGGTAGATTTAAAACCCATTAATTAACAAATCCATAAATTGCAAACTCATGAACCCTGAACTCATAATCTTTGAACCCTAAATCAATAAATTTAACACCCATATGGATAATAAACCCAAATACCTACAAATATAAATTCTAAAATTATCCCACAAACCGACAAACCTCCTATTCTTTTTAAACAAGTTCTTTGTATTTTTAGCTCATTTTATAAATTGCGAATAAATTTCTGTGATTTTTTTCTAAGAAGTTTTTTTATTTAATTCTGATTTTTTTTTAAATTTCTTTCTAAACTTTTAAATATTTCTTTTGTAACTGATAGTCCTTATTTTATTATTTGTTAAAAAATTCCTGTCACTGTTCATTTTCTTAACCTTTTCATGAGTTCACAATAAATTTAAGAACAAGTTAAACAAAAATTTTTTTATGTAATGAACATTTTCCTTCATTGTAAACATTTCTTTTTGAACAATTCGTTTTTCTTTGCAATTGATAAGTTTTTAGCTTAGTTTTTGCGGACGAGTCGCTACCACTATTCTTCTTTTTCCTCTGAATAAACAAATTAAAACTAAATTGAAATACATAAATATTCTGACTCGTGTATTATTCATATCTAAATAAAAGTCAATGGCGTATGCTAAACTTTCGACGCGAGAAAGGATAAGTTTATTGATGATGCGTGGTTGGGGAGATCGAGTCCGATCTTACCTCGAAGTTCGTACGTTGTTTAATAACCATTTTCGTAATGAAGACGGACAAACACCTATCTCAAAATCTACAGTCGAAAGGGTTGTACGGCGATTCGCAGAATTTGGGACTGTCAATGATCTTCAGAGAACTGGTCGCCCACAATCTGTAGCAACTGAGGATAAGCAGATTGAAATGGCTGAAGCATTTATTGAAAATCCACATCATAGTTTACGTAGAGCTGGGCATGAGCATGACGTTCCTCATGAAACTGTACGAAAAATTCTGAAAAGCATCAGTTTTCATCCTTATAAAGTCCATTTGGTACAGGAGCTTAATGACGATGATCCTGATCGCCGGATCGAGTTTTGCGAAGCGATGATGAACAGAATAGACGCAGATCCTCAATTTTTATACAATATAGTTTTTTCGGATGAGGAGACTTTCACTTTAAAGGGTGAAGTTAACAGACACAATTGTAGATATTGGTCAGACACAAATCCTGCATGGATGTTGGACAATCACACACAATATCCACACAAGTTGAATGTTTGGGCTGGCATCTTAAACAATACTCTTGTAGGCCCCTTTTTTATCGAGGGTAATCTTACTGCCGCTTCATACGAACAGCTACTTAGGAATCAAATTATACCACAAATTAGAGAGATAGCAGTTGATGATTACGATGAAACGTGGTTTCAGCAGGATGGAGCAGCCCCTCATTTTGGTAGAGATGTTCGAGCATATTTGGATGCTCAGTTTCCTCATAGATGGATTGGAAGAAGGGGTGAAATCGAGTGGCCTGCTAGATCTCCGGATCTGACACCACTCGATTACTTTCTCTGGGGTTACCTTAAGAGTAAAGTTTATGCCACTAAACCGGACAATTTAGATGAACTGCGCAATCGAATTATGCAAGAGGCTGCTAGAATCGATAGAGGGATGATTCGTGATGCTGCAACTCATTTTTACAATCGCCTAGCTTTTTGTCAAGAAGTTGAAGGTTTTCAGTTTGAGCACCGCCGTTAAACTTTAAATCATTAAGTAAAACGCAAAAGACTTTAGCACACCAATCGTGAGAAGCAAGGGGACTCACGTTAATCAAGCACCCCAATCGTGAGAGGCAAGGGGACTCACGTTGATCAAGCACCCCAATCGTGAGAGGCAAGGGGACTCACGTTAATCAAGCACCCCAAAGGAAACAGAACTTACTACGTCTACGCCGTTGTTTCTGGGTAACGCTAAAAGTAAGAATAAGGGCGATAGTAAGGTTATTAATTTAAAAAGTGCTTGAACTTACAAATAATGTGCAAAGCTGTTCTCAAAGTCAAGGTGGTCGATGTTGTTGGTTTCAAAATTTTTTCAAACATTTAGTCTTTCATAAATCCTCTAAAGTTTGAATACGACAATAGTTTGACAGTTTATCCAAAATTGACCTTGATTTGACCTTCTAAAGATCACGTCAAATACTATTTTCGAAATGAAATTTCCCACTCTATCGATTGCCAGTGTAAAAAATTAAGATTTCCATTAAAAACAATAGGTGTCCTTGAAATAACCTTGAAGGTCACGTCCAAGGTCAAGTATAAGGTCACCATTGAGTTCCTCGTTGAAAGTTACACGAGGAATAGCTTTACCGCTTGCAAAAATATTCAGAGGTATCTAAGAACCTTGCTGGAGTGTAAATAACCTTGGAGTAACCCTCAAGTTCAAACACTAGCTCTGACTTAATTACGTATCTGAATGTAAAATTTCCCGCTCTATCGATTACCAGTCTTAAAAATGGGGGTTCCTATTTAAAAAAAAACAGTTGACCTTGAAATAACCTTCAAGGTCAAGTCCAAGGTCAAAGTGAATGTCACCATTAGATTCCTCGTTGAAAGTTACTTAAGAAATGACCTTGACCTTTATCAGAATTACTTTACCTCTGAAAATATTCAGCCGTCCCGGGACTTAATTGACACCCTGTATAATGGAGTAGGAGGGGTCTAAGTAGGTCCGGTTGGCGGCAAACTTTATCTTTATAGATGTAGAATAGACTCCTAAACCTCATTTTTAAATCTCGGAACAGGGGCATTTCGACTATCTTAACGGAGAGTACCCTTTATTAGAACAGAAATGTCCTAGAATTAGTCAGTGAACACTGCAAATTTTTTCAAAACTTTTTTTCAAATTTTTTAAAATTTCAATTTTTAAAATTTTATAAAAATAAAAAATTTTTTCCAAATGTTTTAAAAATATTTAAGAGTGTTCTCTGGCCGATTCTAAGACATTTTGGTTCTTATAAGTTTTTTTTTAAAGCTTATATTTCCGGAGAAAAAAATCATCAAGTTTAAAAAAAAGTTTAAAAAAAGGTTTTCGTTTTGGCCGCCATTTTGCTTGGATAAGAAATTATTTAAATCAATATTTTCGTCCTAACTTTTAGTTCAGATATCGTGGACGCCAGTTATACCGGTTTTAGACAGTTAAAATGTATAGGCTGCAAACAATCAGTACAAAAAAAAATTCGAATAACCATGCTTTTTTTTTTTTTAATTATGATTTTTCAGAGCTTAGAAATTTTCTTTTTTACTTATAACCACCCCCATTCGATGAGCACCCTTGAAAATATAGGGAATGGTTGGTTTTAAGTTATTTGTGTTAGAATTCATTGCAACGTATCAATTCAAACTAAACTTAAAAATTCCGTCTCCTGCACGTTAACGGGTTAAGTAATAGGGGCTGCGCGGCTACCGCGCCAAATATATTTTTTGAGCCAAATGGGGCTGGGGGATGCATTTTTAGGGAAGGTAAAAAGTTTATAACAAACATATATATTTTTTTTTAAATAAAAGGAAGGTAAAATGTTTATAGGATAAACCTGGCGGTAGCAAACGTCGGACAGGTGACGTCGTACAGCTGACCTGGCTACAGGGCATCCATTTCGGACGTGACTTTTGTGACGGACGGACTGCTCTCGAGAGTCGAGGGCTGGAAGGTGTTCGAGGGCTATACAGCCAGCGACCACCAATATATTACCTTCGGCTTGAAGGGCAAGACCCAGACTAGACAAAGGACCAATCCTTCCCCCGTGGGGTGGAACCTCCACAAACTAGACAAGGACAAACTGACGGTTCAACTGGACTTGGAACCACACCCGACAACGGTGATCCCTCGCGGCATCGTGGGCAGGGAAAAAGCGGAGAAATTGGTCGAATTGACGTCGGGGCTCTTGAAACGGCTTTGCGACGTATCCATGCCACAAAAACGAACGCGACAAAACAAGCAACCGGTGTACTGGTGGACAGACGAGATCGCGTGCGCCTGGCAGGAATGCCTGAGACTGAGACACGCGATCAGCGACAGTAAAGATAATTGCTGAACCAAACTGATCGACGAAGTGGACTCGGACCCCTGGGGACTGGGTTAGAAGATTGTGACTCGAAAACTGGGTCGGAACGGGCCACCAGTTATCAGAGACGAAGAGACGAGGGCCAAAATCGTCGATGGACTATTCCCAACCCATCCTGAACAAGGGTGGCGGGAAGACAGACTTGACAGAAATGAGGTGCCGGAGTTCACCAAGGGGAGCTCAGCTCTGCTGTCTTTACTCGCGGCGGGGAAAGCACCAGGTCCGGATGGCGTCCCAACGGAAATCCTCGGGCTAGTTGCAAAACGACATCCGGAGATTCTCCTGAACTTGTACAAAACGTGCTTGGTGAAAGGGGTGTTCAGCAAAGACTGGAAGACTGCTCGATTGATCCTCATAGACAAAGGAAAAGGTGGGGATCCCGATAGTCCGTCTTCCTACAGACCTATGAGCTTGTTGAACACAACTGGCAAGCTCTTCGAAATGCTGCTCAGAGCTCGAATCCAGCAGGCTGTGCAAAATGCTGGTGGCCTAAACAACAGACAATACGGATTCAGACAGGGATGGTCGACAGTAGGGGCGATCCATAGAGTGGTTGACTGCTTTGACCGAGCACAGACTCGACCCCACAAAGACAGGCCAATAGTGCTTTTGGCCACACTAGACGTACGAAACGCCTTCAACTCGGCGAAGTGGGTGGATATTGTGCGGGTATTCTCTGAGGATTTTTCGCTCCCACCTTACCTTCGCCGGGAGCTGAAGGACTACCTACGAGACCGTTACATCACGAACGTGACGGAGACCAGGGCCAAGACAATAAAGATGACGGCGGGTGTGGCGCAGGGCTCGATCCTGGGCCCCGACATTTGGAACGCGGTTTACAACGAAGTGTTGGGTCGTTCGATGCCGCCGGGCGAAGAACACACGGCTGGCTCAAATGCGATTGCGTCAAGCGATGAAACGGGTATACGAATGGATGCAAAGACGGGGACTTCAACTCGCGATGCAAAAATCGGAACTGTTGTATCTAACGAGACGACGGATAGACACGACGATGCCTATCATGGCGGGTGGAGCACGCGTGTGCCCCGGAGAGACCGCAAAATATCTGGGGGTAACCCTGAATACACGGATGACCTTCTGGCCGCACATTGCAAGTGCTGCAGAGAGGGCTGCTGGTCTATGGGGCCGAAATATGGGGTGGCGCAATGCGCGTCAAAAAGTACCGCAAATCCATCATGGCGGTACAAAGGAGCGGGGGCGCTACGTATCGCGGCCGCGTACGAGTCCGTCTCCGAAGCGGCGGTGCTGGTGATCGCCGGGGTTGACCCGGTGGACATCTTAGCTCTCGAGCGAAGGAGGATCCACTAGACGAAAGAAGAAAAGGGAAGAGCTACAGCCGCCACAGACGCACGAACGGAGACACTGGACAGCTGGTAAGTCAGCTGGGCGAACAATGACAAAGATCGGTGGACGAGACGTCCGATTATGGACGTACGACGTTGCACAGAGAGGGGGATGGGAGAGGTAAATCTTTACTTAACCCAGTTCCTCTCTGGATACGGTTACTTCCGACGTTACCTACACCGGATGGGGAAGGTGACGACCCCATCTTGTACGTACTGCGGACACGGCAGAGACGACGCGAATCACACGTTCTTTGATTGCCCTCGCTGAGTAGTTGAGAAACAGGGACTACAGACAAGGATCGGGGACATAACGCCGGTCAACGTCGTTCCTCTGATGCTTACTAGTAAGCAGAAGTGGGACGATATAACATGATACGTGACAGTAGTTCTAAAAGGCAAACAGACGGACGGATGCCTTGAAGACTGACACGGGAAACTGAGTTCTTGAGTAGAGTCACGCGAAGACAAAACAGACAAGACAGACGCGACAGCCGTGGAGCCTAGACCCGCCGGCCGGCCCGAAGTAATGTGCACAATAGCCCCGGGCCGGCTCGGTGTACAAGGTGGACGTTACAGCGCTTGTTCGACAGTTGACCCCGTCAACCGCTGAACAGGGGCTGACTAGCCGCCGTCGGATACCCCGGCCGCGATGAGCTTCCGTCAAAGGGTGCCCATTCGGCCCTAGTCGAACACGCCAAAATTTGTCAGCCCACCGGCGCGGTGCGGCCCCTGCGTTCGATGTCCTCGCGACATCGAGCACAGGTGGCTGGAGCCACCTACGGTCGCAAAGCGATTTGCCCGTTTTTTTTCATCGATATAAAAAAAAAGTATATAACAAATAGAATTTTTTTTATTTACTTATTAATAAAAGAAACTTAATACTAATACATATCATATTTAATTGTATTTATTATTCTTATATAAAAATTTATTGTTTATAAATTAATTAGAAAAAAATTATCGTAGATACTTTTGTGCAAAATAGTACTAATTTCCTAATACTTTTGTACGAAAGTGACTACGATAATTTGTTTCTTATTTTATTAAAAAAAGTGAACCGTTACATCTGAGGTGCAACTTATGAAGAGTATTTTAAGCCTGGTTTGGTTACATATAAGTCATCGTACTAAAAAAAAAGCTACGGCAAGTGAATAAATAAATAAACATATAAGATATTTTTGGTGGAACAATAGTAGAGCTAAGGAGCACTGTTTATATTCTAATAGTGTATAAATAGCTTAAATTATATGAGTACTTAAAGTGTAAAAAGTTCCAGCAATCAAAAGTAATTAATAAAATTTTTATAGCTATTATACTGGAAAGTGTATTTTTTTTCAATTTAACCCAGGCTAGCCCCCATAATTACAATAATATTAACTACACTGAAAAAAAAATTTGGTAAATCCAACCTAAATTTTGTTGAATCAACAAAATAATTTTGATAAATTCTCCTTATCAAACATTTAGTTGAATAAACAAATATATTTAGTTGAATTAACTAAATTTTTAGTTAAATTGACTAAATATTTTATTAATTTATCTAATTAGTTAGTTAAATCAACGAAATATTTTGTTGGATCAATTAAGTCTTTAATTAAATTAACTAAATATTTAACTAATTTATCTAATTATTTAATTTGTAACGGGGTCGGTTGCTTCTATTTTGTCTCGTGGAGGAGACTTCTCCACGAGACAGGCGCAATGGGGCATGCACGAGTGCCCCGCGAGGTCCTTACCTCGGGGTGCGCGCGGCCCGCATATAATGCGAGAGTACGCATGTATTCTCGCTTATTGTACTCGCGTGTTGGAATGCGAGCGCGTCCCTCGTGCTCGCGTAGCTGTCGTCCTCCTGGACATCTGATGCCGGCCGCCCAGCTCTACGGAAGAGTGGCGATATTCGGGAGATTAATCTGACGCGATGAATCTGACCTCGAGCTCGTGCTCGAGGTCCCCGTGTTCCACTACGCTACGGCTTGACTACAAGAGCCGTGACTCCCCGCACGAGAGCACGCGATCGCGATCTACGGAAGAGAGAGAGAGAGAGAGAGAGAGAGAGAGAGAGAGAGAGAGAGAGAGAGAGAGAGAGAGAGAGAGAACGGGGGAATCGTTCCGGCACATTCGCCGAACAACGTTTTGTCTAAGAGTCGAGGCGCTCCTCGACTCTTCGCCGCGTACACGCCCGCACTCGCAATACAATAGACGGGAGGTACTTGCAATCGCCGCAACTTCCGCTAATCCTCGGGCTGCTCACCTCGTCTGCTTGCTCGCGACAGCTCGCGACGACGCGCAGATACACCGCAGTACCTCGCGTCACAAATTAAAACAACGAAATATTTTATTGCATTTACTAAATATTTAGTTCATCTCAAAATCCCTAGATCTGATTTAACAAATTATTTTGTCGAATCAATAAATATTTTATAAGGAGGACTGGACTAAATTATTTAGTTGCATTAACTAAATATCTTGATAATGAAAAAATCCTTAGAATCAGTTTAACAAAACATTTGGTCGAAATAACTTAACATTTTGTTGAGCCAACTAAAGAGAATTAGTCATTTTAATAAAATGTTTAGTAAGGAGGATCTGACTAAATAATATTGTTGGAAGAATTTAACTAAATGTTTAGTTAAATTAAAATTTAAATAAATTATTTAATTAAGATTAAAATAAATAGCTTAATTAAACAATTTGTTCTTTTAAATAAACATTTTGTTATTTTAATTAAATATTTTGTTCTTTTAATTAAATATTTTGTTGGCGCAACTAAATATTTTGTCGGAATAACAAAATATTTTGTTGATTCAACGCATTACTCAATTCTATTTTACTTTGCTTTTGACGTCTGCTTTAGAAGGCGACGATGCTACCTTGCTTTTTAACCTAACTTATGTTTTTTTTTATTTCGCTGATTTAAATTTATTTATACATTTCGCATACATACACATTGATACATATATTCGCACATTTATATTTCATTATAAAATTTCGCACAAAATTTCTTCGCTGACCCTAAAACCTTCGGGTTACAAGGCGGACGCTCTAACCATTACGCTACGCAACGCTTGCAAGAAATCTTTTTTTTATCCATTGTAACGGGGTTACTTTTGACCGTTTCACCTCGCGGAGGAGACCTGTCTCCGCGAGATGGGTGCAATGGGGCACACACGAGTGCCCCGTGAGGTCCTTACCTCGGGGTGCCCGCGAGCACCCGACGGCGAATACACGTCGCCGCGGTCCGTATACAACGTGAGAGTACGCCTGTACTCTCACTTCTCGTACTCGCGTGCTGTCGCACGAACGCGCTCCTCGCGTTCGCGTGGCTGTCGTCCTCCTAGATGACAGCTGATGCCGGCCGCTCAGCTCTGCGATAGAGTGGCGGTATCCGGGAGATTAAGGACGAGGAGGGTTTGCCGAGTAGCCCCGCGGACTACTCGGAAGAATAACGCGATCAAGTAAAATGGCAAGTCGGAGGCCTTTATTGCCTCCGTAAGAGAAATTACAATGATCGCGCCCCGAAAGGTTAGTAGCCGTCGGGCGTGCGAGCCGACTGCTCCGAACACGCCCGAGTGTTGCCGAGTGGAGCCGCGCGCGAACGCAAGCGCGCGCGCTCTTACAAACTCTCGGCCGCGCCGAGAGTTCGCCGGCCGATCGCGCGATTCGCGATCGGTGATGTTTACGCAGAGCGCGACCTTGCTCCGCGTAAACAAACACTGCGCTCAAGAGCAGGCCGCCTGCCTGCCCTGCGTGTACACACACGTACACGCACACGCGAAGGAACGGGTCGCTTACCCGTTCCGCGCGACGACTCACGAACCCGACCTCGAGCTCGTGCTCGAGGTATCGGTATCGCACCGCGCAGCGACTCTTCCACGAGAGTCGCGACTCCCACCGCACGAGAGTCCGCGACCGCGAACTAGAGAGAGAGAGAGAGAGAGAAGTAGTGAACTGGGGACGGCCCCCTACGTTCACTGAACAATGTTCGACGCCAGGGAGTCAAGGCGCTCCTTGACTCCTCGCCGGTACGCGCCCGCACTCACAAGATTAGTCGGGCGGTACTTACAAGGTTCGCAGCTTTGGCTCGTCCTAAGCTGCTACCGCGTTCGCACCAAAGCACTCGACGCTCGCTTCCTCTCCTTCCCCGGGTCGTCAGCTAGCACACGCGTCCGTCGTCGTCGACGGCTAGAAGAGAATCTCTCGAGATTCTAAGATGGCCGCCGCTCCCGCGCGCCACGGCCTAACTCCTCCTCGCGCCGCGAAGGCTCGCGACGGCGCGCAGTACCTGATAGTACCTCGCGTCACACCATATAGCTTACAGAAAAATAGCATAATATAAACTTCATTATTATTGCTATTATATAATTAGTTATAAAGTTAACTGAATATAATTTAATATTTATGTTTAACACAATATATATAATAAAAAAGATATATTAAATATTAATTAAAAACCTTATTAAATAATATATAGGTCGAACCAAATTTGTTTTATTATCGGCTGATAATTTTAGCAAAATATTTGGTTAAGTGAACTGACTATTGAGTCGAACCAGCAAAACATTTAGTTATTTCTAAGTCGAAGTGACACTAACTAAATATTATGTTATTTTAACTAAAAGATTTGTTGCTTGCAACAAAATATTTGGTTGTGTCAATCAAAGCTGTTATCGGATGATATTTCTTTTACAATAGATTTGGTTAAGTAAACAAACTATTGAGTTGAACCAGTAAAACATTTAGTAGCTCTTTAATCAAACGATTTAGTTAGCTACCGGCAGTTAATCATTTAGTTGGTTCAACAAAATGTTTAGTTATTTCTAGGTCGAAGTGACACTAACTAAATAATTTGTAATTGTAATTAAAAGATTTGTTACTTTCAACTAAATATTTAGTTGTTTCAACCAAATTTGTTTTATTATCGGCTGACAATTTTATCAAAATATTTGGTTAAGGGAACTAACTATTCAGTCGAACCAGCAAAACATTTCGTTATTTTTAAGTCAAAGAAAGACTATCTAAACATTTAGTTATTTTAACTAAAAGATTTGTTGCTTGCAACAAAATATTTGGTTGTGTCAATCAAAGCTGTTATCGGATGATATTTCTTTTACAATAGATTTGGTTAAGTGAACAAACTATTGAGTTGAACCAGTAAAACATTTAGTAGCTCTTTAATCAAACGATTTAGTTAGCTACCGGCAGTTAATCATTTAGTTGGTTCAACAAAATGTTTAGTTATTTCTAGATCGAAGTGACACTAACTAAATATTTTGTAATTCTAATTAAAAGATTTGTTACTTTCAACTAAATATTTAGTTGTTTCAACCAAATTTGTTTTATTATCGGCTGACAATTTTATCAAAATATTTGGTTAAGGGAACTAACTATTCAGTCGAACCAGCAAAACATTTCGTTATTTTTAAGTCAAAGTAAGACTATCTAAACATTTTGTTATTTTAACTAAAAGATTTGTTGCTTGCAACAAAATATTTGGTTGTGTCAATCAAGGCTGTTATCGGATGATATTTCTTTTACAATAGATTTGGTTAAGTGAACACGGAGAGAAAAAACTTAATAAAAATTACTATTTTCTCCTAGGAAAGAAGTGACAGTCTTGAATAATGAGGAATTTTGATATTGATATAGTAAATTTTGTTATTAAAATGCTAAAATTTACTATTAATATTATAAAATTTAATAAATTTTGTTACAAAAATTGCTATTTTTTATAGTAAAAGTTATAATAATAAATTGTACCAGAAATCGTATTAAATTTTACGAACAAAAAGTAGTAAATTTTACTATGAATATTGACAACGTTTGATAACTTTTGTTACAAAAATTACTATTTTCTATAGTAAAGCTTGTGGTCGGAAGCGTATGCGCATGCGTCTGAGCTCGAGCCGGTCGTGCCTGAGCACGCGTCGGGTGCGCCTGGATCACGCATACGTAAAAATTGGATGTAATTTAATAATAAAAGAAATAATAAAAATGCAAAATTGAAATAAACTCTACTTTTTACTTTTTCAATCGATTTTATTGCTTATCAGCTTTTAATATTTCGCCACAAGTTCTAAGATTCAAATAAAATACTTAAAATGCTATACCTAGGTGGCGCGGAGAAAAAATCGTCACCCGCAAGTGGTTGGAAGCCATATTGGTTAGTATATAAGAAAAATAAGTTTCTGTCATGGTACATTACGTGCGAAAACGTAGAAGTAGATTTATGTATGTTAGGTTAGGTCTAATAATAGGTCATGCGTATATTTGTAATTGAAGCGAATGCGTTAAATTTAAGCAATACTGTTTAGCGATAGAAAAGTGTTTGAGTGTTAAGTTAATTCGAATAAGTAATATATACAAGAGTCTCCCAGTCAAGATGAGAATAATTTCAGTGACAAAAAAAAATATTTTGCAAAATTTGCAAATTCTACGTTCTAAAAATTACTTTCTTAAATATTAAAAATTACTACTTTTAATACTAAAAATTAGTACTTTCAATACTAAAAATTATTACTTTGAATATTAAAAATTACATTAGATATATTCCAAAAAATGTTATGCCATAATTTCAATATTTCTTATTAAAATTCTAAAAATTATTACATATTTAACAAAATTTACTATTTTTTTTAGCAGTTATTGATATTTATAAAAATTACTATGTTTCATAATAATTCTTAATACAGTACAAGACTGTCATTCTTTCCTATATAAAATAGCAATTTTTACTAGGTTTTTTCTCTCCGTGAACAAACTATTGAGTTGAACCAGCAAAACATTTAGTAGCTCTTTAATCAAATGATTTAGTTAGCTACTGGCAAATAAACATTTAGTTGGTTCAACAAAATGTTTAGTTATTTCTAGGTCGAAGTGACACTAACTAAATAATTTGTAATTGTAATTAAAAGATTTGTTACTTTCAACTAAATATTTAGTTGTTTCAACCAAATTTGTTTATTATCGGCTGATAATTTTATCAAAATATTTGGTTAAGGGAACTAACTATTCAGTCGAACCAGCAAAACATTTAGTTATTTTTAAGTCAAAGTAAGACTAACTAAACATTTTGTTATTTTAACTAAAAGATTTGTTGCTTGCAACAAAATATTTGGTTGTGTCAATCAAGGCTGTTATCGGATGATATTTCTTTTACAATAGATTTGGTTAAGTAAACAAACTATTGAGTTGAACCAGTAAAACATTTAGTAGCTCTTTAATCAAACGATTTAGTTAGCTACCGGCAGTTAATCATTTAGTTGGTTCAACAAAATGTTTAGTTATTTCTAGGTCGAAGTGACACTAACTAAATATTTTGTAATTCTAATTAAAAGATTTGTTACTTTCAACTAAATATTTAGTTGTTTCAACCAAATTTGTTTTTATATCGGCTGATAATTTTATCAAAATATTTGGTTAAGGGAACTAACTATTCAGTCGAACCAGCAAAACATTTAGTTATTTTTAACTCGAAGTGACAATAACTAAATATTATGTTATTTTAACTAAAAGATTTGTTGCTTGCAACTAAACATTTAGTTGTGTCAAACAAGGCTGTTATCGGATGATATTTCTTTTAGAACAGATTTGGTTAGGTGAACAAGCTATTGAGTAGAACCAGTAAAACATGTAGAAGCTCTTTAATTAAAGGATTTAGTTAGCTACCGCAGTTAATCATTTAGTTGGTTCAACAAAATGTTTAGTTATTTCTAGGTCGAAGTGAGACTAACTAAATAATTTGTAATTCTAATTAAAAGATTTGTTACTTTCAACTAAATATTTAGTTGTTTCAACCAAATTTGTTTTATTATCGGCTGACAATTTTATCAAAATATTTGGTTAAGTGAACTGACTATTGAGTCGAACCAGCAAAACATTTAGTTATTTCTAAGTCGAAGTGACACTAACTAAATATTATGTTATTTTAACTAAAAGATTTGTTGCTTGCAACAAAATATTTGGTTGTGTCAATCAAAGCTGTTATCGGATGATATTTCTTTTACAATAGATTTGGTTAAGTAAACAAACTATTGAGTTGAACCAGTAAAACATTTAGTAGCTCTTTAATCAAACGATTTAGTTAGCTACCGGCAGTTAATCATTTAGTTGGTTTAACAAAATGTTTAGTTATTTCTAGGTCGAAGTGACACTAACTAAATATTTTGTAATTCTAATTAAAAGATTTGTTACTTTCAACTAAATATTTAGTTGTTTCAACCAAATTTGTTTTATTATCGGCTGACAATTTTATCAAAATATTTGGTTAAGGGAACTAACTATTCAGTCGAACCAGCAAAACATTTCGTTATTTTTAAGTCAAAGTAAGACTAACTAAACATTTTGTTATTTTAACTAAAAGATTTGTTGCTTGCAACAAAATATTTGGTTGTGTCAATCAAGGCTGTTATCGGATGATATTTCTTTTACAATAGATTTGGTTAAGTAAACAAACTATTGAGTTGAACCAGTAAAACATTTAGTAGCTCTTTAATCAAACGATTTAGTTAGCTACCGGCAGTTAATCATTTAGTTGGTTCAACAAAATGTTTAGTTATTTCTAGGTCGAAGTGACACTAACTAAATATTTTGTAATTCTAATTAAAAGATTTGTTACTTTCAACTAAATATTTAGTTGTTTCAACCAAATTTGTTTTTATATCGGCTGATAATTTTATCAAAATATTTGGTTAAGGGAACTAACTATTCAGTCGAACCAGCAAAACATTTAGTTATTTTTAACTCGAAGTGACAATAACTAAATATTATGTTATTTTAACTAAAAGATTTGTTGCTTGCAACTAAACATTTAGTTGTGTCAAACAAGGCTGTTATCGGATGATATTTCTTTTAGAACAGATTTGGTTAGGTGAACAAGCTATTGAGTAGAACCAGTAAAACATGTAGAAGCTCTTTAATTAAAGGATTTAGTTAGCTACCGCAGTTAATCATTTAGTTGGTTCAACAAAATGTTTAGTTATTTCTAGGTCGAAGTGAGACTAACTAAATAATTTGTAATTCTAATTAAAAGATTTGTTACTTTCAACTAAATATTTAGTTGTTTCAACCAAATTTGTTTTATTATCGGCTGACAATTTTATCAAAATATTTGGTTAAGTGAACTGACTATTGAGTCGAACCAGCAAAACATTTAGTTATTTCTAAGTCGAAGTGACACTAACTAAATATTATGTTATTTTAACTAAAAGATTTGTTGCTTGCAACAAAATATTTGGTTGTGTCAATCAAAGCTGTTATCGGATGATATTTCTTTTACAATAGATTTGGTTAAGTAAACAAACTATTGAGTTGAACCAGTAAAACATTTAGTAGCTCTTTAATCAAACGATTTAGTTAGCTACCGGCAGTTAATCATTTAGTTGGTTTCAACAAAATGTTTAGTTATTTCTAGGTCGAAGTGACACTAACTAAATATTTTGTAATTCTAATTAAAAGATTTGTTACTTTCAACTAAATATTTAGTTGTTTCAACCAAATTTGTTTTATTATCGGCTGACAATTTTATCAAAATATTTGGTTAAGGGAACTAACTATTCAGTCGAACCAGCAAAACATTTCGTTATTTTTAAGTCAAAGTAAGACTAACTAAACATTATGTTATTTTAACTAAAAGATTTGTTGCTTGCAACAAAATATTTGGTTGTGTCAATCAAGGCTGTTATCGGATGATATTTCTTTTACAATAGATTTGGTTAGGTGAACAAGCTATTGAGTAGAACCAGTAAAACATGTAGTAGCTCTTTAATCAACGATTTAGTTAGCTACCGGCAGTTAATCATTTAGTTGGTTCAACAAAATGTTTAGTTATTTCTAGGTCGAAGTGACACTAACTAAATAATTTGTAATTCTAATTAAAAGATTTGTTACTTTCAACTAAATATTTAGTTGTTTCAACCAAATTTGTTTTATTATCGGCTGATAATTTTATCAAAATATTTGGTTAAGGGAACTAACTATTCAGTCGAACCAGCAAAACATTTAGTTATTTTTAAGTCGAAGTAGACAATAACTAAATATTATGTTATTTTAACTAAAAGATTTGTTGCTTGCAACAAAATATTTGGTTGTGTCAATCAAAGCTGTTATCGGATGAAATTTCTTTTACAATAGATTTGGTTAGGTGAACAAGCTATTGAGTAGAACCAGTAAAACATTTAGTAGCTCTTTAATCAAACGATTTAGTTAGCTACCGGCAGTTAATCATTTAGTTGGTTCAACAAAATGTTTAGTTATTTCTAGGTCGAAGTGACACTAACTAAATATTTTGTAATTCTAATTAAAAGATTTGTTACTTTCAACTAAATATTTAGTTGTTTCAACCAAATTTGTTTTATTATCGGCTGATAATTTTAGCAAAATATTTGGTTAAGTGAACTGACTATTGAGTCGAACCAGCAAAACATTTAGTTATTTCTAAGTCGAAGTGACACTAACTAAATATTATGTTATTTTAACTAAAAGATTTGTTGCTTGCAACAAAATATTTGGTTGTGTCAATCAAAGCTGTTATCGGATGATATTTCTTTTACAATAGATTTGGTTAAGTAAACAAACTATTGAGTTGAACCAGTAAAACATTTAGTAGCTCTTTAATCAAACGATTTAGTTAGCTACCGGCAGTTAATCATTTAGTTGGTTCAACAAAATGTTTAGTTATTTCTAGGTCGAAGTGACACTAACTAAATAATTTGTAATTCTAATTAAAAGATTTGTTACTTTCAACTAAATATTTAGTTGTTTCAACCAAATTTGTTTTATTATCGGCTGACAATTTTATCAAAATATTTGGTTAAGGGAACTAACTATTCAGTCGAACCAGCAAAACATTTCGTTATTTTAAGTCAAAGAAGACTATCTAAACATTTAGTTATTTTAACTAAAAGATTTGTTGCTTGCAACAAAATATTTGGTTGTGTCAAACAAGGCTGTTATCGGATGATATTTCTTTTACAATAGATTTGGTTAGGTGAACAAGCTATTGAGTAGAACCAGTAAAACATGTAGTAGCTCTTTAATTAAAGGATTTAGTTAGCTACCGCAGTTAATCATTTAGTTGGTTCAACAAAATGTTTAGTTATTTCTAGGTCGAAGTGAGACTAACTAAATAATTTGTAATTCTAATTAAAAGATTTGTTACTTTCAACTAAATATTTAGTTGTTTCAACCAAATTTGTTTTTTATTGGCTGATAATTTTAGCAAAATATTTGGTTAAGTGAACTGACTATGAGTCGAAACCAGCAAAACATTTAGTTATTTCTAAGTCGAAGTGACACTAACTAAATATTATGTTATTTTAACTAAAAGATTTGTTGCTTGCAACAAAATATTTGGTTGTGTCAATCAAAGCTGTTATCGGATGATATTTCTTTTACAATAGATTTGGTTAAGTAAACAAACTATTGAGTTGAACCAGTAAAACATTTAGTAGCTCTTTAATCAAACGATTTAGTTAGCTACCGGCAGTTAATCATTTAGTTGGTTCAACAAAATGTTTAGTTATTTCTAGTCGAAGTGACACTAACTAAATATTTGTAATTCTAATTAAAGATTTGTTACTTTCAACTAAATATTTATTTGTTTCAACCAAATTTGTTTTATTATCGGCTGACAATTTATCAAAATATTTGGTTAAGGAACTAACTATTCAGTCGAACCAGCAAACATTTCGTTATTTTTAAGTCAAAGAAGACTATCTAAACATTTAGTTATTTTAACTAAAAGATTTGTTGCTTGCAACAAAATATTTGGTTGTGTCAATCAAGGCTGTTATCGGATGATATTTTCTTTTACAATAGATTTGGTTAGGTGAACAAAGCTATTGAGTTGAGACCAGTTAAACATGTAGTAGCTCTTTAATTAAAGGATTTAGTTAGCTACCGCAGTTAATCATTTAGTTGGTTCAACAAAATGTTTAGTTATTTCTAGGTCGAAGTGAGACTAACTAAATAATTTGTAATTCTAATTAAAGATTTGTTACTTTCAACTAAATATTTAGTTGTTTCAACCAAATTTGTTTATTTATTGGCTGATAATTTTAGCAAAATATTTGGTTAAGGGAACTAACTATTCAGTCGAACCAGCAAAACATTTCGTTATTTTTAAGTCAAAGTAAGACTATCTAAACATTTAGTTATTTTACCTAAAGATTTGTTGCTTGCAACAAAATATTTGGTTGTGTCAATCAAAGCTGTTATCGGATGAAATTTCTTTTACAATATATTTGGTTAGGTGAGCAAGCTATTGAGTAGAACCAGTAAAACATTTAGTAGCTCTTTAATAAACGATTTAGTTTTGCTACCGGCAGTTAATCATTTAGTTGGTTCAACAAAATGTTTAGTTATTTCTAAGGTCGAAGTGAGCACTACTAAATATTTGTAATTCTAATTAAAACGATTTGTTACTTTCAACTAAATAGTTAGTTGTTTCAACACAATTTGTTTTATTATTGGCTTGATATTTTAGCAAAATATTTGGTTAAGTGAACTGACTATTGAGTCGAACCAGCAAAATATTTTGTTATTTCTAAGTCGAAGTGACACTAACTAAATATTATGTTATTTTAACTAAAAGATTTGTTGCTTGCAACAAAATATTTGGTTGTGTCAATCAAAGCTGTTATCGGATGATATTTCTTTTACAATAGATTTGGTTAAGTAAACAAACTATTGAGTTGAACCAGTAAATCATTTAGTAGCTCTTTAATCAAACGATTTAGTTAGCTACCGGCAGTTAATCATTTAGTTGGTTCAACAAAATGTTTAGTTATTTCTAGGTCGAAGTGACACTAACTAAATATTTTGTAATTCTAATTAAAAGATTTGTTACTTTCAACTAAATATTTAGTTGTTACCTCA